>JACAXG010000108.1:0-429782 GCA_018881555.1 Amblyornis subalaris
CTGTCAGCCAGAATGCTTATCTCAGTTGAGATAAGGAGTCCCTCAGGGACCAGGTGTGTAACTGTGAATTTATTCAGCTTTTGGGGGTGGTAATAGAATATATGGCTAACCCAGGACACCTACAAGGTATCACCTAACTCCACAGGCACTGAAATCCCTAGAGAGCCTAAGTGTTCATGGGCTGATGCCTGCAGAGCAGTCTTGCACCTGACCTGGTTCTCAGAGCCCCACACCATGGTGCCCAGAGGACGCAGTGCAGGACAAATGCCTGTTTTCCAGTCAGTACCAGCCAGCTGGCAGCATCTGCCTCGGGTGAGCTGGAGGCCACAAAGAGGTAAAGGAGTACTAGTCTGTCACTGCGGCAAACTGTAGTGCTTACAGGAAAGAAGACAAAAAAAGAGCCTTCAGATGTGARCATGCAACACAGTGGAGCTGGCTGATGAAACCCTGYGATGGTTTGGCTCACTGACCTGACAGAAARCACCATGTTTCCCAACTGCCATCACRGACACTGTCCAAAAGCRAACAAAGCCAAAGAAGGGCATGAAAAGTGGAMGTCTGCAGAAGCTGGGCTAGCTTTGCTGCCAATTCATTGCCTGGCCTGCAGAGAAATATAAATCTTAAGGCCGGAAAAATGTTTAGGATCTCTGCAGGCCACAGATTTTGAGTAAGTGAACTTTAGTTTCTAACATGGCAGTGTCTCCACCTGAAAATACAAATGATGATTGGAAGCTTCGCAAAGCTCTGAAAGGCCCTGGGGTGATAAAAAACACTGAARTAGGAGTGGCTGCCATGGTCATTACAGCAGCAGTCTCTGCAGCAGAACCCAAGCTTGCACAGCCCTCTGCAGCCACGTGCCCAGGAGCCGATTTATAAATACCTGCTCAGGCTTCATGCACGGTGCCAGCAGCTGGAAGTCACAGCTCCACAACCAGGTCCACCCTCCACAGGCAGAGATGGGTGGCACAGCAGGGCCTCTGTAAGGAGAGGCCTGTACTGTCAGGGCCAGTTCCAGTGGTAASTGGGATGTGAYSTCCCTGTCTTTACCTCAGCCTGTGAGTTTTTTCCATCTTTCTYCCCTGCTGTYCCATTGAGGRGGAGGAGCAAGAGAGCAGCAGGGTGGGCAGCCTGTAGCTGGTCAAGGTCAACCACCCTAGGTGACATTGCTCCACTGGAGTGACAAGGGGAGATGAACAACGGAGCATCTCCATGGAAGCTCCAAGAGAAACATGGGGGTACCAGACTTCACACAGCCCACTCTGATTGCCAAGAGATAGCTCAGATACAAAGGCAAGAGGCACCAGCATAAAACACTCTGATAACTCCTGGAGGCTGCCTTTGGCAGGGTCTGGAAAGCAAGGGAAGAGAGCTGCAGCTCTTCTAAGGCTTCTCATGGCTTGCAGCTGTATTGGTATTTCTAAAAGGAAAGTAAGGGCTGCACTTGAGTTCTTCCCTKGAGACACACATCAGAGTTGAACTTGCACGGTGGCTCATTTTTGTTTCCCCACCATCTCTACTCAACAAGGGTTTCTTGCAAACACACACACACACCCCTCCCTTCCGCTCTGTCGGCTTTTCCGCTCTTCACATCCTGAGCTGGAATTGWTCCCTGTGAAATCATACTTTAAAACCTTTGGGAGTACAGAAATGCAAAATGCCACACAGTTCAGACAGCTGGAGCAGGTGAAGCCCTCTAAACCTTCCCTCTCACCAAGATAATAGAGCATTAGCATACAAAACAGCATTAAATGCTGGGTTTTTCAAACAGCTTTGTTCATTTGGCCCTGGCAAGTGAGAGGTAATAACCAACAGAAGGTCTGACAAAGTGATGCTGAGAGAAATAAGAGCGTGGTTCTCTTGGGAAGTTTTTGAAATCACAGAAACTAAAAGTACACTTAAAAAAGGAATTAATGAAAGCTGAGATTCTGCTCACACCAGCAAAGCTTCAAGCACCAGAGAAACACACTGTGCAAACTGATTGGGAAACACAGRYCAYGCTTCTTTAACTCCCATTTCCACAGATATCTTCTCACAAGGACTGGATGGCATCCTTTATGGCCCCTGAGTACACTCAAACTCCATGTATTTCCAGAAATGCCATCTCTGCCTTACTTAAAAAGTGATCAGGAAGGTCTGCCTTTTTTTCCTGCCATTCCAACATTTTCAGAACATTGCAGCATCCTTTCCCACAGACAACACAGACCCATGCAGGGCAAGACAAAGGGGCAAAGGTCACGTTCAAAGGAGCACACGCTGAGGCTTGTCCGTGTGATGGGCCACAAAGGCCTGGGAACGGGTCCCAGGCAGCGCGGATGGAGCAGGAATACTACAGCAGTTTTGTGTCCTCTGCATTTCCTCCACCATTTTGCAAAGCAATTGACAGCTTGGAGCTGCGGACTGAGAGACAAGAAGAAAAACCTGCCTTGATGGTCATTTTGTTTTTTCCAATCCCCAAAATTTATATTACCCCTTTGAGGGGTATTTTAGGTGTTTTATTGCCTGTGCAAACAGCAGAAGCAATCTGGAATTTGGTCACCTTTTCAAAATAGTTTGGATTGCAGCACTGCTATCAATACAGCCCTSTTTAAATGCTGGACTAGTCCCAGGAACACCACTGCTTCCCAGAGCAGTTATGAACAACTGCTGAGTGGCTCTGGAGCAGGATTTAACTTGCGCTGCTGCCCACTCTACCACACCTCAGCGGCTCTCCTTGCCAGGACCAAGAGGGAAACAAAATTCTCAGGTTGAAGTCTGAATTTAAGATGGATGAATTCAATGGATTTCAATTTAAAAACAAAAACTATGGCAACAAAAATACCAAGAGCCCAAACTGGCATAATTGGGGATTGTTTTGCGAGTACCTAAAAGAGATAAAATTAAAATTTTAAAAGTGCTTTAAAACCAAACAATTCTAAAGAAAAGGCCAGCAGTTCTGTTAAAACGCTTCARCTTCTCCCCAATAAAAACAGCCAAAAAAACTTCCAACATTTCCTCAATTTTCCCTTCTCTTATCATTCATTTCACCCTCTCCCTTTTCTGTGCATCAAACTATTCGTCTGCTCAAAATGCATWTTGTTCTTCCACAAACATAACCACTTCCAAGCTGAATCGAAATCTCATTTAAACTTCAAGCTTCCAGGAAAGCAAAATACTCCACTTCTGAGCTACGAGCCATGTTACATCAACACCAAGATACATTTCTCCTGAAAGACAGTGGGACTAAAAGGAGATCACCCACAAAGAGCAGCGAGGGCTGTGGGTCTGAGCCATGGTGAGGAGACAAGGCTGGCCTTGCCCAGGACACAGGAGGACATTCATTATCCCACCAGCATGCGCAGTGGAGCTTCCTACTGGCAACATTTTGGGAGCACCAAGAAGGACCYGGGTGCCACCTAGTGCTGTTTGACTCAGGCATTAATTGTATAGAAATGCAAATGCTAATTTTCCCCCTCTTTTACAGGTTCAGCACACCACGCCTCAGGCTGGCTTATCATCATCATCACTCCAGCAGGCACCTTTGGAAGATGCAGGGATATGTGGCCAAATCCCCCTGCGCACTCACAAGCACGCTGGGTGCTGAGCAGAGGCACAGTGCTACCACACATTAAAAAACCCTCTCGAATGAGCAAAGATTGGCAAACCAAGGCAGAATTTATGAAACTGGGAAAGGGGGTGTGACAGCCCTTGGAAGCACCAAAATTAGTATCAGACCCCATCATGAAGCAGCAAGCAAGCACAGGTTTCAGTGCCTTACAAAGGGAATCTTCTGTGGAATTACCTTAGAGAGTAGTTTATTTACAGAGGGAGGGAAAACCTTTACCATATTTCACTGGAATCAGGGAACTGTAGAAAAAGAATTGTCACTTTGAAACTCCCTTTATTTAAAGGTAATTTAGCTTGAAGCATCCACCAGAGTTCATATTTTCCAGGGCAGCCTTCCCTTCATCCTCTTAGTTTCCTTCATTAAATGTACCCCTTTCCCMAATCTTTAACTGGATTTACAAACTCCAGCCATACACCTTGCTCTGAGAAGCCTGAACACACCATAAGCTTCAGAGAAGCACAGGTTTGGAGAGGACCCAAGCTCCTTCTAACTTACAAGTTCTGGCAGCCACTCAGATGAAACAGCCGCTACAGCTGCCCATGTTCCTGCAATAACAGAGTTCACACCGTGGGATTTTTCGCATTACAGAAATCACACTGCAGCTCCAACAAAAGCAGATTCTACCAACCTTCACTGTCAGCCCCCCTTCCCAGAAAGCCAGATTCACTAAGGGCAGGAAATGTTTCCTTGATCTGATGACAGCAAGTTCCAGCCAGAGGCAGCTGACAGGGTCATCAGTTCCTGTACCAGACAGTCTGTGAGAGATTGTTCCAGTTTGACTTAGCTCTACACCAGCTTTTTRGGGCGGGTCACGAATGGTCTCACCCAGTTCTGAGCCGGAAGATTTTCAATCCTTTCATTGATGTGGACATGAAAAGATTCCTGTTGATGCCGGTTTTCCTGCAAGGAAACAGTGCCTGCCATAAGCCTGTCTCTCCAGTCCCCTCCTTTCAGGGAGCAGAGAACCAACACCCCAAAGGCCACAGATGAGTTTCTAGGAAACGTAATCTTGGTTTATGCAGAGGCTAAAGGGGCAAAGGGCAAGACTGCACAGAAAATGAGTCTTCCTTATCACCAAGCAGTTCTCTTCCATGCAAAGAAGGGTGAATACAGTATCGAGGTTGCATCGCAAGGCAGCCCCAACCAGAACTTGGCTATCAAGCTGTGYGCCATCTCCATAGTTTTCAGGTGCATTTCTCAAACGTCTACCTGCTGATGTTGCCAGGAATCAGGAATTCTCTAGGAATTAGGTGTGCATCCTAAACCTTTCCTTTTCTCCCTTTCTATGTCATCCTCCTCCTCCCCCACAGCATGTTTTGCTTTTGTTTGTTTCTACATAACCAGGGCCATTAAGATACTTATTTTGGGACAGAGAAGCCATTAGCAAAAGTCATTTAGAGGATGAACCCAAAAATGCATTTTGCTTTGTTTTTAAACAAATTAAATCACTTCCCATAGCACGGAGGGAGGCCGAAAGCAAAGATCCGTAACTCTGACACTGCACATCCTTTAACAGACACAGGTGCACATCCCACACAGGCAGCTCTTATTCCCCTGTGAAACTTCCAAGAATCAGATAGAACACTGAAATATTTAGCAAGAGAGGCAACAAAYACTTCTCCCCCAAGTCCTGGTGCTAAGTCCCTTTGGAAGCAGGAGCATAACAAGARGCAAGAATGTGAACCACTCCACCCCACCTTGCAGCAGGGTGCATTTAGTAACAATGCACTTATGCCATGCTCAAAGGCAAGTCACAGGTTGCTCGTCCTGCAAGGAATTTTGTGGAGCTGGTCTGGCACCCGCTGGCCATCTGTGGTATTGCTCCTTATCACAGTCTGTTTATCTACTTCTGTAACTGGGAAGGCCACCGCATGAAACACATCGAACAAAAATCCCAGAGGCCCTGCAGTGGTGCCTGGACAGACATTTAAACACACACCTATAYATGAGACACGATACTAGTTGGGCAAATAGAACCAAAAGTTACACCTTACAGTTTCCACCCCAYTGATTTCTTGGCTGCTTAACTGCAGAGGTTTGCACTGGACACACACTGGACTGCTCCCAAATTCTCATCCAACCCCCACTGCTCCAAATGAGCAGCTGGTCTGTCCTCCTCACTCCCCTCATTGCTCCCAGACCACCAGGATTAGTACTGGAAGGGAGGACCTGCCCCATTTCCAGCCTTTCTCCAAACACAGGAGAAGACAAGGACACACAGCTTAGTCCTCAACTGGCTGAGACCTTGCCTTTGCAGGTAAAGTTGGAAGGACTAGGAAGTGCACAGCATTGTCAGTTATCAGCTCTCAGGTGAGGGCAATTTTTGACCAAGGAGCCCAGCTGCTTGCAGCTGCCACAGCCACAGTGTCACACACAACAGCTGCTTGGGGGCTGAGGACAGGGTGACCAGGCTGTCCTAACCCTAAAGCAGGACTCACCCCCTGCCACCGGCTGTCAATGAAACAGATTCACAGAATCTCAGTGTCTGTGAGAACCAAGAATGAACAAAACGCTCTTGAGATCCCTCTGCTGTTCCTGCTGCCAGGTTCTCTCCCAGCTCCACTCCTGCAACAGTTTCTGGTGCACAGGAATGATGGACACATGCTATGCCAACCTTACAGGTACAAGGGGCAGYGGTGGCAAGTTTCCAATGCCACCATTCCCCCCACCCGAACAGTGCAAACAAGATATTCTGCCTGCTCTTTCACCCCAACCCAGGGCTTGTGCTTCAACTTCTGGAAAGTCTGGGATGCAGACACAGGTAGGATCTTGCAGGACCAAAACACAGCTGGCTCCTTGCRTCACTCCACACCTCACAAGCCCAGCAGAGCAGCACTCCCCCGAAAGAGAACACTCCTTCATTCACACCCCTCTTTTGCCCTACCCAAAGCCTGCCTGCACACAGTGACAGCAGGGTTGGTTAAAAACTGGCACATCAGTTCAGCCTCATTTGGTGGCTGGAGTACAGACAATGCACAAGTGTTGGCACTTACTTTCACAGCATCTCAGAACTGAAAACAAAGCCCAGCTTTACACAGTATTAAGACACTAATTTACTGTCACTTAAAAGCCTCCAAAGACTGAAAGCCTCCACCTGCTGCCCTTCTACCTCCAGCTCTCCAAACCCAACATTTCTTCCAGCTTTGTCCATGACAAAATGCGCTGTACTTCCAGCCAACACTGCACCCGCAATGCAACCCAAGCTGTGGACAAATCAATGGATACGACTGAAAGGGAGGGAGACAAGAAGTCTGTAACAACAGATGCTTTGCAAAACATCATAACCTTTCAGGCTGGCTTCCTCCTCCACTAGAAATCTGCTTCCTACAAGCAGCATTTCATCTTTAACCACCACCTAAAGCTACTTAGGGTCTCTCTCAACAAACACCACAGGACAGGTATTTGGTAAAAGAGATGTATATTTATTCACTTTACAAAGAGGGTGGTATTTAGTTGCAACAGCTCCATTTATAGACAAATATATTATGGTACATTATAGTGGTGAATGGCTCAAACCTTTACCTTGTTTTGCTCTTAAAAAACATGTCTGCACCACTTCAGCTTCCATTAGCTGAGCAAATAGCTGTCCTTTTTCTGCCACTGAGAGATTAAAAATCCATAATAAAGGTATAGCTGTGTGCTATGTATTCACAAGCATTCATCTTCTCCTTTCCCTGTGTCACTCCCCTCTCCCCACCCAACTCAACACGGTCTGTCCTCTGGATTAGCATTAAACTTATATACAGCCTCCATTAAAACAAAATTAGGAGCCAGTGATAGTTCTAATGTCCTTTTAAAGCACAAGAAAAGTCATTGATTTGTACATATAAAAGTCTTCAGTTCAAATTTGTTAAAAAAAAAGAAAAATCCATTTTTAAGTCAGGTTGGCATTCACATACTGCCAAGGCATGGCTAAGCCAATGAAAGGGAGGAAGAAAAGAATTTCAGGACAGAATTTAAATATTACAAAAATATCTTTTTTTCCTTTTTTCTGTTTCCTTTTTAATAAAAAAACAAACTCGGCAGGATGCCCACTTGCTATTGCTAACTGAAGCATGGAAAGAAGGTATAGCCCAGTTTGATCCTTTGAATATTTGAAACAAATTCAATGTAAAGCTGAACCAAGTTTCCCACACAAACAGCGGTGGCAGATTTATTTCACTTGAGATACAAATGCATGTCCACATGACAGGCATAATCTGACCAGGAGGTGGAGGAAATGTTTCTCTAAGTAAGCGCAGGGAAGGAGGCCAAGAGAAGGCTGGCACGGTTAAACATTCTGGATTCAGAAATGCAGTGCCCCACAGGTGCCTCTGCACACAGGTCGTGCAATGCTCTGCACTCCTGATATGCAAATACAGCATCTTTCAGCAACAGGATCCAGAATCAAAGAGCTTGGTGGCCCACTTGTTTAAACCGCTAAAATTATTCTTTCGTGCTGTTATTCTTCTTCACTTTCGTTTTCTGGTTCCAAATCAGAATCACCATTGATTTCCTTTTCAACAGTCATGTCTTGTTCATCAGATTGCTCCTCTTTTTCTTCATCTTCATCCCAGTTTTCCTGGGGAAAAAATAAAACAGAAATGTTTGAACCTTTGTCAGTCACACCATTTCTGTTACAAGCAAATGAGAGAAGATGTGGTCCAACTCCACTTACGTCAGAGTCTTTATCTGCAATCAT
Organism: Amblyornis subalaris; assembly: GCA_018881555.1. Lineage (NCBI taxonomy): Eukaryota > Metazoa > Chordata > Aves > Passeriformes > Ptilonorhynchidae > Amblyornis > Amblyornis subalaris. The sequence goes on from JACAXG010000108.1 coordinate 8,286, forward strand.
CTCATCATCTGAGCCTTCCTCCTCTGAGGAGTCTGCAAAGAGAAAACAGTCTCTCAGTCTGGAGAAGGGGCTTTAAAATGTCATTTTGCAAACAAAGCTCAACCCACATGCTGCCAAGTCTTTAAACTGTGCTACTTCCATTMCAAAACTAATTCCACCTGGAGATGAGGTAACCAGCATCAGTTAGGAACAGGCCACTTTCACTACCAATACAGAGTGTGAAGTTGCAGCAGGAAAAAAGCCAAAACTGGAATAGTGCACATACACACATGGACATCAACTACATTGATGTCCTGCTGACCAAAACGTAGCAGTGCCTTCACTGTATCTACCTTAGCACAAGGGCAGGCAATACTAGAAATTTTAGGTTGCCAGGTAAGTTAAAGCAGCACACTGAACTTCCAATTCACTGATTTCTTCATTTGTGAAGCAGGGATGGGAGAGAACTAAAGGCGATAGAAGATGGAGAAGGAAGGACTCACTAACTACAAGATGTCCACATCATTAGCCACTGATTTTCCTGCCATGGACGTCTCACAAAACCCCTCTATTTGCAGACTGTACACCGGTAGATAAGCACAGGAACATGATGAACAGCCATCAAGTGCAGGCTTGTCACGTGAATTCAGGAGCTGAGCTACACTTAGCATACAACACTTACCATCCTCATAGACCAGCTTTGCAGTCTGATTAACCTCGGGTACATCCTGAACTGCTTGTGATGCTGCAACCTGAATGGAATTCGCAGATTAACCTTAGATTAAATCATGTATTTCAACTTCAAAAGATAACAAAACTCCTAATAATGTAAATGAAGTCTACATCAAGGGTAGCACACATTAATTCACTTACAGTGATGGTTTAACAGACAAAAAWGTACAAATGACAAAGTAAAATTGGAGAGGTATCTGCTCCCAAGTGCCTCCTATTTATTGCTCGTTAAAACTCTATAGGTGACCAGACACATTTGGCAGGACAAAACACTCCCACTAAGCAGAGACCGACAGGACAGTCAATTACTGGACTGCTCTGAGCATTATCAGTGTTGCTGAACAGCAGCTGCATTAAGTTCCCCAGGACAGGTCCCATCAGATGCAATCCCAAAAGGAGGTGAAGCCTGCGAACAATACTCCTGCACATTCCATGTTATGTAGTTGAAGCTCACCTGGGTGACAAGAATGAAGAGTCTTCCATGCAGACGGGAAAGCTTTTGCAAAGTTTTTACTCTGCTCTCCATCAACTGATACAACATTCCCAGCTGAGGAATAAGGTCTGGCAACTTGGGAGAAGAGACAGATAAAAAAAATGAAGCTGTTAACAAACACATCCCAAATATTTTTCTTTTCTTAAACTACCTTTGTATGTTTGGGGCAAGCAACACTTGCTCACATTATTCTAGACAGAAGGGAGAGCTGAGGGTTCACAGGAACCACCTGCAACCTGATCAATTAACGCTTAGCCATGTTTAGAAATATCATCTACTTTTCAAGCATGGCAATTCTTAGACTCCTTTTCCTTTCCACAGTCACTGCCACACACAGGTGTGAAGCACTGTTCAGAAAGCTGTGTAAGTGGGAACTGAACATCCACCGGTGTCTGAATGCAGCCTCAGCAACATGTRCAAGTTCTTCTGCTCAGCAATCTTACAATAAATGGGAGAAAGGACTGACAGCGCAAAAATGTCTTTTTCTTAACCCAGGAAGAGTGCTGGATCCATCATGTGTAAGGTAAGGCTGGATGTCAATCCAGAAGCTACAGCATTACTTCCTACTCTGCCAACTTTGGCACACCCTTACCGTATAAATCTGACCATGCCACAGACAGTCTCAAGATGAGCACCACAAGAACAAAAAAAGCTTCGTTCTGTAAGATTTAGTGACACAGGCTAGATTACTCTTTGGCAGTAATTTAGTTCCCTCTCACATGTGTGATATAATTTATCTTGGTTTGACTTTGGGATGGCTATAATTATGTCAGGAATGACTGAGCCAAACAATTTATCAGCAATGTGCAATAGTTCAGCAGAAGTGATGTAAGCATAGCTCTCTATACATTGATTTGGGCACTGCCATATGCAGAGAGCAGGAGACAGATTCCTGAAGAAAGCATATACATTTATTTAAGCATTTARATCTAGTTTTAGTTAAGCGTATTGGCATGAATGAAAAATACGTACTGTGGAAAGGTAGGATGCATGTAGGGTAAAAACAGACTTCAGCCATCGAACCATTAGTGAGGCACTGGAAAAGAGAAATAACTGGCTGAGAGAAACCCATTTCACATTCTAGATGCTAAATAGTTCTATGTGAAGTATTCCTCTTTCATTAGAGAGAAAGATAAATGCAGATGGCAATGTAAAGTTTGGCTATCCACATGAGGTATGTAAGTTATTTTTTAAGGAAAAGACCAGACATTTCAGTGAGGGACTAAACCAGCTAAGCTCAGGGGTCTGTGCTTCTGAAATCTTTTATGGATGATCTCAATGAATAAAAGATCAAAGCATGCTACTTTTTTCTCCACCTACAATGACGGAATTTATATCTACAAAAAATAAACCCAAAACCAAACCTAACCCCCAGAACTCAGCACAGTCTCAGCAAAGTTGTCCTTATGGCAACATAACACGATGGGGGGGGGGGGGCTAGTTTTGTTATTAGACACAACACCATGAGATGTCTAAATACAGTTGACAATTAAACAGCTCTACATCTGAGGGTTATTTTACTTAATGATCAGGTCCATAGTGTAAACATCTGGGGCCTTCAGTTACATTCTCAGGGTTACACACTTATTTCAGGTATCCTTTTCCCTTTTTAATTTCACTTCAGCAACCCTGACAAAGCACTACTTTAACAGAAGTTCCTCTTTGCACACAAAATGAGGTGAGTTTTTACCTCCAGATACTGCAGTTTAGTTGCAGTTACTATGGAAATCTATCACATACATGGCAGGAGGGACCATAACACACACACATGAAAAGTTTTAGGTGAATTGAACTGTAGCTGAGTTGTGTCTTACCTGTATGGGTTGCCCTGCAATCTCTTTGTAAGCTAAAAGGACAAAAAAAAAGTCAGCAGTAAGTAACAAACATAATGAGTTTAAAAACCCAACATTACATCCATGTGATAGTCCCAATAGTTGGGCAGAAAGTTCTCCAGGCATTTGAGGTTTGCTAGTATTAACCATTGCCAGGCTCCAGAAAATTACACTGCTGGCTCTACCACCCTGTACACAGGCTGGTAACTTGCAGAAGCTGAGTTTCAGTATTACAAGAAAGCTGGAACTCCTGACATGCAGTATATACCCAGGGAAGCTTAAACCTGGCAGGAATAAGTAGAAGGAGACCTCTTCTTTTATATGTCTCTGTTTATCTGCTTAGTAGAGCAGTTGTTACAAGTGGACAAGTTGAGGAAACAAGTGAAGGTAGTATCAGGTAAAGGCCATTTCACACAACAAATCTCAGTCTTGGGAGAAGACAGTTACACAAAGGTCTAACCATCCACTGAGATTATAGAGTTAAACACTTGCACTTGGATTCCCCAACAAAGGTCCCAGGGAAGAAACACTGCATCTCATTAACACAAGCCTAGGGAGGGGCTACAAGACCAAACCTTCAGCACTAGGCCATCTGCATAATTCAGTTAAGATCAGTACCATGAAGAAAAATTAAATCTTGTGGTCAGCACATTAAAATACAAAAGAAATCGAACCAYTAACTTACGTTATAGAACATCATTCACATAACAGGAGCTACTCATCAATGTTCAGTTTAAAAATTAATGTCTAGTTAAGGCTAATCATTAAAATATTTCTGTCTTTAAATAAAGAGTTTATTTAATATCACTGAATAAGTAGTTCAAAAGCCAAATCCCTTTTGAAATTACTACCAAGTTATGTTCAAAGCTTCAGTACAGCAACTRGATTTTCTGATGCTTCAAATTATCATCCATGTTAGTAGCTGAAGACACAGTGGTGATTGATTGCCATGGAACAAGCTTTTGCTTAATCTCTTCCCTTTCTTTTTCCCACATAATCATTTAAGATAGTAATACATGATCTAATGCTCCTCCTAGCTTTGACAGTGGCACTTGGTCCTTTGGTTAAGTTTCAGCCAGAAAAAATGAAAAGTGTATCAGAGATTAGGAAACATTACTTAGGAAACATTTCAGTTCTCTTAAGGTACCAAACCAATTTCATTAGTAAAAATAAAGAAACATATGCTGGATTTTTGCCAGCCAGAAGGCAAACCACATGTGGCTTGTATGACAGTACAAGTGCAGGCTCTCCTACCTCATGCAGCAGTGGAATGACAGCATGTATAGGCATTCTGGCTACTGTGTTCTTTACTATATTTTCCTTTCTTGTGTTAAGCACTTTCTGTTAAAATGAAAAAATATCATCAGAGAATCATTCAGTTTTAGCATGTGTATGAACATCAGCAAGATCAAAAATTCTTGGTTGTAAATCTCTTTCTACTCCACTATCTTTGAATGCTGAGGATAACAAGCAAAATATTTGCTATGAAAAAGTTTCATTTTCCAAGGCAGCTACAATTAACGAAATAAAGACACGCAACCCATCTAAAACAATCTAGCATTGCTTCTAGCCGACCCACCCTGTGTTAGAAATGATGCATTACATTAAAATCTCCCTTGCTATTTTGTTTGACTTCTGTAAGTAAGCGCCTTTTGCCAGCATCTGTGACAAGAAATTTCTATTCAGCATCAAATTCTTAACAGTTCCCTGCACCAGAATTATTGCTTCCTCCCAGTCCAAATGCAACAGTAAGCTTTTCAAGTGAAACTTGTCATCAATTCATTTTTCAAACAGTAATTGCTTGAAAAGTGTACTCTCAGGAGACTAAGCAGATTATGCTCCAGCCCAAACTAAAGGGAAGATAGCTGCATTGGTAGAATCACCCGCAAAACATCTGAACTCTGACACAACAAACTTATCAGAAATAAAGCACCTCAGAGTTCATGGACTGACTCAGAAAGCAAGGCAGGTAACAACAACAAAGTAACACCACTACTATAATTCATAATACCCTGCCTTGAGCAGCAAATCAGCACAAAGCAGCTGGGAGAAACAACAGGTTCTGGACTTTTCAGCCTCCCCGGCTTTCAGGAAGGCTCCCAACAAGTCCCAGTGAACAGATTCAACAGCACACACTGAGCTTGCAAGACTTACATTTAAGATTTCTGCATCATTGCTTTCCAAGCCCTGAACCAGCAGCACGGCAAAGCTGTCTGTTTGGGGAAGGCCACCTGGAGTTTTTACTTTGCTCACATCAATATCCAATGCCCCAAGGCGCTCCTCGATGCTCTCCTGCAGAGGAGAAATAAGGGCAGTGCTGCTTCAGTGCAGTTTCTCACAAAGATCAGCTGAAAGCAAAGTACCTAACTTAGAGCATTCCCTCTAATTCTGCTGGAAAAGAACACAAATTTTGGATATTCTTTTAAATGTCCTGACAGAGAATAGCATGAGAGAAGAAAAACAGATGAAGTTTTGACTCAAAGGCACTAATATATCTTGGCATAGGCAGACACAAGCGTGTGACAAAGTTCTGCAACAACCTGGCAAAACCACGGGTAAGGCACAGAGGGCTTGAATGAAGGAAATATTTTGAGTAGGGGGAAGTCTCTTTCATACAAAAAGATGGTATCATTAACCTTTCTTTCACAGCAAACAAAGCAAATTCAAGTCCACCAAAGGAAGGTCTAGAGATGATTTACAATTCTAGTTTCTCCATTATTGCCAAGTTTGGAAGAGGAAGCCCTTTACCTCTGTCTCTCCTGGTTTCCTCTTGTTTTTCTTTTTCTCCTTTCCCGAGGCTGGAGTTTTGACAGCTGTACTATGTCCTGGAATGCCAGGCACTAGAACTTTGGTGTCCGAGTTCACAACAGGTGTCTTTACCTAGTACACAGAGAAAACCACATCTGCATGAATTGCTAATACCTTGAGCTTTGTTCCGACTTAAAATATGGATTTTACTTTGATTTTATCCTCTCACATATATGGTAAAACCAGCCTGACACCACCCATTTTCTTGACATAAACATTAGGCAAATCCACCTGTGCTAATAGTCAGCCCCATAAACCACATGCAGATTAATTCAGCATCCACTGGAAGGCAATAACTGATCACGAAAACCAGCAAAATATAACAGCAAAAGGTGGTCTCTATTCACTTCAATCCCAACTCTTTTGTTCTAGGGATTGCTCAGGCACAGAGCTCAGTTGTCTGAATTAGGCTGTGAACACGGTGACAAATAGAGCACCCTCAGGTTATACCAAACAAGCTAAGTTATCATCTTCAACGAACACCAAGGAGATGGAATTTTGTATTTAATAACCAGATGCTCCCCTGACCCAGAGAGGATGTAAGGAACTATGCCACTTCCAGAGTATCAAAAATGCTACCTGCTACTTCCACAACACTCCTTTAACCATAGCACTTCTGTCCAGGTCTTTTTTTTGAAGTACCTCTGAAGCGACAGAAGTATAATCTACTACAGTGAGCAAAGCAACTTCCAATTTCAAAAAAATTTATTTTCTGCATGAAGACTTTTACCACAGAACATCAATGGTGAAAAAATACTATCCCCTTTACTCACTGCACTCATCACTGACCTTCTCCCCACATGGCATGCTCAGACAGCCAAGAGAAATGCGTCCTCACTGGAATTCAGCAACAAGCGAAACCAAGATGGGTATCATCACTGCATGCCAGGGAGGCCCTACACCCCTCCCTGCAGCTCAGCTCTGCTACCCACCAGCTCCAGGACCTAGGAATCGGCACAAAACCCTGCCTGGCTGATAGAGCACCAGATCTGATAGGTAACTTTAGGGTCGGAAAAACGGCACTGTCTGCTCACTTCACCGATACTACAAGAATTTCAAATCTTCAAAGCCTTGAATATGCATAATGATTAAGAACTTCACAACCTGTCTCTAAACACCATGGGGATCCTGCATGAGAGAAAACAGTGGCAAGTGGCCTCAGTGGACACTGCTGCCATGTAAGTGCCACATTCCCAGGTCCCTGTGAGTAGGAACACATGAAGGCCACATCAAGAAAGAGCCAAAAGGACTTGCCCCTTAAGGTTCCACTACATTTTATTTAGACTCTGAAACAGTCATCCCACCTTCACCTCAAACYATCAGGGTCAAAGAGGCCGTACAAACCAACAGACTCTAAGAGAAGGAGTGATCTCAGGCAGAAAAGCCCCACCAATCAGTCCTGTCTCTCAAGCAGACCTGCTGAGAACAGAGCTTGCCATGAGATACAGCAGGGTCACTGTGTGCTCTCGCACATGCCAGGACACAGAGCAGCCATGAAGATCTCTTTACCCACACCTGCCTGAGTGCTACAGACATCTGTAGCTACCTCTGCAGCTCTGAACAGGTCCATCCAGAAATCCAATCTCATTTCAAGAGAGCAGTGAATTCTACCATTTCTGAAATTAAACCAGAGAAGCAATAAAATCACATTTCATGCAAAGCTCACCTTTGTTAGAGCAGCATCTGTTTTAAGTGACAACACTTTCTGGATGTCCCGTACCAAACATATGTGGGATTCACTGGTGTTCACAGACTAGGAGGACAGGAACAAAAACAGTTAATATATTTGACATTCACACCTGTGATTCATTATGCTACTGAAAGATGAGAACAAATTCCAACAGTATAAATTAGAATGAACTTTTTTTTCACTCTAGAGCAGCAGGCCTCTGCATATCTGCCTTTTGTTACCAGATCTCTATACTGTCCAAAGAATTTCACACAGGTAAACTGAAACAGTATTAAAACCAGTTTCAATGGCCTTACTCAGCAACAGCTGAAATGGCAAGAAACAGTCAGCAATGATGCCAACCTGTACTCAAATTGAAAAAATGGATGCATACAAATCACCTTTCCAAACAGCTCTGGGGCAACAGTCACAGCTCTCAAAACAAGGGCAAGGAATATGTTTTGTATGTATTGTTATACAATTGCAAAAAAGTAAAACTAAAAATAACAAAAATAAAAATTTCTCCAACTGAGAGCAGTATGCAGTCAATATTACAGAATCCAAAGCCTCTCTGGGAAGTTTTACATACCACTTTCTCTATGATGGGCTGTAAGGTGTTTCCATACACCAGCAGCAGAGACTGTTTGTCTGTGCAAAACGCAGCTGCTAGAATAGGGACCGGTTTCGGTGTGGAGTCCCCATCATCCCCAGGCGTTGCTATCTGGATAGTACAGTTGGATGTTAAGGGTTTTTTGCAATAACTGGGGGGGAAAAAAAAAGAAATTAAAAGATTCCAAGAGGTTTAGCTTGAGCACTTCAATATCTTGCATATCTAAGCACCCTTCATTAGCAGGTCCTCAGCAAATTCAGCCATTTTACACCTTTTACAGATGGCTAAGAGGCACAGACACACAAAATCTGGGTTAAAGCCACACTTAATACTGAAGTGCAACACAGTACCCCAACACATGAGTTCTCCAAAAATGTGTCCAGGAACCCAAGACAAAGAACCAGCTGGAACCTGGTTCATGAGCATATACAAGAGCTTAAAGGTAGTAGCATAACAAAACTGAACTCTGCCTTACAGTAATCCCAGACCTTTCCCAAAGACACCCTCAAGACGAATCCTAACTTACCCATTTAAGATATGTTCAAATAAATGCAACTGCCCATCTCTGCACACAACTGCTAACTTCACAGGCTGAAAGAAGGCACAGTAAGAGTTTCATTAGATCAAATGTAAACCATCCTGGAAGCACAGGGCATCAAGAGACAGCTGCATGGCTACAATTTGACTTTTTTCAGTATTTACGCACATTAAACTAAATCTGTAAAGAAGATCAAAGACATAACTCAGGAACATTCAGTACAACTGTTAGGAGATTAAAAAGATAACTCACAACTGTACTTTACTGTATCACTAGTAACACATCCCAAGTTAAACAATTAGCACAGTAGCAGACACATGTCTAGAGGCACAGGTCTGCAAAGGCACTGACACTGTGAATATGCTTAGAGGAAAGAAACTGAGATGACTCCTCCATGAAACTAAATGACCAAGGTACATTACAGAATACCCTCCAATACATGCAGGAAGAGGGAACAACTGGAAACATTAGAAAAATATAGCATGAAATACTGCTTTGAGAAAAGGAATTTAAAGGCAGCGGGAGAAAAATGTTTTAAATAATTCCAGTTTGTGAACATGTTTCACATTCACACATTTTCATAAGACAACTACTTCGAAAGACTTGTGCTTGTTAAAATTGAGAGACTTGGCAAATGCACACTGCTACTTTAACTCATTCAAGGGTAGTTAATTCCAAATGCAGTTACACTGCCAAAACCACGTGAAACCAGAAAAAACCAGGACCATACCCAAACCAGATTTTTAGAAATAATTTCTTTTGTGTTTTTTTGCTGCCAAGTTGTAAGAACCATTTTGRTTACTATCTTGTTCTAAATAGGAAACTATTAACACTTCTGCCATCATGAACAAAATTTCAGAAAAAAACCACTGAATTTGCACTTAGTAGCTTTGAAAAGGAGTCTCTCAAACTACCAGCTTTACATATGCACTTGTAATAGATATCCTTACACCCATGAATTGGCATTTAGATCTCATCTCCGCATAACAGAACCCAAATACAAACCAAGCTTCTTTCTTTACCCACTTAAAAGGAAACTGATGTGGTAACTGAAATTGTTGAACTTATTTGGTTACAAACTATTGATCCTACCTCTTCTTTGACTTCTGACACAGTCAGGTCAACAAAAGTTGGTTCATCTGTTACTGTGAAAGACATCACAGCATTCTTTTCTTTCCTATCTGATCTGATTTGCCTGAAAGACACAAAAAGTACACATTATTTACCACACCACAAACAGCACCCTCTGCACCACAGAAGCATGACAAAGCCTATAAATCACTCGCAACTGTGGTGGTATCTACCACATCTGAAAGTACCATGCTGACATTTCAGTGTTCAGTTTAGAAAATGTTCTAACTTCCAAGTGCAAAGTAACTCCAAAGTGAAACTGGGCAGGAAAATTTCATTTATAAGAAACATTATAATAAGTGCAAAGAACAAGGAAGTTTATTGCACAGTATGTTTTGGCACACACTTGCAATACAAATGGCAACTGGAAGCATGCTCAGACACAGCCAAGGAAAATCTCGTCTTCACTCAACAATCAGTGAGTCGAAACCACCAATAAAGAGATCATCACTGCATTCTTCCAGAGTGCCCCTTCTGCTTCACCTTGTTTAACCACAGACCTCAGAACATACTTGATGAGTCTATGCTCAATACTGATCACAATCACAAATTATGAAAAGCTTACATACCATACACTCAATAAGCGGTCGTGTACAGCTCCAGACAAGAAATAAAGTCCTGTAATTCCATCAAAAGGTTTACTTTCATTCATAGGTTTCACTGTGGTAAACATTAATGATGATACTGATGTAGCATGGCCTGTGAAATGCTAGAAGAAAAACCAGGATCTTTGCATGGTTGTCATACACAGTCATATGGCAAATACCAAAACATTAGTTAACAAAAAATATTAGGAAAGATTCAAGTGTTACTACATCAACCAGGACAACTCAGTGGTTGTCAACTTCCTTGCATTTCTATATGTCAAGGAAGTTTTTCTGACCTGACAGATATTTATTAGCATTTTAGAAGGTAAATGGGGAATCAAAGGCAAATCCACTGGGACTAAATTCATGCAAAAGAAATCACATCCACCTATACTGGTGTTACTGTTACTATCACAAAGTACTTCCCTCTGCCCCCCCAGTTTTACACTTGAACATTTCCAATGGAACTAGACTCACACTTTCATTCTCAATTTTAACAATGGATGCACATATGTGCTGACACACTAAACTTGTGCAACACAGCACCCCCAGATGCCCCAAAAATTGGTTCTTCAATCTACTTTTCCAAATAGTGGTTTTGGTCGTTACAGAATGCAGACATACATGGTAGCTGCCATGTGCCAGCAAGCCCACCGTAACAGCACATGTGTACACACTCACCTGACAGCAAGTACCAAGAGATTCAGAGTCTATCCCTGTCCTGTCTGCTAGCAGGCAGGAGAACATGGCTGCATTCACAGATCAGCTAAAGCATGGCCACTTGTACACACTCACCTGACAGCAAGTACCAGGAGATTCACAGACTATCCCTGTCCTGTCTGCTAGCAGGCTAGAGAACACGGCTGCATTCACAGATCAGCTAAGGCATGGCCATTTGCTCAATGTCTGACACCTGCTCAGGGAACAATAAGGAGTTGCTCCTACGCCTTCCAACTCTTTCAACAGCAAAACTGATAATGCCACCAGTTACATGAAGTTTAGCAAGGAAACTTGAAGGCTTTGTGGAGGGACTCATGTTAAAACCCATGCCAGCAGTAACTGATACGGTGGTGAACTGAGTTCTCCTGCCAGATGAGTATCAGACAGGGATCATCAGTCAAAAAGAACAGCATCCATCTTTCTCCTACAGGCTTGAGAAAGGGTGCTGACAGCATGMTCAGAAACAAAAATTTAATGTCCTCATTCAATTCTCAGAAAGTTGAAACCACAGTTCAGGGTATCATCACAGCAAAAATGTCCAGCAATCCCAAAACTGCCAATTGTCTCCTCACACACAGTGAAACTTTCAGCTGTCCAATCAGGAAACACTAGATATGTAATGTCACCAATTAAGAAGGGTATTTTTTCGCATCTAGTTTAACAGAGGTACAAAAGTACTTACTCTGTAGACTTCTTTGGTCTCCAAGTCCCACAGTTTTATAGTTCTACCAGCTGACAGCAGCATTTTCCCATCTGGACTGATGCATAGACAGGWGACACTGCTATTGTCGCCTTTCCACTTACTAGAATTTGGATGGAGAGTTTTTGTACAGAAGGAGAAAGATGGAGAAATAGAAAAAACAATATTCATTAGGATGATCTCAAAACCACCATGACGGAAAATTTAAGGCAAAATTCAAAACCCAGTAACTTAAGTACTCAAAGATGAGGTCAAAGATATTCTGCTTCTGCACTTTGCCTTCAAATTAGTTTACAAAAAAAACACAACTCAAAAACATGAAGCTATTTAAAACTGAATTGTTGCCTTCTTTTTTAATATTTGCTTATTCTGTTCAGAATTCCTCTCAAAGTTTCCTACTTCTGAAAATAGGGCAAGAAGAGCCATACCATTTTCAAGACATCTCTTTCCACCATAATTCAAAAATCTTACAACAACCTATTCAGAAAGGCTTTCTCAACACTAAAATTCAGAGTTTCAAAGCCCATTCAGTTACTGGCCCTCCCTTCCAAGTCTGTGAATGTCACTGACCATAATAAACTTCACCTTAATGGTCTATGGTTCAAAGCGCTACTTAAAAATACAAAAAGAAAAAAACCAAAGATGCTGTCATGAAAAGCGTGAATGTGCTTTGAAGGAATATTGATACTATGTGTTTCTCACAGGACAAAATTGCAAGGAAAACATTAACACAAAGCTTTTACAGTTAGGAAGTAGCCCACAACACACCACATTCTGCTTGTAAACAGCTGTTCTGGAAATACTKTGAAATAACTTTGACATACCCAAGCAACACCTCTCCTGTTTTCTAAAACAGAGATCATTTACTGTATCACTTTTGATAGAAGCTGAAAATCTTACAGCCCACAAACTTGACAAACAACATTACACCTTACAGAGAGTATGACAAGATATTGTATTCTCTCGCAAAGAAAAGGTAATGACTAAGAACTTCAAACCATTTAATAATGTAAACCAAGAAGGTTATTTTTAAACGTACTAAAAAGACAAGTCTAAATCAAACCGTAGAATATAAGATACAGCAAAAATCCCCTGGTTTTCACTTTGGATACTCTATATAATTTTTACAGGAAAGAGTTTTAAACAGGATCTCATAAAGGATATGTCCAGAATGCCTCTAAGCAGTCAAGAGTACTTAAGACATGAAAAACCTACAGAGAGACAAGAAGCCATGCAGAATGTTTCAGTCTACCTCTCTACACCACCTTGTCTTGCCTCCTCAGAGATTCTCTCTTCCCCAACAGCTCATCCCTCTGCTAGAGGTTTCATGTGTGCTGCACACATCTCCTGAAGTGGCCCTATGGAGTATTCCTACAGTAGTTAAGAAAGTCAAGCCTGAAGCTACGTGGTTTCAATTCCCTGTCTAGCAGTCCATAACTCTATAGCAACATGTTTAGAAGCCTGCAAATAATAATAAAAAAAAAATGTAATGCCACTTTTCTACCCCAGGAGCAACTATCCTGATTTTCTCTGTGGGTTACACAAATACTAATTTTCAGGTCCTGGCAGGTGTTAAAGAATGCAAGCACTCTCACATGTACACTGGGTGTGAGCAATTATTGTGGATAATTTGTTCCTTCTGGTAGGTAGAAGTTTAAGAGAACTGATTTCTTCTACTCTTTCCAACTTCAGTTACCTGAGGTATGACTCATAACACTACCACAAAAGATTTTCAGATAAAAAACATGATGTTACATTGCGCGTGTACTTTCAAYCTATACATTCTGGGAATGATTTTCTGTTGTCATCTCCAAAATGAAAGAACACAATGTCTCAAATTACGATTTCATAACCACAGCCCCCCCACTCCACAGTCCCTGGTATGGCACGGGGCAGAGGGAAACATCCAAGAAGTACAATAGCAAAAATTCTCACTTCTCCTGAGAAAGCGGCACGTCTGCGATCCATCTCAAATACTTGTACCTGAACACACACACTATGGGATACAAACAGGGTGAATTAGATGTCCATGGACAGCTTCAGAGCTTTGATCTCASTGGGCTCACTGAACAACAGTGCGACGCCTTGCAACACAAGGACCTTTAGGAAGGCACTTCACCAACGACAGGCCAGGAGGGCAAAAAGAAGAGGAGTTCCTCCACATAAAAGCATAGCATGAATGCATGGAACCTTCCTTTGAAACAGGCAAAGGGACAGAACCTAGACACGCACAGAAGGAGAATCCAGGAAATAACAGRGAAGGTTATACAACAAACCCACCTGGAAACCATTCCCAAGCACTGAAAGGTCAAAGTGTCTGAGCACATCCAGCATAGATTTACAAATGGCAAATCATGTCTAACCAACCCAATTTGCCTTCTTAATGAGACAACTGCCTTGGTTGATGAGAACCACATTTAACTTGACTTCAGCAATGCTTTTGACAATGTCTCATATAGTATCCTTGCAGCCAAATTGGAGATATATAGCCTGAAGGGATGGACTCTACGGAGATTAAAATCTGGCTGCATCATTGAGTACAAATAGTTGCGACCATTGGTATGAAGCTGGTGGCCAGTTACTGGTGTCACTCCCTAAGGACATCTCCATACTGCTTAATATCCTCCGTAACTGCCCYGCTCCTCATTAATGATCTCAAAACAGGACAGAACGCACACAACTTCACACTCACTACCAAATTAGGGAGAGCAGCTGATATCCTGGAGGGCAGGGCTGCTACTCAGGGGCATCTCAGCWGGCCTGAGAAGAAACAGGCTGTCAGAATCTCAAAGCTTAAGAGGAAAATGTAAAGTCCTGCAGGTGAGATGGAAAAATTCCAGCACAGGTTGGGGACAAATGGCTAGAAAGTAGCTTTGCAAAAAAGAGACCTGCAGTCCTCACAGTAAAGTTGAACATGAGCAAGCAGGGAGTCCTTGCACTAGCCAGAGTGCCGTCAGCAGATCAAGGAATGTGACTCCTCCACTCTGTGCAACTCTTGAAACTGCACCTGAGCACTACAGTCTGGGACAGTACAACAAAGTCACTGACATGGTAGAGTAAATCCAGTGGAGGGCCACAAAGGCAGCTTAGGGAGTAGAGCACATAATGGAAGAGGGAAAGGTGACGGAACTGGGTTCAATTCTAATGGAGAAGGCTAGAGGAAGATTTTACAGCAATCTTCTGCTACTTTACATAGGGTTTCCGTGTAATACAATCTAAGGATGCATCCCTTTTCTAGGGACATCAAAGAGGCTACTGACAATGGGCTGCCTGCAGCRTCCATGTCCACCTTAACAAAACCAAGAGTGTTGCAGTAATAACACAACAGTGGTAAATGTCACAAAAAAGAAACAACATCAAGGGAAGGATCAATGGGCCATCACACAGTAGGCTTTTACTGAAGAAAGATAATCAGGATTGTTAGTAGAAATCTTGGTTTCTTCTTTAAAGTTTAAAAACAATTTGACTGTATTACAAAACATAATAAACGCCTACACCAGACATTTTGTTACTCTGCACTAAGCTCAATTTTGCTCAACAGTACTTTTAACAGTAGCAGCCTGCTCAGACAGCCAAGTGGAACTGTCCCCACTGTGTATCAGTAGTGAGCGAAACCAAGTGGGTTATCATCACAGCAAGGCCCTTTGAACAAAGCTGGGTACATGTAGCAGGTTTCACTGGAATGAGGTCTTCCAGTATCTGCTCAAGGATTTTTTCTAGAATTTAGATTTTTCAGCATTTAGTGGGACTTTTAGTCTTTCAGTCTCACTAAAAGTTGGCATGGAGGGAACCAAACCCCTCTCAGCACAGTTTTGTCTAGTCTTTCCAATACACAGAGGAAGATACCCAACTATGACAATTATTCTTTCATCCCTTAATAAAACCACTTCCAATCTCAGAAAAATAATAGCCAACAGTCAATTCTGTACAGTGGGCATGAAGCCTGGAAAGCAGAGTGCAGCATTTCCAAAACCTGCAAGGGAGAAAACACACAAAAGCAAGCACGAAAAAATTTAACCACAAAGCGGCATTACTCACCACTTTACTTTGCAAGTCTGTGTGTTCCATTCCACAATGTGTTTGTCGTCTGAACAGCTATACAAGCAGCAGTTGTCTTGATGCCATCTCACACAGTTTACTCTACTGTCGTGACCACCATCCTACAAAAGGTAACAGAGGGTCAACTCACTGAAGTTGTCTTGACTTCCGAGTCTTTCCCACACCAACAATGTGAACAAGATGCTCTTTCAAGAACTAAATTCAAATCATTGCCAACTTGAAGAGAGCGTGTAGTTTTAAAGAACATATATATATACAGTTAAATAAAGACATTTTATATTTTGATACATACACGTAAGTATTTTGGCTTGGCTTATTCAGCCCAGAGAAGAGAAGACTGAGGGGAGACCTCATTGTTGYCTACAGCTTCCTCACAAGTGGAAGTGGAGGGGCAGGCACTGCTCTCTTCTCTCTGGTGGACAGTGACAGAACCCAAGGGAATGGCATGAAGCTGTGTTGGGAGGGAGGGAGTTAGGTTGGATATYAGGAAGAGGTTCTTCACCCAGAGGGCACAGCCTCCCCAGGGAAGTGGTCACAGCCCCAAGCCTGCCAGATTTCAAGAAGCATTTGGACCATGCCCTCAGGCACGCAGTATGATTACTGAGGCTGTCCTGTGCAGGGCCACATGGAAGCCTAGAAGATAAGGGGCTAACGTGTATGTCTCAAACACTGATAGCCAGATAGCCACGGAATAGACCAAGGATTGTTGGTAAGAACACACTGTGAGAAAGAACAGGATGTGGCTCGAGGAGGAGGCCATGTGAAGGTAGGACAGCATTTTTCTGGTACAAACATCCTTGCTCTGGGTCCTGGTGATCAGTCCAACACAGCACAGTGCAAGTGTGGGAAGGAGTCAAGAAGCAGGCCTGGACTGTTGACCAAGGCACACCCAGTACAGGGAGATCAAGACCAAAGACCCCCAAARCCCTCCAACCCATTTCCAGAAAGGTCTAGAACAAACTGGACATGGTAAATAACTTACATAGAAAGCCAGAAACTTCAGGGTGGGAAAAACTTGTCTATGAAAAGGTACCCCCACAAAGCCTGAGTGGCGCCCCTGGACACAGGACACCCCACCAGCTGGACTGATGCTGGAGCCAGGACTGGTGATTTTTCTTTCTCTCTTCTCTTTTACCCTACCACTTATTCCAAATCCACTGCCGTGCATTTATAGTAGAAGACAAGTGACTAACTTACACCAATTTCCATGCCTAATTTCCATTACTAATACAACTTTGTAGTTTTTGTGGAGCCTCTGACTTTTATCATTCCTTTTTGACCACAAGCATCTGCACACTTGTATGTTCCCTTCCGTTTCAGGGTGGGATGTCACAGGAGAGGAACTGGGCTTTGATGATCCCTTCCAACACAGGATATTCTATGATTCTATGATTTTTCTAGCACTTCAGAGTTTAAAAAAAAAATTGTCCTGCCTGCTATTTTTACACATACAGCCAAACAAGGCTAACAGTATGAAATCTGCTCAAAGGAAAGGCTAACACAGATGTCTTGCTGACAGTCATCTAAGTGTCTGCTTCCTTTAAGGGCACTCAGAGGTGAGTAGCCTTCCCTTTGTATCAGCATTCAAGAGCAGATTATCCTCAGATCAGAAGACCCTATAAGTGGTATCACTTAACAACCAAAACCTCTGCAGCTCCTAACATAACCCTGAATTAATTATGAAAATATTTAATGGAGTCTATTTCACTATTTGTATTGTAACAACCTGCTGAGACCACTCCCAAATGTATCACTGCAAATGAGCTTTGAGCAAGACAAACTATATTGCAGGAAGACATTCTGTGCAGTAAGGACARCTAAAAGTAACATCTCTTATTCTAACAGGAATAACCTTGTAATTCAAGCTATATGCAAAAAACAAAGTACTCATAACATCTGCTGCCCTCTATGAAGAGCAGCCAGTGTTTTCAAACCAACTGCAACTATAGTTTTCAAGCAGTTTTTCCATATAACAGAGCTGATGTTTGCTGGCTCCTGTCACTTGCACGCATCATAATTCTAAGAAGTCACTGCTTTCTCTAAATTCATATATGTTTATCACCCTACCTACAACTTAGAATTTAGAAGCAGCAGTATGCCCAAATATCTCAAAAGTATTGCACAGTCATTCATACGGATTTATTTTGCTCATTATGTAACCCATGACTAAAACGGAGGTACTTGGGAGCAAGCGTCAACCGGCAAGRCAAAATGAAAGTCAGTGTGTATCATTCAAAAAAGACCATGTGCTGGACAGCTCAAAAGCTTCCACGATGGAGGTAATTCTACAGAGCAGTCCATCAGTGTGGCATCTTTCCAAGSACTGATGAGTTTTGCCCTTCTCTCCCACAATGCCATGCAGGAACTGAGGGTATGACACTCCCACAGAGGATTTAACTGTCCAGTCAGGCATTTCATCATTACTGTTATCTTTAATGCAAAATAACAAATCCATAGWGAGTGTTAAGATATTGCACTAAGTTCAAAACCAAGATTTTTCAGCCTAAACTGACTGAAACCATCAGTGTTTGGTAGCATGTGATGAAGAGTGCATTACTTACTAGCTTGCTCTGTAATTCTCCTTTTACTGTGCTGTACAACAAAATGCTACCAACTGCTGTACCAATAGCCAGGATATCTAACTGCTTGTCCACTTCTCCAACTTCAGACTTCCGTTTTTTCCTCTGGGGGCCATCCTGGAAAATCAAAAGAGAGAAACTGTGAAATAAATTAGTCTGACTGGCTAATCCCAGTGTTAAAGTAGARGGTGGAAAAAATTTAAGAGAAGTTCGAGACCCAGACAGGCAGGACAAACTCTGCTAAGACACAAAATGAAGACACTGAAGCATACAGAAGCCTAGAAACTCATCTTGTGCCTCCATGTACAAGGTAACAAAGTGCTATGAGTCACTTGGAAACACCTGGTGGAGGCCATTTTGCTACCCTACCAACCATATGCATGAGGGRAAAAAATACATTTAAGTTTTTCACAAAGTTCCTGTCCCAGAGGCAGAAGCAAAGACTAACAATATCAGAATACTTCATCCACAAAATGGAAACACTTGATCAAGAATGATCAGTTTATTTTTTCTCAAAAGGTAATCAGAAGAGTCTTGGAAATCTGATGTATTCATAATGCTTCTTAAAAAGAAAGTGCTACCCCATTCCACATAGGGAAGTGACTAGGACTCAAAGCAAAGTGCTCTGCCCAAGTCCTGTTGTCTGTACCAGTGGTCCTCCTATGATTAGGCAATTCTTAAATCTTCACTGTCTTGCTCTGCAAGTGCTATCAGCCACTTCAAGGAGAGATTTCCACTTCATCTCTCTTAACGAAAAATATGAGAATGCATAACATCACTGGAAAGGGGAGAAGGAATAAAACTGGTTCTTAAACATGTGAAACTAAAATAAAGAGGGCACTACATTTATTCTCACCRGGTTAATCACTAATTACACACACAGAAATGAAAAAAAAAAATTAAAAACCTGAAAAGAAAAGTCACCAATGCTACCGATTAGTCTTTAAATTGGACCTTGGTACATYTCCTTACATTTGTTACATCACAGCAAAGCATTCTCTCCAATTTAAAAATTACACATACACTAATACTTCCTCTATACAACACATCCATTTGCACTGAGAAGCAGCCCAAAGAAGCCAAAGGAGACTGATAAAAGGTGAGCAACCAGCTCTGTTCAAGTTCCATGTGGTGTAGCTAATTTGTTTTACAACAGACATGACACAGTGAACACAAATAATTTCTATTCAGGTCCAGAGATATAAAGACAATCAGGATTTGGTAGTTTTCACCACAAGTAAGGTGTAAAAGTTTCATAGTGAAAATAAATACTTTGGTCCTTTGAAGGGGGACTTTATGTTTCTTCTGTATTTAACACAGACATCACCTTCTGTAAAGAAAAGTGTTTTGGTTCAGGCCAAGAAATACCAAATTGCCATACAGATAACTTTTACATCAAAAGCAGGCTTTTGAGAAAAGAGATTACACAAGGGTTTTTTGCAAGTATTTGTTCAGGCTTCATCTTTAGTATTTATAAAACAGTACAAAAATAGGTGCTGAAAAACCATCAGTCGCAAAGCACAACCAAGTAAACCAAGCAGGTTTTAAGACCATATATGATGAAACATTACATTAGGAGATTTTTAGCAGCAATGACAACTAATCGAAACTGCTGTCTGACATGCAAAGACAAAGRCCACAGAGTGGAGATGCAAGTACAATTCATGTGTTTTCTGGTACTTTTCCATCTCTTTATGTGGTTTTACACACCTCTCCTGCAAAGCAAAACCAAAATTTGTAAGATTTTATTTTCTTCTCCTGAATAAATCTTTCGACTGAATATTCTTCACCCTCCATTTCAGTTTTCTAGGCAAATTTCCTTCGAAGGACTCAAAGGTACAACAGAATTCCCACAAGTGCACAGTTAATTCCAGGGTTAAGAGAAAGCAAGAGGCAGTGAAGGTTCCTCCAGTTTTTTTCCACATGCATTTCTTTACTGACCAGCCCTTATCAGCAATATGAGTGGAGCACTTTGTCAGAAAGTTTTGCATGAAGAAATGCCAGTGGAAAATTAAGTCACTTGTTAAATGTTTGAGATAATTTGAAAAAACAATCTAAGAATTTAAAAAAAAAAAAAMAAMAACCAAACTTCTCTACCCTGCATTACATTAGTACACAGAGAGACTGACAACTGCACTAAACATCCATGTGGGATTCACTTGTGGATCAGAGTCTTGAACAGAAGAGCACCCTGTTGTCATGGACAGGACAGCRTAACTGTCAGTTTGCTTGTCATTTCATTTATTTTTCAGATTTATGGAAATTCAAGCTTATTTAGAAATCCTTCAACTTTGCCTGAAAAAGCACAGTATTTTAATTAGTGGAAATTGTTAAAAGASATTATTTGAAAACAAACTGTGCACACATTTTTCCACAATGTTCTTACTGGACTAGGTAAGCCACTGGGACTTTCTAAACAGAAGTCTGCTGCTCACATGTGAAAGAAAACACTTAGAACATTGAAATGGGGAGAAATGTAAAGGTCTTGACACTCGATGGTGACAGAGCAGTTGCAGCTTGTCAGGAACAAAGCGGAGGAAGGTGTTTTGAATGTTGGAGGTCCACTCTCGTACAAGACACCACATGGAGCAGGAGGTGATGAACACTGCACAGGAAGCACTGACACTGTGAAAGCACGTGGGCAGGGAGCATCCCAGTAAGCCACCCCTGCATCAGCAATTCCAGAGCCTGCAGTTCAAAACGTGATTTCTAATATTCCCCTGTAACACATGGCCTCCATTAACATGGCAGCAGTCCAAAACATACTGAGTTTAAGTGTAATTTGGCCAAACACCATTTATAGATATCCACTGGCAGAGTTCTACACCTGAACACGATACTAGAACTKCCTAGACAGATGTCAACTCTCCAGGAACAAAAAAAAAAAGAGACTAAAGAACATCACAAAAAATACATTTAATAAAATGTATTTGGCAGAACCATCAYAGTTTTAGTTCTTCAGCTGAGTTTAAGGAAAAAACAATAACTCATAAAGGTTTTATGGCACAACTATTAAAAAACYAGTGTGTTTCCCAGATCCACTTTAAAACATACCAACTTTCAAGTAGAGAACAGGATTCAAACTCCTGGAATAACTAGAAAGCACTGAGAGGTAGCCAAACACTGTCTGCTTAAGCCCATTTTCATACAACCTTAAAGCAGGTTAAATCCAAGGACCCGGGGGTTTCAGGGGTGTGTCTCCAGAAAAGGTTTTTTTTAAGAGAGTTTTTAAAAGCCCTCAGAAACCTSTGTGCCTGACTTACAGCACCACAGCAGTGCAGTGTTCCAACTTTAATTTTATTCCACACAGCACAGATTAAGCCCATTTCCACCCACCAGTTTCAGTTAATTTAAGAGCAAAGAACCTATACATCTTTGCAACTAATSTGTGTATCCTTTTTGCTTCAAAGTTACATGACAAATGAATAGGTTCAGGCCAATCTAAAACTGACCCTTTCTGCCACATTCTTCACACGTCCTGGGAGTTTTCAAAGTTCAGGGAGTAAGMTGCTCAACTGAGCAAAACAAAACAATATCACCTTCCTTTGGGTTGATAATCTGTGCTTTAAGCATTTTGAAATACCCTTAAGAATATTTCAAATACACTGAACTGCTGATATACCAAAACACACTTTAAAAAGCACTCTCTACTTATCACAAAGGGGTGGATTTCACATACTTTATCCAGGAGTTACATTTTCTTCCTCAGGAAATGATATGTTCTAGCTTAAGAAAACAAGATTACTTCAACATAAAGAGGATGAAAAGGTACCTCAGTATATACTGCAGATATTTTCAGGTTCAGTGTTCACCTGAGGTGATGGTAACTAAAACTGATCAAGGTGGAGAACATCCAAGTRCTCCAACGTGTGCTGTGAATAAAACTACTCAGTATCTTCTTGCAGGATTCCTGGACTCAGGAAGAGGTATCACAGACAGTGTAGCAGCTTGCATGGGAGTACTTCCAAGGGCAAGGAAGTGTGGAAAGATACTGCCTTTACTGGAATGTGGACTAGGTGGGCACGCAGCACTTGACCTGCTCTGCAGCATCACCCTCTCAATTAAGGCAAGACGTGCTATCAAGTAACATACCTTGGTCCTTCAAGGAAGGCTTCATCCACGGAGATAATATGAGAGACAAATGGTTTTACACAGTCAGTGCTTCTGCCGATTTTTTGTTCCAAAAAAACACAAAACAAGACCTCCAAAGCCGTTTCCCCCACCAACACATGGTGAAATTTACCATGTGCAGCGCGATCCCGGGAAGGGGAGCGGCTCCCCCCGGGCCCCCCCACCCGGGAAGCGTCACACGTGGACGTGCCCCAACCCCCGCGGCGCGACGGGGACGGGACGGGAYGGGACGGTGCCCGAACCCCGCGGAGACCACGGGACCCTCACCCCGCTCGCCGCGCCCCCGCTCCCCGGCCCGCCCGGCCACATGGCGCCGGGAGGGCGGGGTGAAGCCGAGCGGGCCGCGGCCACGCGTCAGGGCTGCTGGGGTCGCCGCCATCCCCATCCCCCCCTCCCCTCGCGCGTGCCTGTCCCCCCCGGCTCCCCGCTCCCTCCCCTCACGCACCTTGCTGGGGGGCTGCCGCGCCCCCGCCGGGGCCCAGGCCAGGCATGTGCAGGCGGCGCTGAGGTGTGCGGAGGGCACGTACTCGTGCTGCAGGCGGCTGCTGGCCGTGTCCCACACTCGCAGCCGCCCGTCGGGCCCGGAAGCGGCGAACAGGCGGCACCCGCGCGGGGAGAAGGCGCACGGAGGGGCCTCCATGGCGCGCGCTCCCCTGAGCTCTGCCCGGCCCGCCCCGCGCGGCGCATGCACCGCCCGCGTGCTCGCCCCGAGCGCCTGCGCCGCCCGCCCCGATGACGCCGTACGGCGTCATCGGGGCGGGCGGCGCAGGCGCTCGGGGCGAGAGTTGAGAGCCCGAGCCGCGCCCCCTTTTCCCGCCTCTGGCCGCTCCATGAGGGTCTGGCGCGCGCTGCGGCGGGCGGCCGCCTCCTCCTCTTCCTCTTCTTCTTCTTCTTCTTTTCCTGCCGACGGCAAGCCTCGGAGGCGGGCATGGGAGACCTCGCTGTCGCCGCTGGAGCGGGTGAGGCGGCTGCTGCCGCCCGAGGAAGCGGCGGCGGTGGCGCGGTGCGCGGCGGCAGCGCCGCCTCAGGCTCCCCCTGAGGAGGAGAAGGAGGAGGAGGAGGCGGCCGCCCCCCGTCAGGCGCCGCTTGAGGCGGCGAGTCCGCGTCCTGGCCCTTTCCGCCCCGGGGAGCTGGCGCTGGCGGAGCTGCGGAGGAAGCACAACACGACGCTGAAGCTGCTGTGCCGGCTGGCGGCGGAGGCGGTGCTGAGCAGCCCCGGCGGCGTCCTGCCCCACCGCGACATCATCGGGCAGCTGCCCGGGCAGGTGCTGCGCACGTCGGGCAGGGCGCAGCTGCTGCTGAGGCGGCCCTCGCTGGAGGAGTACGTGCTGCTCATGCCGCGGGGACCCACCATCGCCTACCCCAAGGTACTGGCTGGTGACTGGGAGGTCGCTGGTTGAATCTTACCTTTAATTTTTCGCGAATAGTAATGCGCCGTTTTGTTCTCATTCGCAGGATATAAGTGCTATGTTAACGATGATGGATGTCCACCCGGGAGACACCGTGTTGGAAACTGGCAGCGGGTCTGGTGCTATGAGCTTGTTTCTGTCAAGAGCAGGTGAGAACCTGGTTTTAGAAAACACAGAATTATATTTTATTTCCTTATCACACCTTACTTTTCTTTTGCCCAGATACTTATGGTTCTCATGGTATTTACTACTCAGTTCATAAAAGCTTTGTTGCAGTTCATGTGTTCCTTTATAGTTTGTTGACTTGAACGAAAGTTGCATCAGGGCCAGCACAGGTGCTGCAAACCATTTTGACTGCTTAGAGGGCCGTAGTGCAAATGGTTTCCAAAGGCCCCACAGAAAGCTAAGTTTCAGCCATCATTGTTGTTGGCTTTGGCTTAACCATACTTGTCTCTCTCTCCAATCTCTTGCTTTTCTCAGTTTCTTTCTTCCTCATCTTGATGCATCACATGAATAATCTGAGTGCTGGGTACCAGTGAAAATGCTTATGAGGATGCACACTTGTTTTTTCATGTTACAGCCAGCCTGGTTTGATCAAGGTCTCTGTGCTCTGAAAGGTGGACAGCCTTTGCGTTCAGCCACGGGAGCGAGGGTGAAACTTCACCCTTAACATTCATTTTGTCTGTAGGCATTTTGTTAGTGGACCACATTTCAGAATAATCTGATTTATGGGCTCCTGATAGAATAAACTCGTTCAGGAGAGGAAACAAAACCATCATCATTGTTTGCAATATTAAAGGACTTGGGAGGGTAAAGACAAGAACTTCATTACTGATTATCTTGAAATGATAGAGCAGAAAAGCACAATTTGCATGTCTTGAAGACTTCTGTTCAAAGTCAGTGTTTGAGGGCATCCCACTGTCAGAGTAACTGTACCTGAGTTTCTGTGAACCTAGCACTCTTTTTTTACTATATCCCAGTGTTCATTAAAAAGCTACATTGTAGGCTATGCTGTCTCTGTAAAATGTTTACAGTTTGCTCTGCCTTTGTGGGTTTACTCTATATCCTGCAGCAATTCAAGAGAATGTTCCTGCTCCCACTTCCAGTCAAGTGTCTGTGGGAGGTGATGTGAGGGAGACAAACTCAACAAAGAAGCTGCTCTTTTTGTTCAAGACCACTAAACAGCCTTAGAACTTGCTCTTGCTCTGCTGTGATACCTGCAGCTGGATAGCTGCTGTCCCTCAGCAGGTACTCCAGGATAACAGTACAAGGCTTTTTAGAAGCGTGAGTTTTTCTGAGGAAGTTTAGTATTCAGCAAGTACCAGACTTGTCAATCCAACCCTGCTCTAGGATGCCAGATCAAAATGCTGAGGAAGTAGGAATGGTACAAGGTAGAGTGCTGAGATCTATCAGGAGCTTAAAATTTGTGAGAGCATGTAAGCAGCAGCAAGGGGGATCTGGAGGCTGCCTTTCCAAGATGCACTGAGTAGTTTGTTGTTCTTAGTCGTTTGTTTTAGCTGTAACCTCTAGCTGCCATGCTGATCTGGTTGAAGCTGCTGCTGTCAGTGATCAGCCATTAAACACTGCTCCAAGATCCCTCCACCGCAGCTGGTCTTGATGTGTGTTTGGCCCAAGTTTCAAGGTCGGCATTTGCAGCTCTGCTCCCTCTCCCTCTTTCTGCCCCCTGCTATTCCTTTGTTTCTTCTGATCATCTTTCTGAAATTAACTAGTTTTTTGGGGATTTTTAGTTCCATTGGGATTTTGGAGCTAGCATGGGATTATCCTCAAAGCAGCCATTGCTGCTGTGGGAGCTAGAAGCTGATGAAACAGAAGATAAACATCAGCACTTCTCTTTGGGTGATCAAAGACAACATGCTGAAACCCTTTCTTACAAGTTAGTTCTGGCCTTTGTCTGTTCCAGGGTGAGCTGGATCAGGGAGCGACAGTTGCAAAGTCCATCTCTTCTGTTTTTTCAGTTATCTGAATGGATTCACAGTGGGATCACATAGGTGAGGGAAGGAGCCTGGTTACTTCAAACTGAAATGGCTTAGGCACAAAACCTGACCCAGTGAGCTGCTGGTTCCTAGAAGCTGCCTGCACCCATTCCAAAGTAGCAAGGAGAGAGAGAAGTGAGTGGTAGGATAGGCTTGAGGAATTGGAGTCATACAAATAYAGAATAATACAGCAGTGCACACCCTGCTGTCTGCCTGGACAGCCTGGAATGCTTCCTGTATGAGGAACGTTGTATGTTGGACTCATAAATTTCAGCATAGTAAATTTAGACTTAATTAATAATTTATTACTGTTGCAAACAATAACAGGAAAATTACACAAACCTATGTAAATCAAAGAGTACACTGGAAAACTTGTCTGTGAGGCTGAGATCAGTGAGCAGGTCTGGGGGGGTTTCTTAGCCTGTGATCACTGTTGGCAGCGTTCTCAGCTGGTACCTCTTGTTGCTCTGGCAGAAGGATCAGGGGCCACAGATGCTCAATTTGTCTTTGCTGCAGGGGTGATGTCAGGAGGACATCTTGGGAACAGTCTGTACTACTATAACTACACTTTATTTCATGTGTGCATTGGTGGATTTCCATCTGTAAAAGAACTAACACAGCAGTTTTTCTGCATCTACTTGCTTTAAATGTAAAGAAAAAATAGATTATCATTGATTGTTTCATATGTGATGATTTCCTACAGTGGAGATGGAGAGGTGTACTTACGTTATAGACTATGCTTTTTGTTGTTTTTTTTTTTTTTTTTAAGTCTTTATTACAGGTGTGAAAAGTGGTGAGTCAGGTGTCTTTTGTTTGTTTTCAGTTGGGCCCAAAGGACGTGTTCTAAGCTATGAAATCAGAGATGATCATCATAATTTAGCTAAGAAGAATTACAGGCACTGGCGTTCTGCATGGGAAATAGGACACATGGACAAGTGGCCAGATAACGTGGATTTCATTCTTAAAGACATTTCAACAGCTGCTGCAGATATGAAATCTGTAACACTTGATGCAGTGAGTGAATCCAAAAAATTCCCCCATTTGACATGTATCTTTTCTACATAAATTCAGACCTCTAGTGCTCGCACAACAGGATTCCCATATCAGTTTAACACGAGAAAAAACAATCAGGTCTTCATCAGTGAAAGAAACATTGTAATTTTTTGGTCAGATTTACAAGTATTTTCAAGGTTTCAGTTACAGGTTCCCAAATGAAAGAGTGATAAAGCTGTACTATAGAAATATTACAAGTAATTACTGCTGTCTTGTAAGCAGAGACTAACTTACTTTTTTTATAACTAAGACATTATATATTTCAAGCCTTACATTTCAGAAGAATACAAAACCGTACTAAACATGTAAATATGTAACCACTTCRCTATAGCGATATAGAATGCTCAATATAACTAAAGCCTCACTTAAAGAATGCTATTGCTTGCTCTCCTGTCCTGGTACTTTGTACCCAGATTTCCTAAAGGGAGACATGCTGGGGAAAATAGCTGGATGCTAACCACTCTTCCCTGTAAAGCAGACAAACTACTTACAACTACTTACTTACTAAAGGCTTTAAACAAATGACAATTTTTAAAATGGTTTAAGCAAAGATATAATACATAGCATAAAAATACCATTTAAAAAAACTTTTTAAATAACAGTCACAGGAAGGATCAGATACTGCATATCCTGGTTTACAGTTTGAGTAGCTTTCTAGCAGAATATGGATAAATTGCCAGACAGAAGTTTTTTAAATCTTGAAACAAACAGTGAGTTTGGCATTGAGACCATAATGTGCTCTTTTTATGCACTTGAACATTCTTTTTTTTTCACATTTCAGAAATGGGTGTTCAAACGTGTTAGTAAATGTAGTCTTCTAAAAGTTATTACTGTTAAGATTATGGAATTTAATTACTAGGAGATTTAACTTCCTACAGGCCCACTTAGTTGGTCAAGTGCTACTTCCTGTTTAAATAGAAATTCACTTGGAAGTAGAGAGGACTTTGTTTTGTGTAAGTGTGGACCTCAGGTTTTAAGAGGCAGTAATAAAACTGGTTGATGATTCCATACTGCTGTTGTATGCATCTCTTTTCCTTAAACTTTTTTTTCCCCCAAGTACATTATGTTACACTGATAGATGTACTTACGTTTTCCCAGTAAACATTAATAAATCTTTCTCTTACAGGTAGTTCTGGATATGCTTAACCCTCAGTGTGCTCTTCCTGTTGTACACCCAAGCCTGAAACAGGGTGGTGTGTGTGCTGTGTACTTAGCAAAGTAAGTATTTACTTCTGCCACTTACACTTTTATTCAGGCATTACCTGGCATTGTGACAAAACCAAACATCTTCTGAAATACACATGCAGCATTAATGAAATGTTTAACAAAGGTAGGTTTTTTCCCCATGAAACTTTTCTTGGGAGTTGCACTCAGTATAAATTACACTTGGCCAAATCCTTTGGCTTCTACTTTGGGAATGTTCTCATTCTGGTCAGTGAAGTTTGCGCTTTATGACATCCTCAAAGTACCTGTACTGTTCTCCAATTCAGTAGTCAGGTGGCTCCTTTACCCTAAAATTGAAGGACTCGTGTAACCTCAAAGGTAAAGAATGTAACAAAGTCAGTAGAATTGAGACTGTGTAATTTGAGTTTTCAAAATACTACTTTATCCTTTGCATTTCTTCAAAAGCATCACACAGGTTATTGACCTTTTAGACAGAATACGGACCTGCAAGCTTCCTTTTTTGTGTGAAAGGATAATTGAGGTAACTCACAGAAGCTGGTTAGTACTCCCTGCTAAATTCAAGAATTGCAAATCAAGCCAAATGGTGGAAACTCAAGAAAATATTGAAGAACCACCTCAAAACGAATAYGAAGAAATCCATATTCAGGATGAAGCAGTTCTTAAAGAAAGCAAATACAATGGTAAGAACCTTAGTGCTGATGAGACACCCTATTACTGCATTTTAATAATTCAGTGTAGGAAGAGGCAGTATTTTTTCTTAGGTCAGCAGAGAATAGACAAGGTTTTGGACAGTCTAGACCTTGTCAGGTTTGAAAAAGACTATTAATTGTTATTTAAGTTTAAATATCTTATTAAAACTCTAGACTAAATAGAAAATAAATTTCCGTCAATAAAGAATGACTGCCCTTCTACTACTGTTTTCAAATTTTTGGTTTTTAATAAAATTCAGTTCTTTATACTCATCCTATAGCTGCTTTAGAGGACCCTGATGGACTTAAGTATTCCATAGGAGAAACAGTGCCAGTGTGCTCTGTTTTAAAATTATGCTATTCTGGCAAATCCAAAAATTATGCCATATAGATATATAAATATATATATATGTATATATGACAGATAGGTGTAGATATATACACAGTATAAATCTGCAAAACGCATACTAGAGCGAAGAGGTCTGAATATACTGATAGGTGACAACAAAGCACTTAACAAGAAAAAAAGAAAGAATATGTCAGGGAAAAACATTCCATGCACATTGTCAACTCTAGTCTGCATGTATGTCTTAAGCTTGTGGGAACAAAGTTAAAAAAAAAAAATGTACTTCCCACAGAATCACTTTCTGATGATGCTGAAACAAACCGCTCAGTGCCTTACATTGCTCGCCCGTCCCACTGGCAGGAAGCTCATTCAGGTGAGACACTTGGCAAATGTTTATCTTAAAATTTGCTTAGTGGTATTTTTATTTCAAAAAAACCTACTTTTCTTTGTACTAGCATTTAATATGTTCCTATATCATGAAATCATACAACTTAAAATAATAAAGTAATCATTATATATTGAAATACTGAAGTAGTAACTTTTGTTTTTTAATTAGCGTTCCTTACCAAGCTGAGAAAGTTTCGACCACTGCTTTCTTGATGCTGCTGCCTCCTTAGCTGCTAATTTGAATATTGTATCAGAATAAAATAAAACATTACAAAGCAGATGCTACATTTTGCAAGTTGTGTAACTTTTAAGTAATGACTGCTTTGATTTCTACCCCATGTCAAGTTTGAAAMATGAACCATTACCCCACTATTTCAAGAGAGAAATTTTAACCGAATCATCATGTCTGGTGGTGTGCTGCAGCACAAACTGCTCTGCAAATCACCGCATCTGTTTGTGTCTTAYCAAGCGTATTTCATTCTCCATTGCTTGTAAACCAATCCATGGATTTATCTTGGTTCAGGGTGCTACATGGTTGCCTTTTGCTGGACAGGCTCTGACAGTCTACCAGAAATAAGGAGAAAAAAAATTCAGTAAGAAAATAAGGGATCAAATCTGCTCTTTTAAATGAATGCTTTTCTGGCTTCCAGCTGGTGACTATAGGTTTCTTTAAGAACAAAGTTCATAAAGCATAAATTTTAAGAGATACTGAAACTCACTGAATGTGTTCACTTGATAAAGCTGAGCTTATTTCCAGATAAAAACAGATATTGACGTGCACAGCTGTGGTTCCCTTGCAGCACTCATGCTGCAAGTTGCCTGGTTGTGAACTTTGCTTTATATAAAGTATTTGCAAATGGCTGCAGTAAACACAGTTTTTTCTGACCCTTGTCAGATATGAGAAGCAAGATCTCTCAAGTAAAAACAGACTTAAAATTAAGTATTTTAGCATCTCACAGGAGCAGGTGCTGATGTTTAACATTAAATTATTATGTGATATGTTGTAGACACCAGACTTGTTCTATATCTCAGGAAAGATTCAAACGCCAAATTTTTCAAAATGGAGGGATCCTTTGAGAATCACAGTTGTACTAAAGCTGTCAAAAGCAGTAACAATCCTACTGTAATAGTGAAAATTTGGATATTAGTGAGAACATATGCAAATAAAAATTACAGAGCTATAAATAACTAACTGGATATTAAATAAGTGTGCTAGGAGCTCTGCACTGGCCAAATACATGAGAGTATCTTTGCAGAGCTGAGGCCTTATACAGATGCCCCAGGAAGTTTACATCTAAAGTGTATTCCACTTCTAAAAATAAATTCATTAGTGAGTTTGCCCCATAACTGCTGTATGTAATGGAGGCCTCTAATGCAAAGGCTGAGGATGCTATTTTGAGTAGATTAATGAGCAAAGATTCAATTACATAATTTTCACAATGAACTCTTGTTTTCTACTCATACTCCAGTATTAAAATGAAGTCTTGTATAAATTGTCAACAAATGAGATACACCTAGAGGAAAATGGGAAGTGTGATTTAACCTATGTCCAGACTGATACCRTAACTGAGCATCCTGCCTTTTCTAAAACCATGCTGTCAGCAAGAGCACTTTAACTCACTTAACACACACCAACATTTTCGTTGTTTCTTCCAGCCAATCATAAGTGTTTAAAACAAGACTCTCAATTTCATGTATAATGCAAGAATAGTAATAAATGCCTAAACAGACTGGAATGCAACCCAAAATCTACTGTAGTAGATGAAGGTAATTTGAAGAGACTCAAGCAGTTGGTGACTCCAGAAAGTGAAGAGGCAAGATGTGAAAATGAAAATGAATCCATGACAGGGAAAGCACAGTTCTGCCAAGGTAACTAACTGCATGTGTAACAGGGAAGGACAGGGCAGTCCCTGCAGCAGTCTGAAGGGCAAATATGGCCCCAGTTGCCTAAACTAATAGAGAATTATTTGCAATATTAAACCATACCTTGGGCTTTATAAGAAGAAGAGTCAATGAGCATTTTTTCAGTTGAAAAGGTGTCCTTTGAATTCTGGGATGAATGTAATTCCATCATCTCCCAAGTGTCAGTAGATGASGAGGAAGATGATAATCCAAGTCGTACGAATCTTCCTTTGTTACCACAGAGCAGGCAGTCTGTAGGAGTAGCACTGGGTCCCCGAGGCAGCTGTACTTCATCATCATAATTCCTCAGAGCTCCACTGTGGTGCACGGAACGTTCTCGTTGCCATATGTAGTGTGTTGGAGCTATAGCCATCACCTATTGGAAGAGCCGTGGGATCAGGACATGTAAAAATAATGGGAAAACATACAGCTGTTAACAGGAGATCGAGTAGTGTATGGCAGAGAATTAATACTGTGTAGCTGAAATGGGTATCATCTCTTATCTGTCTCATTCTGTCCCACTAGAAAGTTTGCTCCCATAGGCAGGAGTAAATAATCCWGATACCAATCAGATGTGGAAACAACAGTTTACAGCCCTGGATGTTCACATGATCACCACAAACACCAGCTCATGCTTGGTATGTTGGACAGCAGATGGTGTCTTTGGCTAACTGCTGAACATCAACTAACAATGTTCATCATCACTGAACTAAGGACAGTGGGAAGCTGGGAGAGTTTGCAAGGAAAAGCATTCTGCACTCACTTTGTTCCTTGTACTTTTCCCATAAGCATCTAATCCCATCCCCAAAGATGGGACTCTAGAATAAATGAGATTTTCTTTTCYACCATATGTAAGTAAACATTAGGTAGTTAGAACATGACAAGGGCTTTTCCAGATACGTATTTCACCTGAAAAGTGAGGAATGTATTTTTTCCTTCTAAATTGTAAAGCAAACACACAGTTATTTCTAAAGTGGATGAAGTGAAACAAATTAGGTAGATTTTAAATTAAAAATTTTTGCATAAAGCAGACTAGCCAATAGAAACTTCACTTTTAACAATATAAACTATTCTAGTTTACCTTAAAAACATAGTTTCAAACAATGTATTTTAAATGCAGAAGGAAAAAAAATTGTGGAGGATAAATGGACCATCACATTCTAGCTGCATGTTTTCACTCCCATGGACTGTCTATGCACTTTAGGAAAGAAGTTGTATAGTGCTAGATTGCTAACTGGCATTAATTGTTGTAATTTCAGCATCTACAATATTAAAGCTCCCTCCCTACCTCTTCACAGCAGCGTCTGCTTACAATAGCCCTGTAGTCAATTCTACTCCACAGCTGATCTCTTAACTTTAAGAAATCAGGGAAGAGCTTTCTCCAGGCTTTTCCCAAAGCCCATGGGAAAATGTCATACTTTGCTTCTTCATTGTCTTCTTCAACTGTGTTTGCCAGATACCTTCAAATATATATGTTTATGCTTATAAATGTTATTCAATCTTAAACCACTACATTAGAATGATTTCTAACATAAAATAAACAGACATTGAAGGGGTTCTTTTTTCTAGTATTGTGAGGATAAAACACCAACAAAATACAGCCTTCTCTCTTGAAAACAGTATTTTCTTAACTAGTTCCATATGCATCCTTTGGGTAAATAAAACCAAGCTTTTATAAAAATTTCTTTACCCTGGAGTTTCCTAAATTAGTAGATAAGCAAGAACTAACATATCCTGACATCCTTCTCCAAACTGGCAAGAAATCCTTGAACTAAAATGAGCAGTTTCTGACTGATTCTTTAAATTCTTTAAATAAAGCTTAAAACTATCCTATGAAATCTTAAACTTTATGTTTTCTATTTTACATATTTTAGGTGTTCTTGGAAAATTACRTTGCTCATATTACATTAGGAGCAAACAACTAAATACAGGTCTACCTTCAGTTATAAATGAAAAACTTAAACTACTTTTTTTAATGTCTATTTCTCCCTTACTTCACTATCTGTTACTTTTAGTTTTGGATTGTCTTCTCAGACAACAGGAAAATATTTACTTCCTCTGGATCCACCTGATACTAAACTCCCGTAAATCACACCTGAAAAAATTAAGACTTTTAGTTTCCTCCCCAAGTTTCTCACTTGCTCCTAACCCCAGTATTCCCTCTAGTCTCAGTCTCACCAGACCCTTTGTCCCTTTCTAATCCTTTCACTGTTCTGGCCTGGCTTTTTTTCCTTCAGTAGAGTCAGAGGGCTCCCTCCTCCATGCTCTGTAGATGTCACCCACAGTATCAGTGACAGTAGAAGGAACAGCCATCTTTGTCCCTGCACTAGTGTGCAAATCAGAGCATCTGAGAAGCGCTGTTATGAAAAAAGATGACCTGAGCACCATAACACTGAAACAAAATGCAGAATCCCCTGTAGATACAGCCAAATACAGAGGGATTACACAGGCTTGTTAAAGATGGATTAACCGATTCCACCTCTGAAAGTATAGACATTTTACAACTGTTCAAAAAAGTTCTCAAAAATTCTGTACCAATGTTTTTACAGTTGATTTAAATCATGTTGACAGAAACTTTAATAAAAAGTTACTCCTGAGTTGCCTATCATGGTGAAATGTTTTGATACAAAAGGCTTAAAGGCTGGCAAAGATATGAAATGGGGTCTTACAACAGCCCCTGTGAGCTAAATATGTGTTGCTCTGTGTTGTCCTGCATATATTTCTTGTACTGCTTAAAAAAGCTAACAGAATCAGTTTGGTAGGCAGAATGCCACACTGTGTATCACTACACCAATGCAAGCATCCCCTCTCTGYGGCTCAAGCTTGTTCCATCGGAGGAAGAATGTTGGATTTGCACTATTTATGTACAGTATGTGGATTATCAAAGAACCATAGAATGGTTTGGGTTGGAAGAGACCTTGAAGACCACCTAGTTCCAGCCTCCCTGCCGTGGGCAGGGATGCCACTCCCTAGATCAGGTTGCTTATGTTTATATACTTCATAGAGAACCCAAAAAACTGTACATCAGAGTCTCACCACATATCATAATTATCAGTGTCATAAAGAAATAATATGCAAAGTTCATCCTAATACAACCAGATAATGTAAAAGTACTTACAGAGCAACAAAGAAATTGATTCTGGTGTGCTCACTTGTTGTGAAGTTCGCTCTCTTGAAATAAACGAACGTCATTGCCAAGAGGTACTGTTTTAAAATGTGAAATGAAGTATCAATGTGTTATTTAGTTATGTTATTTTCTAAATTGATTCGCACATTTATCTTGCACCAAGGTTTTTTTCATCATTTTTAACAAGGAGGAAAGCATGAATTAAGTTCTTGAAACTTCCATGTGAACCCATTAGAAAAATTTATGTTCTGTATTTGCATTAAAGTATCAAGTAATTAAAGGCAGATTCCTCACTTGATGTATGGTCTATTAACTAAGAAGGAAATACTTACCTTGTCTGCAATTTCACAGCAACAGTCCATCCAAAGGAAGTCTTGGATTAGATCATCATCTGTAGCAAGAGAAAGCTGTAGCATTTCAAACACCAAAACTGCTTACGTTAGAAAGTATTTGTAAATAAATAATAGATGGTCTTTCATTAAACCAAGTAAAAGGAAAGAAGCTAGGCCCACCAATGGAGAACAGAGAAACGGAGAGTAGGAGGTCAGGTGTGAAAAAAAACTTAAGTGACAAAAGAAAACAAAATACTAGAAAAGCAATGTGGAAAATCTAGTGACTGCATTTCATCCATTCTCAGTAACAGCAAGCAAAGGTGAAAAATAGCCAGTATTTTTCTCTATTTGCATAATTTCTCCTGCATGACGTGGTTCCAGGTAATAGCACATCATTATTTCAGAGGAACTACAGACTGATGAGATCTCTGCACCTTGATTACCTGGCAGCCTTTATAGGGCAATACTTGCTTATTTTTGGTCAGTGCTTCACTGTCCATGACCATGTACCGTAATTACCACGAGCTCTCTCTCATTCACTTCTGGATTTAAGGGTCAAATAAAAACCAGCTGTAATCTTCCACTATTACTTAATGTCTTTGCTACATTAAATAAATACAAAACTTTATATGAAAGAGACACAAATAAAGAAGAGATGCTCCAACTCCTTAGATCGTCCTCCCATTCCATTTCTTCCCCCAAATGTTTACTCCCACAGTAAATAACACGTTTAGGAGACAAGGAGTCCAGCCTTTTTTTAAGCCTTGTGTAAAACAAGTGTTTTACATGCACTTGTTGAAACACAAGAGAAAATAAAAAGGAAGGAAAATTATCATAAAAGGAAGTAGCAAACCACCTTGGTTGCATTTGTAATTTTTAAAAGATACTTTTCATCAGTTTGGTAGGCCTTGTATTTTTAACTTAAGCATTAAATATTTGTATACCAAAATATAACAACAAAGTATTTCAATAAAGAATTGCCATCAGTTTCAATATAAAAATCACTCTCAAAATTACTGAGCTTAGAAAATGTTCTGTTCAGTCAATACATTTGTATCTGACATTATTAACCTACCAAATAATTTAAAGAAAGCTGTCATTTCCTGACGCTGAATGACTAGACAGGGTCCCTTGGGACATTTATATTTCTGACTAGGAACCCCTTTTTCAGAATTTTCTTGATGGTCTTTAAAAGCGGGTCGCTTTAGTCTAGTAAGTTTTTTTTGCTGATGTGATCTGGATGCACTCGATTTTACATGAACAGTGACAGTGGGAGGTGTCTGACACACCAGATTGTGTTTCATTTCGTTAAGCACAGGTTCCTGTTAAAAAAATAAGAAGAAATTAGCTACAAAAACAGTCAGTTTGAGGACTAGTACATTTCTTTTGTACACATGAAACTTTTCAGTAGAGCTTGTATGTCAGGTGATAGAAAATTAATTTTATCAGTACTAATTATCCAAGTCTTGTGCCATAAGCCAACTATGTAGAGTTCTTTGATTTAGTGCTAATTTGATAAAGCTTTTTTTCCCCAGTAGAAGGAGGCTCCAATTTTTCTTTTTCCAGTTCAGATTTTGAAAAATGGGAAAAGAGCCTTTCCAGAAAAAGCTGCTGTTTGTCAGGTCCTCATAACTCCACACACTTACTTAGATCTACCAAAAAATCTGTGTTCCTCCCCTGCTATTTGTGATTGTGCCTTTGTAAAAGAATATTAATAGAATTAACACAGCAGAACCATGAGTAAGYCATGCAATATTAAAATCAAGTCTTTAGCTCCTAATTTTTATTACAGCCATTTGTTTACAGCCATTGGGAATTAAACTCATCCCTCAAGCTGGACATACCCTGAAGGCACAATCAAGGAAACATACAAGGKGTTTGTAACTGTAAAATTCAAGAGGATACCAAGTGGAGAGTGAGGAAGGGTATTTTTTTGAGGGATTAAATRTATTTACTTCTTCAGTAGGTGTCTCCACAGAGCGCTGTTTGAGGCTGGCTCACAGCAGCCTACCTGGCTCCCCAGCTCTTAGTTGGCTGCCGCATRAACACCAAAGGCCCCTCAGGCGTGGCTGTGATTTTGGTTCCCGGCGGGAAAGCTCGAGGCCATCCGTGTCCGCGCCCGCCCCTTCCCTCCTCCCTCAGCGGCCGCCCCCTCACGCCGCCACCGCCCCGCCGACCCCGAGGGGCGCCTCCCGCAGCCAATCGGCGCGCGCGGGGCGGCCGCCTCAGCCAATCGRGCGGCGGAGCGCTCTCACCTCCCGCCCCTTCTGTTGCCGCCCAGGGCGCGGCAGCCAATGGGAGCGGGGCACGGCGGGGCAGGCGCCGGGCGTGGCGGGGCCGCCTCCCGTCCCGCCTTCGCCAGAAGCCCYTCTCGAGCCTGACTTGAGTCTCCCAGCTGCCCGACAGCCCTGCAAAACCTTGCGTTCTTCCTTGCCTCCTGCCTTCCTTGGCTTTTTACAACTGCATGTAGTGACCGGAGAAGGGGGAATGGATTCAACCTGAGAGCAGGCTCACGTTAGATATTAGGAAGAAATTCTCTACCGTGAGGGTTTTGAGGCACTGAACAGGTTGCCCAGAGAAGCTGTGGATGCCCCATCCCTGGAAGTGTTCGATGCTAGGTTAGATGGAGCCCTGAGCAACCTTGTCCGGTGGAGGGTGTCCCTGCCCACAGCTGGGGGTTGGAACGAGATGATCTTTAAGGTCCCCTCCAGCCCAAACCATTCTTTCATTSTATGATTAAAACATCTTCCCCAGGGTGATAAACATCTCCCCAGGARATGTAGGACATGAAGGAGAAGGGATACCTGACTCTAAAAACCATGAAACACAGAGGTGCAGGATACCCTCCTGCTACATTTCCACAGAAGCAATTAATGCAGGTAGTAGTGTCCAATTAGTCTAAGGCAATCTATTGAAATGTAATAACAAGAACGAAAAAAAATCCCTTTGCTAATAAGATTCGGTGTGAAATCTTACTGTTGCCTTTTGTTATAAGAGCTAAAGGTTTATCCTAGGAAGATGGCAAGAAATACGTTGTTGAACTTTCATTGTTTCCCCCTGTACAGGCCAATTAAAGTGTAATTGGCCTCATTTGTTATAGTAATGAGAGGCCCCTTTACACCTTCCTCATCTTTTATTAATAATTTGCTAGATTATTTAGTTGCTCTGAGTTAGTGAGCATATTCAGGGAAAGATCATGCCAAGTTTCTGATCAGGTAGAGAGATAAAAATCATACCAAGTGGTAAATGTACCAACTAACAACATCTCTGTATGGAATAGGCTGAAATCAGGAAACTTGACAGCAGAGTGGAGATAATACCAAATACATCAGCAAGGCAAAAGTGGTTCTTTGAGGTTAACTCTTCTAAGACACATATTCACATTGAGTTACCCTGCATTAAATTGTTCTTTATTTTTGCATATTACTTTTCATCTAAGGAATTCAAAGCACTCATCAATTAACTACTGTTCATTTGATAACTGAAAAACAGAGGAAGGGCAGGTTACAGAAACTTCCACATAACTATCTAAATCTTTCAGCCCAGGAAACAAACTTTTGTCTTTTTTCTCCTGTTGCAAAACATAAAGCTGCAATGATAACAGTGACATGCATGCTTCCTTATTCTTTACACCTTTACATCAATAAAAGGTGACTTACAATGTCGATCTTTATCCACACAGGGATTTCTGGGGTTTGTATGGGGTTTTTTCCTGTAGGTGTCCCCCTTCTAAAATAATTTTTGAGCTGGTGGTTCTGCTACAAAATATTCAAAGATTTTTTTTTTTTYCCCATTTAAGAATCTGTCACAATCAAGTTACTGAACAGGTATTGTGACTCTCTTCCCCCAGTGTACTGCCCCCAACCTATCAGGACTCAGGTCTCTGCTCTGATTCAGACCCATTGCATAACCTTGGATCAGACTCTTGAG
Organism: Amblyornis subalaris; assembly: GCA_018881555.1. NCBI lineage: Eukaryota > Metazoa > Chordata > Aves > Passeriformes > Ptilonorhynchidae > Amblyornis > Amblyornis subalaris. The sequence goes on from JACAXG010000108.1 coordinate 47,208, forward strand.
GAAACTGAACTTGTGAGAAGGAGCTGTGAGAATGTCTGGAACTTTACCTTTCTTTCCTTGCAGGACTCTGCAGCCTGAGGTAGGGTTGTTGAGATGGGGATGACTCGAGGATTCAACCTGGAAACATGATAGAAAAACATCAACGTGGAAAGGGTGATGCCTGAACCCAGTGACAATAAGGAAACAGAACTTTACCTGACTCTGCGTCCTCTGCATGATGTAGTGGACTTAACTGGTTCTCAACTTTGCTTATTATTAACTACAATTTTCAGAAGGTTGTTGAACAATTCATCCAAGAATATCGGGGAGAATGTAGCTTTTGGACTTTCAAGTCTCTCGCTGGTCATCAGGGAGCGCTGTTTCACCACCAGCAGTTTGAACCGAGACTGCAGCATTTGTCCAGCTTAATACAACGGGTTTCGTGTTGTATCTCTTTCCTAACCCTTCCTGTTAAACTAAATTTAGCACATTAAATCAGTTTGGCCACTCTTCATCGTTATATGTAAKCACAGCTTGAAATTATATTTTAATATACAAATGTACAAAACATTTTTATTTTTATATAAATATGCATTTATATGTTTTAAATTTTATACAAGATTTTAATATATATAATTATTAATATCTGGGCTTGAAAGATCAGGGATTCTTACAAAATCTTATTTCTGAATAAAACAAAATTCCATATATACACTGGAATGCCATGATATGAGATATACTGTTATATAGCTATCTAAAAATTGGTCCAAAAAGGCAGCTGCAGAGCATTTTGCTTCTTTTAAACGAAAAAAGGACTTAAAATTTTTCAGTGAATGAGTTGTTTACAGATAGATTAAGAAGCATCACTGAGGAAAAACACAAGGATAGTATTTTTAAAAATTATATTTAGGATAGATATACTTTTTTTTTTTCATATTTTAATATTTTTGAGATGCTTTTGGCCTCTGATATCTTTTCCAGTGAGGTTTTTTTGGTCTAAGAAAGAAAAAATACCATAAGAAAAACACCTGGTATTTCTTTTCAAACAAAGTCATGAAGAACCACCACTGATTCTTTTAAATACAGATCATTATCCACAATAAAATATGTATTTTTCAATTACAGACTTTTCCTACTTCTTGCAGAGTGTGAAATAGGAAAAAAAAAGGTTTCCCTTCCCTGTAGAGATGTCTACTGACCCTGCTGAGGGAACCTGGCCTCTCAGTCAAATACATTCTAAATGAAATGCACACGGATTGAGAGCTCCATTCCTAAAGACCGATAGTGAAACTGAAACATGCATCTAAAAAGCAAACTTTGGATATGTGGTTAATTCTTTCAGAATAAAGGGTGTAGCAAGTCACACAAGTAAGTTGCAGCAAGTTAAAGCAGAACAGATGAACCACCTGAACCCACATCTATCGCCAGAAACCTGTTTTGTATGTGGGAAGAGAAAGTAAGGATTTACATGAGTTGTGTGAAACAAATTATTATGGCATCATGGCGCCTGGGCTAGGACTAAGCATAACAGATTGAACATGGCTTACCAGTTTGCTACTGGGGGTAGTAAGCAAGGATACTGGAAAGGTGCCTTATAGTTAAATACTTGCTTTTGATAAATGTTACAGTATGATTACAATTAAAAATGGCTCAGTGCCACCTAAGTGTGTGTCACTGATGGATGAATGGCCAGGAAAATTGTTTCCAGCTTTGTTTACTTGAAAAAAGCTTCTGAGCATACAACAGTGTTTTCTAACACTTAAGTCCCAGGACAGCTGTAGTTATTCTCAGGTACTGAGAAAATCAGAAACTAGAAGGAAAAAATCATTTGGAAATTACGTAGTGAACAAGAAGTGTACTGACTAGACTACTACAGCAAATGGTAAAGGAAAGTGGAGGCTGCCAGCAAACACAGTGCATGTTTAAACATGCTGCTCCTGCATTCTTCAAAACAGCCAAGCACTCTGCAGCAGCAAATCTCCATAAAGTGCCCAGGACATAAGTTTGAACTTGCTGTTCATTCCTACTGTAAATAGACTGATACATCCTCTATGAACTTAACTAATTCAAAGCAGACAGGGAAAGCCTTCAAGATTTATTTTTAAGGATGGGCACTTTTGTGCTGGTTGTAAATTAAATTAACTAGTCTTATCTGAAGAGTTCCAATTTCTTTGTAAAAATAAATAGATGAAAGACTACATTAGGTCTTCACCATCATGTCACAAAAGGGCAACTGATGAATTATATATTTCTCAACATCAGTAACTCAAAACTAGCAGTGCACACTTTAAATTAAAGGGAGAGGAGATGATCTGCAGAGCTTTCCTTTAAGTGTTTTTTTAACCTTCTGACATCACCCACCATATTCTAACTTTTTTAAGCCACTGGAGATTGCATTTTGGATTTGCAAGTATTTAATAACCACGGTCATTCGTTACCCAGTTGTGCCCATGCCATTTCTTCACGCCGAATTGTGCAAAGAGCCCTAATAAACAGGACTCCTCTGTACCTCCGTGGCCCTGGAGCCTTTTGTTCCAGCTGCCAAGAGCACCAGGCTTCCTGAGAGGCAGGTGCAGGAGCAAGGAGCAGGTGTGTGGGGCCGTGCCCAGGGCGCTGCCTGTGCGCTGTGCATGCGCAGAGGGGCTGGATTGCCTACATTCACATTGATAAATGGGAACTCTCCAGCTTCTCTATTCCTCCTCTTTCCTCTCAGAAACCACCAGCAAACCCTGGACTTCGAAAATCTTCCAGATGCAAATGTAGCTGAACAAAGAAAGTTTCAAGAATTTTACTTATGAAATCATTTTTATAAAATGGCATTAGCTGAAAGTATTCCATTCCATCTGGCAACTAACATAAATGTTTTGTCTTACTGATGTAATGTATGTATACACATTAATACACTGAACTACAAAACATCTAAGGAACCTATTATTCATGAAATATATCTTATGTTATTATCTAGGGGCATCAAAAGTAGAAAAACATTGGTGCTTTCAAAATAACATCCTAATTCTTTTCCTGAAGGCAAATTTCTCAAATAATAGCTGTTTGAGTGGCTGACGAATAGGTGGGAGCCTTCAAACTCTTAGCTAGCTGGCATATGATTCTATAACTGGGCAAAATGTGCAAATTTCACCAAATCTTTCTCATCTTCTTTTCCAGTTCCAAAGTTTACTGGTCATGTAATTCAGATCACAAACTCTTTCAAACACAGTATCTATTTATTCTGTTTTTATACTGTTGAACGTAATTGAATCTTTGTCCATGACCACAGCCCCTCTAATATGAAACAATAGTGGTAATTAAGACAGGACAATTTTTCTATTGTCAAGAGCCATATTTTCATGGCATGGCACTCAGAAGACTCACCCCGTGAAAGGATTAATCAAAAGYAGTGTAGCTATAATTTCTGAAGCAAGAGGAAATTGTTTTCATATGCAAATAGTTTGGCTCCCATGCTCTCATACTGCTAAGAAAGGAGCAGCATCAAGTTCAGTAGTGGGAAGGCAGAACTTCAAGGACAGCCTTTTAGAGTCTAAACAAGACAAGTTAAAATGTCTGGAAAGGAAAAAGTCCAGGATTTACTTTTTTTTAACTCCCATTCAATGGTCCGGGCTCCACACAGTTAAATTAGAATTGCCACAGTTTGTTAAACATTGAATGCCCCTCCCAAGAAGCAATGGGGTCCATAATTACTCCACAACAGGTCAAAAAGCTTTCTTGTTTCTCCAAGTTCAGTAATCACAAGTTGTAAAAGTTCTCTCACTCAGAGGTTGAAGCAATAAAATGACTAGTTCAAGGGCTGTAAATTAAAGTGCAAAGAGAAACAGATGAACTTTGGCAACAGCTATTACTAACTTTAAAAATAAAGGAAACYCATGAACTGTGAAAGTAGTCACAATACAAAAGCAATTCATTTCACCGAGGGGAAAAAAAAAACCAAAATACTAATGGCACGCCCAGCTCTTTTAACCCCACTCTCTGCTGTCCGTTGTCCCGGTGTTTGTGGGATGAGATTTTTCTGCCCAGCTCATGGGTGTATTTATTCACCTTTGCTTGGGGTATGACTACGCACACAAATTAGAGTGAGGCAAGAGTGGGTGGGGATTTACAGCATGTTAGCTGCTCTCTGGAAACTGCCTGTGTGCATGYTGTGACCCTGTTTTCGTTGAGGAATACACGGCTTGTGCTCACTGCCAGGTACAGCCGTGTCYGTGGGTTGCTCCTGGGGGTTACCTGACAAATTGTAAATCTACACCCTCGCTGGCGACCTGTACCTATAGACAAGTCCAGCGCAAGCAAATTCAATCGCAGGTTTTGAGAGAGAAGTACTCAATGTGCCTTCTGATAACACCGCACTGAGGGACAGGACAACTCTCTGTCTGTGTAACCATCTGCTTCTATTCTGCCTACAGCGCAGAGATGTTGTCATGGGATAGAACATGTTAAAAACTACTTACGACTCTCTCAAACAGTTTTTAACAAGTGTTTTGACAAAAGTTCCATCTGTATCTTCTTTCACATAGAATGGCTAAAAGGGGGGGAAGTACTATCTTAGATGCCAAAATTGAAATAATTTTATTATAAACAGAGCTTTAGTACAACTTGTGACCTTGTGTTTTCCTCTGAGCCCTTTCCAAACCCTACTAAACCAGTGAGTGTTCTGAGGGATTTGGTACAGTATGAAATTAAAAGGCTTGCCTTACTGCTGTGCAGTAGTCCAGATGAGGAGTTATTACGGTTTTTACATCTAATGCTGTTCATTTTAAGCAGCTTTGAGTGCTGACAATAGATGTTCTAAAAAATGCTGTCGGTATTAGARCCATGGAGATGTATTTTCAGGTAGGAAGAGGATGACAAACCTGTTACTGACCCCACCCTCTGCAGTTAAGACTAAGCCCTGGCAGAGAGGTGAGGATGCCACAACATATCAGACAGGTTGGTTTCTATAATCCTCAAAGACACAAATAGAACATATATTAATTGCATGAGCATTTCTCTCCTGTGGCTACACCCTGTCTAGTTTTATGAACCTCTGAACAAACAGCCCTTACCTCTTAGTAGCTACTCTTACTTTCAAAGGTCTCCAACCTGATAGAGACCCTAGCTGTGGGTTTCTGAAGCCAAAGACAGCTTCATGAGGGTTGCCACTGTCTCTGAACTAATTTCCATCTTCAGCGTGCATGGCAATTTTGTCAAAATACACAAACACTGTGTCATTATTAAAAAAAAAAGTCATGATCTAGAAACAGGCCAAAAAGACCCAAACATGCAAAACACCTTCTTTTTTTTTTTTCCAGTGTTTGGAAGTAGTTAGACACTCAGTCTAGCAGAAAGACCCATGACTGCTCATTTATTTCCTTATTGGCTCTATACTTGACCGGCTCTATACTTGACCAACKCCATACAGCTGAAACATTGAAGTTCTCCAGGACTCCAAATGTTCTCATTATTCAAATCAGTGTRACAAGACTTACCTGTTATATGGTGGTTTTCAAACATGCAGGAAGAATAAAATACGCAGAAGCACCAGTTTTATTACAGTTCTTTGAGCAGCAGCATGTGTCGATTTGTGACAACATGGAATCTTCAGAAACACATCATGGACAAGGTACTACATATAATATTTCAATATTGTCCTCTTCCTACAGTCCTTTCAAGGTTTCATTCTATGCAGATGATGACGTCTGACAAAAAAGTTGAATGCAAGCATACTGAAGGTGTCCTAAAAAGAAAGTTCCTGAGAAATTCTATAATATTGTTATGTATATAGCAACAGCTACTGTCCAAAATACCTGCTGGCACTTTTAAGCATAAGYGTTTCTGGTTGTTTCTATATTTGTCAGCCTTAACCAGTTAAAAGTCATCATGAATTTTCAGAAGTCATTMATTTTGTTGGAAAAACACTAATAAGAATATGTTTTGCAATTTGGTATAATAAATGACCCATTTTCTAGGGACAAGACTTTGGTTATCTTCAGGAGGGTACACCCAAAACCAATCAGGTTTGCAGCCTCTGAAGAATTTCAGTTAGACCTAGATTGCCAAATACCCCAGTGGCACTGATCATGCTCTCTCCACTCATCTCTCTGATCTGCTGACCACAGTGCATGTCACAGCCCCACCTTGCATCGTTTCCTGATACTTCAGGGGTGACTCACACATCCTTGCGACTTTCCCTGAAAGCAGATTTTGTCCCTTTTCTGTGCCTGGGGAAGTTTCACAAAGCCCACTTTACCTAATTTCTAGTGAAGACCTGGAAATGACCTTATAAAATCCTACGGCATATCCCAGTATCACACTAATTCCTACTGGCTTCAGAAAGAGYTGGATTTATCACATCTTGGATCTGATTCACAGTTCACTGAAGTCAACAGAAAATCTCTCATTGGAGACAAAGGCTCTTGAGTATTTTAGTGAACTAAAACTTTATTCTCCAAAGAGATCTGGAGCAGATGTAAATTACAGAGCAAAAGTTGAAAAATACACATCAAATGAGTTTTCCTAATGTAAATTTACATACTTGGTGTATGTACGACTTGGTGACCAAAACGTTTTTCTTTTTGCTGTATGGTAGAGCCAGTAACGTGCTCGTAGCATTTAAATTATAATTTGTCTGAGCTGTAATTATGCTTTAATAAGAGTAAACCGCAACTAGCCTACACTGCACTGCCTAATCAGCATTCAGCTATTTGATAAGAGGAGGTATCTCCAATAGTTGATAAAATTATCCTGTTTATAACCAATATGCAAGGCCTTACCTTTAGAGCTGTTGCTAAGGAAAGTTGATGCAGAATATCCATTGAACATGGTCATGTATTTCAGCACAAAGAGGTACAAAAAGGACACGGCTTCCCAACTCCCCTGACACCAAGGTACCTGTGTAATAAAGCTACTTCAATACTCAGGCCCTTATATCTGTCTAGCCTCATGTCTGCTCCACTGGCTTTGATTCTACAGAGAAGCTGCCCTCAAAACAATCTGGTAAGAGGGTGAGATTAACATTATCGTGAATAGTCCCTCATTTCCACTGCCTTGCTGGTGAATGACATCATGTAGAGCAACTCTCCTTCAAAAATACTGAGCAACGTTTAAACAATAACTTGTTATAATTTCTGCACATTTGGAAATCTGGCGAGACCACAGATAGTGAGCTCCTTATTAGCTCCTACAAATAAGAGCCAAATTAAATGCTATACTACAAAAGGCAACATTATGCATCTATGTCTGCACCAGCGTTATCATACCACTTTCTATAGGTGCTAACTCAGAGTTGGCAACGTGTCATAACACAACAGTGCCAAAACACACAGTGAGAGGCTTTAGTACTCGCCACACAAGTACCCTAAGACCATTTAACCCTTAGATACTAAAGGTTATGGCTATTTTTTTGACAACAGATATCTGGCTGGTATTTGGAGGTGGTTGTAGAAGCAGGGTTACTTTCAATAGCAGCCACCCCAAGGTTTCAAGACTACTTGGATTTTTAAAGTAGGCACAGAGGTTTACCTACACAGGACAAAGATCAGCAGAAGAAAGAGGACTAGCATGTACCCAGCCTGTTCTGTTCTTCTACATTTATGTATGTAAAAAAAAAAATGCAAAAGCCTATCATAAAATTTATTGTTCCTTGTTATTAAGACTTATGTAGTTCGGCTTGGCAATTTGATGACAAGATAACCCTTCTCATCTCGAACATACCAGTACATTTACATGGAAAATGAGCTTTATGGTAAGGCAGGCATTTCTGAGCTTATTGATCCCATTTATCTTTCTGAAAAATGCCATCACTTGACAAAAGCGATGCAAGAAGTCCATATCCGGGGCTTTAGTCTCACATTGCTAGGGTCAAGCTTTCATTTGAGTCAGAAGAATACACTTGTCAATCAGAAACCACGCAAAACCACAAGAAGAATCAAGATAAATGCTGCAAAACTCTAATTTGGGCTGTACCAGGAGCAAATCCAAAGAACAGTCCTTTAAATCAGACCCACCTGAGAGAGCAGCAGGGCACTGCAGACAAAAGCAACATACAAAACCAGATACAACACAAACACAGCTGCACACAGAGGCAAAACCACTGAGATAGCTCACCCATACTATCTCTTCAGAACGTGCAAAGTTTTCAAAGTTTCACTTGCTGAGGTCTGCATGTGCAAAAGTAGCAACATGTTTTTATTGTACCTGGTAAGAGGAAGCTTCAAGTCTTCGGGCAGAATGTCACTCTGGTTTTCTTCCATACTAAAATAACTTGTTTTTCTAGGGTGCTAATACATCTTTTAGAAAGATCTGTGCATATTTTTGAACTAAATAACAAACTCAAGGTTCATAAAATATTTTTAGTGTATCATACCTATCTTCTGTCTTCCATTTTGGCATTGCTTTTACACTTTGGAAAGCCATTTTAAAGCCTGCTGCCCGCTTTTCCGTGTTTCCTCCTCGGCAGCCTCGCAGGGCTCTGGCACTACCTCGCATTTTGTAGGTTCCCACAAAGCTGCGCTGCTCAGAGACAAAGCACTCAGGACTACTTTTTTCTAAACGAGGAAACGTGGATACTGCAGCCTGAGGAGCAACTCTTCAGAGAAGCCTTAAGGTAGAGAGAGCTACTGTGTATTTTAGAAAGGAACCAAAACCGAAAATAAAGACAAAACACCAGTAGAAAGATCCTTATGAAGTAGTTYATCCTATACAGATAAGCGTTTTGTATCTTAATTAATTGAGGAATTATCAGGATTTATGTCAAACACGGAGTAGTTCACACGGCACCCCTGCAGGCGAACAAAGCTCACTATAAAGTGAGACTATTCCCTGCTGGCTCTCAGCTCGCCGAGAGGAGAGTGGAAACACCGCCCACCTATCCCGAGGGAAGAGCCCGGCGGCCGCCAGGCCAGGGCAGGGACCTCGGGGCCGCCCCGGCGCTCCGAAGGTCAGCGGCGGGCGCGGGAAGCCCCGAGCCGGTGGGGCTGTGCTCCCCCTGCCCGTGTGTCACAGGGCGAGCGCGCCCGGGAACTCCCCGCGATGACTAACAGTTTCCCCTCGGCGGCGGGGGCAGCCGTCCCCCGCCTCGCCGCGACGGCCCCAGTCCGCCGCCCCTCCACCCGGGCGGGGCGGTTTCTCAGYCGGGGTGGTTTCACACCCCCGGTAAAAAGTGAGCATGGCCACGCCTCGGGACGCCCCTCACACCGCTGCTCCCCCTCCCCATTCCGCAGAAGAAGCTCTCTTGGGGCCGGGCAGGGAGCGGGTCCCGCCCTGCCCCATCCAGTTTCGCCCAGGTGCGGGGGGAGGAGGGGGCGGCGGTGGTTTAAGAGCGCGCCCGGCGGGCCCAGGGGAGGAGCCGCCGCCGCTCCCCCCGCGCGTCCCAGGTGTAACCGGAGCCGGGAGGGCGCGGCGCAGCCACCATCACCTGCGGAACCTGTCGGGCGGCTCACACCGCTTCGCCGCTGCCGCGCACGCACCGCTCCCTCTCCGCCCGCGTCCCCGAGGACTTTCCCCCGGCCTCTCCGCGCCCCGCCGCCCGCCCCAGCCATGAAGCCGCTCTGGGGAGCTGCGCTCCTGCTGCTGCTGTCCTGCGCCGCCGCCTCTGCCCAGCAGAGCTGTGAGTGCCCGCACCCCTCTGTCCGCCCCGCGCCCCGCTCCTGACCGGGCTCCCCCGCCCCGGGACCCCCCTCCCGCTCTCCGCAGGGCCGCCGCGCTGGGCGCCCCGTGCCGCCAAATGGCGACACGGCCACCATTCCCCCCCTTCGCCGGGGTGCGGGGAGGTGCGAAGCGGGCGGGAGCGGCCGGCCCCGCGCCCCGACGGGAGCCCGGGCTCTCCGCAGGAAGTCCTCGCCCCGCGCTCGGGAAGGGAGGGCGGGTGGCCAGGTGGGAAGCAGGGGGGTGCGGGCACGCCACGCCCGGCCGGCCAGGAGCGGCTTTGTCCGTCCCGCCCGGCGGCGGAGCGCGGGTGGCGCTGCCCCGCGGGGTCCGGCTCCCTGCCCGCGGGGTCCCGCTCACGGCCGCGCTTCTCTTGCAGCGTGCGTCTGCCAGAAGAACAAGCGCGTCACTAACTGCAGGCTGGACAACGGCCGCTGCCGCTGCGAGGCCATCGGCTCCGGCGTCGCCGTGGACTGCTCCACCCGTGAGTAAAAGGGCACGGCCGGGTGGCRCGGAAACGCGCCCGCAGAGCGCCGGGGAATACGTAAAAATTACGGTCGAGATCCCAGCAAATAATGGAGGCAAGGAAGGAATGCTTCTTCCTGGTCTTCCAGGTCAACTGGTGATGGAAGATAAGCGTTTAGGGTTCCTCCCGTGTGATTTCTGTGGAAGCGAATATACAAGATGAATATTTAACTTCCTTACAAGCACGTATGAAGGAAACAGAGAAGTAAAAGCCGACAGTGCCTTTGATTTACAACCTTGGAAGAAGTTAGGGTTAGCTTAATTAACAGTGATTTATAGCTTTAAACAGAGAGTTACAGTTCTGTGTTTTTGTAGTGATAAGCAAGAGGTACGTTTTGAGTGGTTTTGGTAGAGAGTTTTAACTTTATACTTTAAGTTAAGTTTAAGTTAAGAATTCAGATGTTACAATAGAAGTATCTATAAGTACGTGACATGATGAGTGATTCGTGGAAATACTACCGCATTGCAAGTGGCAAGTCCAGCTAAAATAAGTCAAAAAGTCAAAACAATAGTCGTCTCAGTAACCTATTAGTCTAAAACACTATAAATTCTTGTTCAACACTAAATCCTGTGACATTCGCCATTTTGCAATGTGTTGTTAAAATCTCACGCCAGATGGGACTGATGCCTAGTTTGTTGTTTTAGCAATAAATTGTTAAAGTTGTTTTTGTCCGACCTCTCTAATTAATAAGAAGTCTGACGCGGAGCCGAGAGTGTCAGAGGAGCACTCCTGTAGTAAGATTTAAGATTAGTGGAACCTACACACATATCGTCACTTTTCCTACAAATCTAGAGGGGAAAGAGCCTTGTGTCAAGACCTAACTCTAGGTTCGAGCTCAGCTAAGCTGTGAACATGCCTCTAGCTGTGTAGAAATGGAAGCTGCAAGTCCTAAGGCTGGACTTGTTAGACCTTTGTCTTGAGAGGCTGACATAACCCAGTTGTATTGACTTTGTGCACCACCTACACGTTAGACATCTGCTCTTCCGTGTAATGGCTTCAAATCTGGTTGCTGCTGAGGTAACCTTGTGTTTCTACGGACTCAGAGCTCTGTTTTGGACATGCGTGGTCTGGTGCTGCATAACATGACTTTCTGGTTCTTTTTAGTGACTTCAAAATGCTTGCTGATGAAAGCAGAAGTGATGGGCTCAAAATCGGGTCGTCGTGAGAAACCAAAAGATGCGTTTGAAGATACCGATGGTCTCTATGATCCCGACTGTGAAAATAGCGGTGCTTTCAAGGCGAAACAGTGCAATGGAACCACCTGTTGGTGTGTGAATACAGCTGGAGTTAGAAGAACTGACAAACATGATGCAGACTTGAAGTGCAATCAGTTAGTCAGAACGACGTAAGTCTTTCAACAGGGTGTGCTGTGACATGAAAAAACATTCCTGTATGAGGCTCTGCCTTGTGTGAATGATGCGCTGGGGATGAATGAAGATGGAGCAATCAACACTTGGTTACTGCTGGTTTTTGGTTTTTTTTCTTCAGAAACAAGGAGACATTGAAGGGGTTTGGAAGGGACTTTGCTTGCTTTGTTTTTGTCTCACTGTTCTGTTTTTTAGCCTGGGGTTAGATTTTTTTTTTTTTGGTACGTGTTTTATATGCATGTACTTCAAGAATATTCATTGTACTTCAGGTGGATCATCATTGAAATGAAACATGCTGAGAGAGATGCTCCTCTGAACGCCGAATCTTTAAAGAAGTAAGTGATGATAGTAAGATGTCATGACAGTGTCTGCATGCCCTACTAGACATCTAGTGTATTTCTTAACAGTTGCTTAAAAGCACTGCTAAACTTGTGAACTCATTTGTAAGACATCCTAGAAGTGAGCTGCAGATCCTTCACAGAATTACTTTAATTTTTATTGGAAACAAATTAACTGCTAAAGAGATTCCCTTCCATTTAAAATTGATTGCAGCTTTTTTCCCCCTCACTCAATATACTACAAGAAATGAAGTTAATAGGCGAAACTCATCAGAAAGTAAACTGACAAAGATGGCAGAGGGACTACAAAGAAGAAGCAGGAGAAAAACAAGAGTTTAGGGATTTTTTGTTTGTTTTGGTGTGGTTTTTTTTAAACAAAGCCCTGCTTTTCTGTGTAAGAGGTCCTATAGCAAGAAAAATGTGCTTGTATCTATTAAATCTCCTGTTCCTTCCTGGAACAAAAGCTGCTGCCCTCTAGTTCTTCTGAATGCTCCAAACTGGTAAAACTCTTTTGTCTGGCACGTGTTTGTTTATCAGGAAGTGTATCTTCACTGTTAGAGTTAATTGAGCTCTAGTATAAAGAGAGTGCACTGGGTTTGGTTGGGGCAGAGTTAATTTTCTTGGTAGCAGTTGGTGTGGTCCTGTGTTTTAGACCAGTGACCAAAACAGTCTTGGCAAGTCACCAGTGTTTTAGCTGCTGCTGAACAGCACTTACATAGTGTCCAGGCCTTCTCAGACTCTCACTTTGCTGCCCCAGTGAGTAGGTTGGGGATGGGCAGGAGGCTGGGAAGGGGACAGGGCTGACCTGAATTGACTGAACAGATATCCCRTATTGTATAATGCCATATTCAGCAGTAAATCTGGGGGAAAGTTTTTCACCAGGTAGCCGTTGCTTGGAGGTTGGCTGGACCTTGATCTCTCAGTGATGACTGGTTGCTTTTACATCACTTTGAGATTTTTATTTCCCCCACCCAGTCCTTTCACTTACCAGACTGTCTTTATTTTAACCAATGAGGGTTTTGTTGGTTTTTTTTTTCCTCTTGCTTTTGCCCTTCTGATGCTTTTTCCAATCCTGTTAGGGGGAAGTGAGTGAGAGAGTAGGTGAGAGTTTAGCTGCCAGCTGAGGTCCACCCACCACAGAGACTGCAGGAAAGAACAACTACAATGGTCTTCTCTACTTTTGAAATTGTATGTGTAAAACAGTACTGTTTTTTAACAGCTATGGCTTTCATATCCTTACAGGTTTTTCACGGATACCATTTCCAGTCGTTATCTGCTGGATGGCCGCTATATAAGCGGTGTTCTGGTAAGAGGCACATAATTTTTAGTAAAGTATCAGAATTTTATGTTGTTGCAAGTAACTTTGAAAAGTCTAATTTGACTAAGGCAATACAACATGCGTCTTATTAGAAGCTCTCAAAACAGTGACACTTATTGAGCAGTTAGCAAATAGCTGTATCTGAACTGAAATGCTGAGAAATGATACTGCTCTCCTTAGTCTGTAGACAACTTCTTTGCCTCACTAAAAAAGTGGAATTTGAATCGAACCATAAACAGTTGGCTTGAGATCAAGAACCATAAACTTGATTCAGGATGTGAATTCACAACCTGGATGATAATGTTGTGGTGCTTATTTATAGTTGGATTTAAGAAGGAGGTAGTTTAATACCACACTGTATTTTTTTGCAGTATGAAAAACCCTACATTACTATTGATTTGAAGCAAAATTCCTCAGACAAATCTTCCGGAGGTGTGGATATAGCTGATGTGGCCTACTACTTTGAAAAAGATGTAAGTGTGTCACGGGTGAGGTCTGCCAGAGGCTGGATGTGTGTATTGCACGGCGTTTGGGAGTCTGGCTGTGTACCGGCTAAAGCAAAGTGAATTACTCCCGTGATGAGATAAATGCGTACTACAGTGTGAACTAGCAAGTCTCTCTTTTCCTATCTGTTTTTAGGTAAAAGGTGACTCCATCTTTCATAATGACATGCTAAACGTCAGCATTGACAACGAGGTGCTGAAGCTTGAGAAGACAGTGGTCTACTACGTTGATGAAATAGCACCAGAGTTTTCCATGAAGTCTCTGACTCCTGGCCTTATTGCTGTCATTGTAGTAGTAGTAATAGCAATAGTGGCTGCAATTGTTGTTCTGGTAAGTTCTAACGAAGCTGCCAAACGGAACAGTGCCAGTGCAATTTGGGAAGTAACAACACACATATTTGGGCTCTGATAGAAATTCTTTCTTCTTCAGACCTGGGAGGTGGGAAATTGGTGGTGGGTGTACTGTCACCGTTTCAGGTTACAACCGAAGGGTGCTGCCCATAAAAAAAGTATTTAGAACGATTCATTGAGGTGAACATAGTACCTCCTGGTTTAAACTAGCTGAGAGTGACAGATGTACCTCCTTGGTACATCACTTTGGAAGGATGGGGAAAGGACAGTTTCAAGTTTTGTGTTTTAAAAGTCAAAACCAGATGAAGTTACTTGTATATCAAGACTTAAAAAATACTGCATCCTTCTCTTACAGGTCCTTACAAGGAGGAGGAAAGGGAAGTACGTGAAAGCTGAGGTAATTAGTTTCTGTTTGTGGTGTATGTGTGGGGAGGCGGTTGACTAGAATGCAGAAACTCCTAAGTTTGCTGTAGGTTAAAAGCTCGCTTGGAGTGCTTCAGATGTGTTCAAGGAGACTGAAAGTATTCAAATTCTGTAGCTAGTTTTCATCTCTGTGTAGTTCTGCAATAGTTTCAAAGGCAACGGGTGATCTGCTGCTTTTCCCAGGGCTGAGGGGGTGGGGTTCCGTTTTACTGCAAGTTCTATTTTACATATGTATAGCAAATGGCTATACAATCCACAGGAAGTGCTGATAGTCTTGTTCTGTGATGAAGACCTTTACTGAGGTTTTTGCATGGATCTTGCCGTTTCCATTGAAGAGCTACTTTCCAATGGAATAGCAAATGGTGCTTCACACCAAGTGTGGAGGCTTTTGTAAAGGAATCCGAACAATGTTGTAACTAAATAGTAAGGTCTGCTTCCTGCATGTACCCTAAATAGTGCTATTTTTTWAATCTTTTTTTTTTCTTTTTAAATCTGGTGGGTTTGGCATGGTTGATTCTGTTAGTGTTGCATCAAATCTATTTGCTAATGAGAATCTGGAAAGTTAAGTCCCAATGACTTTTACTGAGTCTTTACATTCAGAAGAAGCACAAATGCTGATCTCCCTCTACCTCCTCCCCTCCAGGTGAAGGAAATGAATGAAATGCATAGAGGACTGAATGCTTAACTAAATCAACTGAAGACAACAAGACTAACAGGAAGACAACAAAAACATTGGAGGCATGGATCTTAACTCTTAAAAATTTCCTCCTGAAAGGGAGGCTGTTGTGCTCACTTAATGATTGTTGAAACTCTTAACAACCAAGACTGTTGGTAACCATTCTACTACTTTTACTGTTTGTTGAGATTTAAATGCTCCATCTTACTCAAGTCAAACTTAACTATTGCTCCCTGATTTTATTTTTTTTATGATGATAAAACGAGTTGACAACTGCTGTTACTAGGGGTTTGGAGCATACATGCTTAAATGGTTATTTTACCCTTATGGGAGTTTTATTGAAATTAATGATTTTGTAGCSTTGTTGTAAGGAAACTGTCTCCTGTATAACTGAACATGATGTTTTTTGGGGAGTTTGTACATATTTGAAGTTGCTGTAACTTTTTTATGACTTGAATTAATAAAACTTTGAAACAGGCTTTTAATTCTTCCATGGTGAAATGATAATCTGCTACGTTATCATGCTTACAAATTAGTAGTTTAATGTTTTCCTTAAGCAAGGAACCTCAGCATAGTTGAACATATTGTAGAACTCCAATGAGGAGTTTATATTAGCAATCTATTGTCTCAATAGCAAGAATTTTTTCTTAAAGCTGTGAAAAGTATGCAACAGGAGTGAAATGATAATATACAGATTGTTGTATAAAAAAATCAACATGCCGAGAATGTAGTCATTTCAGGAATGCATAGACTACTCTTTCCAATGCTATGTAAGTATTTAAAATAAAATAAGCCTCTAATCTAGAACATCTCTGGTGCAGGGTTGGGGGTGGGCAGGCTTGGCATCTGATGGTGGAGCTGGGGCAGGGCAATTTACCCTGTTACTGTGATTTGCATGGCTGTCCATGGCAAAGCTGTTGCACAGCAAGGAGCTGTTCCTGTTCTCTGCCATGGATGCTGACCAGACTTCCACAGGCTCTCTGCCTCCCAGAGCCTTGGATAAGAGAGCTTGCTTTGGCTGTTGGTAATCTGTGCCATGGATGTTGGCTAGCAATCCCTCCAGCATATCTGATTTATAAAGGAAATGCTGTAACTCCTGTTGCCAAAGAAATAATGAGATGCGAGATAAGGAACTCGATGACAAACCCTGTTACTAATGTGGTGTGTGTTTTGACCCACCCTGGCTAAAACAGGAAAAGTAGGATAAACTACTGCGAGGACATTCTACATACTGTTCATAAAATTAAATGTGAAGTATACCCCACCAGTGTGCCTGCTAAATACAACAGAGAAGTTGCTGAACTGTGTTGGTGTTACCCTTCACTGTCACAGCTCACTAGTATCCCTTCTGCCTTTCAACAAGGTGGTACTTCACAGGCATGCATTGCTGTGTTGGATATTGCACAAAAATCCTGAAGTAGGGAACTTACTGGAATGTTTTGCAGCCTTTCCTGGCAGCTTTGTCAGTGCTAACTTCTGTAGGGCAGGCCCTCCCTCTGCTGATTCGTGCCGTTCCCTTTCTCCCCAGGTATGCAGGCGATCTGCTGAGATGTGATGAATTTTGTACAAATCTGTAAGCTGTTAACCAAATAAAGCCGAGTTTTCAGTAAGCTGATCTTGTGCTGAGTCGTGTGTATCATTGTCTTCCCTGGTATGTTGGTCTCCATATCCTTATTTCCTTAAATATCTGCAATAGGGTATCCTTGCCATTTCTTTCTTCTCCCTAATATTGTAATGCTGTTGTTTTCTCTCCTCCTCCTGCCTTCCCGTTTCACACCACGTTTTTGGCCCGTGGGATGGAAAGGTGTTGTGTGCTGTGGCTGGGCTGGAGCTGCACGTGTGCAGGCTTGACTGGACGGGCTGGTCTGTAGCTGCTGTGTGGCCTGGACCTTGTCCCAAGCGGTTTGTTTGAACATCATCCTCTCCCTGCTTTTCCCACAGTGCAGGCAGGCACTTAGATACTTTTCAATTTTTTTTACTTAGTGCAGCTTTCCATGTTAGATATGAAGCTTAGTGCTCTGGCACAGTCTTCTTCCTTGTCCGGTTTGTCTGAAACTAGCCGAGGGATTAGAAAACTAGAAAGCTTATAGAAATTACTTAAAAAAGAGAAGAGAGTTTAACTAAATTCAAAACCGAAGGGAATGCTCTCTGTTTCTAAACTCAGCTACTATGGTATGCATGTAGTGCTGCTCAGCTCTCAAAATGATCAGTAATAGTTTTTTAATTAGTTTCCTGTTCTAAATAGTTTTACTGACATTCATACTGTCTTTTGTGTTGTTCTGTTTTGTTTACTAAACACATACCCAACAGTCCAGCTGCATATAATTGTATTTATAGGGAAATGGAAAAGGATGAGAGGGAAAATACCTGAGAAATTAGTGTATTGGTATCCTGCAGCTTATTATGTTTTATAGATTTTTATACCAAGAGAAGTAATATGTGTGTGATATTTCTTCTCATAAATAGAATCATATATAGAGCAGTATGGCAATTTTTAACTAAAATTTTAGTTTTAAACAGCAAATTTTAACTGTTTGCTATTTTGACACTTGGAAAACATTCAGCAAAGTTAAGAGAGTTTCCTGTAAAAGAAATGAACTAACAGAGCTTAATAAAGGACCAGTAGTCACTGCATCAATTTTTAACTAGGTAAATATTTTGATGCTTCCATTTGCCTTATTCATTAACTTCCTTACGTGAAGGAGCATATTTTTTAAATCTAAAGTTCTACACCATATTGAGATACCATGTTTCCTCTCTTTTAATGTGATGTCAATTTTGAGAAAGCATATGAAGGGCAGATTGAAAATTTATTAAATAATTTGAGACTGGATTAACGAGATTTTTATGTTACAGAGAGAGAGGACACAAAGTGTGCAAGAAAGCCTAGTAACAATATATATCTTAGTGGCTATGTACAACATGGGATAATAATGTTTGTATAGGCAAGTGCAAATCTATTAATTCCTTATGAATTATTATACTAGCAAATATATATTATTATTACTGCTGACTAAAATTAAATACATGTTTATGCAAAGACAATGACAGACCTTTTAGAAGAGAGTATGCAAATAATATATATGAAAAAGCATGACCGATAAATTCTATACTACTTTTTTTCTAAGACCTAAGTAAAGCCAAAGCACATTTTCCGCACCTAGAAAATGAAAGGTCAGTGTTGCATGTGTAGGGTATGTTGACAGTACTGTACCCATTACTCTACTGAACGGTCAGAGTAGTTTGGTAAGAGAAATAACACTGTTTGTGAACGATGTTTATTTATATCCTCACCTGCTGGACTTTGATCACCATAATACAGACTTTGGATTACTTGAAATAGTCTGAAAAATATTCCAGGAAACTAAAAATGCTAGCAGCTCTGCTGCTCCTGCTTTACAACTGCTAGTTAGGGAATTCTAGCAGCTCCCAGGAGAGGCTGCAGTCTGGTGTAACAAAGGTCTATCATGGGGCATGCAGGCAGTCAGGTGCACTTCAGGGGTGCCTTGTATGTTGGGGACAGTTGGGCCCAAACCCAGGGAGTTTGATGAACTTTGCTAAAATCCTTGTTTTAGCAGGGACATGCATGGGCAAACATGCACAACGGAAAGGGTAGTGGATAAAAAGGAGGTGGTATGTAATGCTAGAGGAAAACTGACCAGCTTAGAGCACATGAAAACCTCACACATGTAAGAAGTGTGTGGTTTTTTGTCTGCTATCCCCTAAGTGCACTACGGAATTCTTACACATTCTTACACTTGCCTGTCAAGTAGAGCATGGCTGTGCCAAATCTGAGCAGAAAAAGTAAACAAAAGAAAGTTAAAAGGTTCTTTACAAGGCAACAGCTGTATTTTCTGTTTTCAAGCTTACGTTATCTAAATACTCTTATCTTGTTAATGTTAAGTCTCTGCTGCACGACTTGTGTGCACACACAGATACACATCAGTCTAATACCATATTTTCTGGTGATATCCCCACCAACTCGAAAGCATTAGCGCTGCCATTGAGCACAGCTGCATACTAATTAACCACTGGTGAAAAAGAATTTATATTTTCTCCTTTTTTTCCCTGTAAAATGGTTAAAGGACTCGTATTTTCCTAACTGAAAAGCCACCGTACCTTTTCTCTATATGCTACTTATGCCTAAAAAAGGCACCAAATTAAGATCTAGAATAGCATAAATTTTCCACCTGCCATGGGCATAACAATTACAAACATCTCATTCCCGTCGCTGATGGCAGGCAAGGGGGAAAGCAGGGAGTGTTCACTTCGATAGAACACAGTGCAGCAACCCAGGCTAGCGACAGGGAAATGGTCCCCATGCAGAGTTACACCTGTGTGGATCGGCCGGTCCCTGCTGGAGCTGCCCGGGAAGAAAAATGGGACTCAGAAAATGGCAGAAGCTCCAAGGGAAGGTGAGCAGTGCTGAGCTGTTTTGTGCGAGGGATGTCACAACACGAAGGCTGTTCACGGGCTGTGCTCGCCACTCTCAGAGCATTAGCGGTCGCTTCGGGTGGAGGCTCCCTGCGAATGGGAGCCTGCAGAGCTGCCTTGAGCAAAGTGCTGAAAGAGAAGGTGCAACCAGCCCAGGGCAGAGAGAGGAAAACGCTACCACATGCAGCAATTACAGCTTAGCATAAATAATTTTACTGCTTTTGAAGGTTGCAATGAGGTCCCTGGAGTCCACCCCGTCTCTAGATGTTTGTATGGGACACTCCTTTCTTCCTTGTCCTATCTCCTGCCTTATCTGTAACCATCAGTGTGTACAAAGACAAGAAGTCCCAGCTATTCAAAACCTGTATTCTGGGCTGACCTGGTATTATCGACGCTTGGCAAGGTTGCCTGACACTGTGAATGCTTTCAGAAGGTAATGTATTTGCTAAATGAGAGTTGTTTAGGCTGCATTTTACTATGTGAGTATCGCTGCAAGCAAGCATTTTTGGTGGAGGGAAATACCAGACCAGATAGCTCAGCTACTTCTGAAAAGAAAGTTAGGAAAAGTACACTTATTCTGAAAGTACACATACTGAAAACAAATCCAACTGCCCTGGCAAAGCAATGTAATTTTTGTAACTGCTATGGAGATAAGAGGAAGATTTTGGACAACTACAAAGTTGTCAAAGCTCTGGTGACCTGCCTGCTTTTGCTCCTTCCTTCCTAAGTCAAATGAAAGCAGATTGGACTTCCTCTTCACCACAAGAACCACCTGTGATCCTTGAGCAAATACATTTACAGAAGGGTTTTGAAGGCCTTTGCTGGAAAAGCTGTGTTACCTCAGGGATACGGGACTGGGGTTTGGGAGAGGAAGGCTGAAGTGTGGGTAGGAAGCCAAGGGTGACACCAGGCAGGAATGGGGCAGAGTAGGGGACACCAAAGTGTTCCCTGGGGTGGAACAGGCAGCACATGGCAACACCTTCAGACCAAAGTGTACTAGGGTGGCCCAGTAAAAAGTTAGTTTAGTGTGAAAACCTGAWGTAGCTCTTACGTGGGCATCTGAGGGCCTTTAGGAAAGCACCTATTGACACCAAGAAATACTAAAGATGAGCACAGATTCACCAATTGGCAAGAAGAGAGAAGCCAGGTGAGAAATCTAGAAACAGAGGTCCCAAAAGCCTTCCTTAGCTGGAACCAGCTCGGAGGACGAAAGGAAGGATGGGACATGAGTTTTGAGAAGATGACTAACATACAGGAGAAATGAGAGAGGAAGCAATGCTGGGCAAACAAGGGAATGTTTGCATTTGCAAACAAGAGCAGTAAGGTACACAAAACAGAGGAAAGGATGACATTTATGCAAGAAATGCTGAGCCATGTAAAATACGTCTTTTGTCTGCAGGCACCTGGATTTGGGGTACAAGGATAATGGTTTAGAACTGACTGGAAAGAGGAAAAGGCAAGAGAATCTTCCAAGAAGACTTGATTTAGCTGATGAAACATGGTATTTCTCATTATTCTTGGACAATAATCACTAAATGAAAGATTGTCACCTACACCGTTTCTATTCCTTTGTGTCTTTACACTGCAAGGAAAACGAGGCAAACAAAACAAAACAGAAAAATGCTTAGGACACTGCAAGGCAACTCGGTGCCGCGCTCTGGCTGACACGGTGCTGTTCGTTCGCAGGTTGGACGCGACGATCTCAGAGGTGCTTTCCAACCTGATCGATTCCGTGTTTCCGGGATGAAGGCGGCACCGGCGTCGCCACGGCCGCGGCGCGCCCGGCGGGGCCAGCCCGCGCGCTCCCACACCGCGCGCGCTTAGGGGCGGGGCGGGCGTGACGCGCGGAGCGGGCCCCGCAGCGATTGGGCGGGCCGGGGGCGCGACGCGAGGCTCGGACCGCGCAGCGATTGGGCGCCGCTGCTGGCGCTCTGGCGCGCGCGTGGCGTGCTTGGCGGGAGACGGCGGCGGCAGCAGCGGCGGCAGCGGCGGCACAAGATGGCGGTGGAGCCGCCGCGGGAGGCCGTGTGGCCCGAGGGCGCGGGGGCCGAGGCGGGCTTCGTGCGCGCCGTGCTCTCGCTGCCCGAGAAGCCYGACACCACCGTGCGCTTCTTCGAGCGCGGCGACTACTACACGGTGCACGGCGCGGACGCGCGGCTGGCCGCCCGCGAGCTCTTCCGCACCCGCGCCGTCATCCGCCAGCTGGCGGGGGCACCGGGTGGGTGCTGCGCGGGGCAGCGGCGCGGGGGTCTCGCCTGCCCCGGGCCTGGCTGCGGCGGGGCGGGACTCGGGCGGCCGGAGGGGAGCGGGCGAAGGAGGGGGCGGTGGTGGCAGCTGCCCCTGGGTGCCCCCGGTAGGCCCTGGAATCCCTTTGTGGTCCCYGAAAGCCCCAGGCTGTCTATGGAAGCCGCCGGGAGCCCCAGGTCGTCCCTAGAAGCTCTTGGCAGCCGGTGCATCCCGTTCCCAAGGATACGGCCTGCCGTGTGTCACAGGGATCCRGCTCACGTCGTAGATGCTTTGGGCTCAAGCTAGGGCCGTTCAGGGCAAGCGGGAGGAGGTGCTGCAGGTCCCTTCCCGTCGCTCCCGGTGCGGCTGGATGCGGGAAGGGAGGTGTTCAGAGGGTCTTCGTGTTCCAGTGGCCGCTCTGATTCATTGCGGCCGGGAATCGCGAATAGCTGAATGCGGTTCTTTGTTTTCAAATCTTTCTGTGTACTTAGTAAGATTTTCTTTTGCATCCACCCCGTGCTGCTTTTCATTTATAGCTGGGTATAAGACAGCGGAGCTTGCAGATGTCAGAGCATCAAGATAAATTATCTTGTCAGAAGAGACGAACCTTTGTATTAGCCAGTCTCGAGGAACACAATGTTCCTAAGTTATTGGTTCAGATTTTGCAAAATAAACCTCTTTGTAATGAATTAAATTTTTCTGTATGAGCAACCGCATTAAAAAGAGAGTGACATTCTCATATGCTTTTCACTTTCTATTGCAAGTGATAAGCTCATATGTAAATAAAAAAATTAAAAACTTCAGCCCTCCCCAAAGCCCCAAAGCCTGATGTGTCTTCCAGAGTGGAAACATGCGCATCAGTATTATTTTTGTATTCAATTTAGAAGTTGTTTTGCAGATGTAATCCAGTTTTAAACCCTCCAAAGCCTTATCTACCATATCCAACTAAAAGCATAAAACTGCACTTSTTGCTTTCAGGATGATTTCAAAGTATGCATAAGCTTCAGCTGCCCCCTACCCCCCACTAGTGTATTGTGTTGTCTCAACTGAAAAAAATAAGAAAAATTGTGTTTTGTTGGACAATTCTGCACTGGGAAAGAGAATGTAATTATGTAGAATTAGATTTTTTACATGTTTAAAAGAAAAAAAAGAAATCTTACTAAATCTTTGAGGAAAGAAAATGGAAAAACGATGTTTAAAATAAACCCATAGGTTCCTATGGGTGTGGAAATATGCTGTTTAACATCTTTCATGTAAAGGGAAGAAGAGCCTCAAATGTGATGAAGGCATGYTGTTAAAAGAGGGATGTGATACTCCCTGTTGCTTGTGCTTACTTGATGTGTCTAACACCAGTCTGAGTTAGTGCCACTTCCCAGTCTGGCAGAAAACATAATGTACTCACCTGAAATCCCAGTTTGTTCAGTAGTGGAATTACCTTATTCTGTGAGTAGGCTGCTGCTGGAGGTGAGGAGGTAGAAGTGGTGTTGCTCCTCTGGGCAGCTCTGTGGAATTATATTTGTTCAGCGGCATCATCTTCTTGCACACCTATAGGAGCAGAAGCAAAAGGTTTGTCAATTAGACACTTTCTAAGTTAGCTTTTAATGTAAACTGTTAATTGTTTTGAGGCTATGTTGTTTTTACTGGATATATTATGGTAAAAGGAAAATGTCTTGGCACATGTGTCTTCTGAGTGTGAATAGGGTGACAGTCTGTTCTGTCCACAGAGGCTGCTTATCCAGGAAAGAAAAGATGTCCAGAAGGAAAACCTGTAGCAGACTTCTAAAGCTCCTTAGATCAAAATGTGTGAAATACTAATTAGTAAACAAAGTCAAGAGTATTGTGAGAAGAGGGGAAGGTTGAGAGGAACATATCCCTTTGTATATATTAACATACAGATTTAGTGAAATTAGGAGTTGAATATTGATTTTATTTGGACATGGAGTGTGCTTTCTTCATTAGTATTAACCAGCTGAATGTTTTGGGTTTGTGTTGTTTCATGGATGCTACATGTTTTCTTCTTTGATATTAAGAGTAGTGTTTTCTGAAGATTCTTCTTGGGGATTTTGATTACAGAAAATAAGCTTTATGAACAAATTCAGGTATCTCATAATTTTCCTCTTTTTTTTTTAGGAACTCAGAAGCTTGAGAGTGTTGTGCTTAGTAAAATGAACTTTGAATCTTTTGTGAGAGATCTGCTTCTGGTTCGTCATTACAGAGTTGAAGTTTACAAGAACAAAGCAGGGAGCAAATCTGTCAAAGAAAATGACTGGTATTTAGCTTACAAGGTACAATTTTCAACCTTTCTTTATCACTGTGAGATGAAAGAAAAAAAACGCATASTTTTTCCTGAGCTCCTCTGCTTGGAGTTTTGGGATTTTAAGGGACTGATGATGAAAAATCACACCTATTTGTTATATATTGGTTATATATATCACTGTATTTTCTACTGTTCTAAGGCTGAAAGAGCTTGGTGTCTTTGCTGTAGGTTGGAAAGTAAAGGAAACCTGAAGTGCTTTGCCCTGTGTAGGTGATATGTAAAATTTAAATGGTTAAAAAAATAGAATAGTTGTATATTTTATACTAATGGACTGTTCAGTACT
This sequence comes from Amblyornis subalaris, assembly GCA_018881555.1. Classification (NCBI taxonomy): domain Eukaryota; kingdom Metazoa; phylum Chordata; class Aves; order Passeriformes; family Ptilonorhynchidae; genus Amblyornis; species Amblyornis subalaris. Next base: position 71,585 of record JACAXG010000108.1, read on the forward strand.
TAGTTTTATCAGTCGTTCTTTTTAAAGAAAAAAAGAAAGTGTGTATATACACACACTCTTTAAAAAGTGTTTTTCTTTTTCTAAACAGGGTTCTCCAGGAAATCTTGCCCAGTTTGAGGAAGTTCTCTTTGCCAACAATGATATGTCCACAGCCATTGGGGTTGTGGGGGTTAAGCTGTCTGCTGCCGATGGCCAGAGAGTAGTAGGAGTGGGCTATGTCGACACTACGCTGAGAAAATTGAGTGTTTGTGAGTTCCCAGATAACGATCAGTTCTCAAACCTCGAAGCTCTACTGGTTCAGCTGGGCCCAAAGGAGTGTGTGCTGCCAGGAGGAGAGACTGCGGGAGAGATGGGAAAACTGCGACAAGTAAGGGAACCAGTGTGGCTGACAGACAAAACTTCTGAGAAGCTCGATTTTTAGTTTATTAGCCAGGCTCTGTGATTTGTGGAAAAACAAAGGACCACTGTGTTAACTCGAAGAAGTTTTGATTTACATGTACAAAATGTATTATTTGTTGAGTCATTTGCATTTTAATCAACAAAAGTTGTTCTAAAATCTGTCATTCCTCTCCCTGCAGCCTAGCACTAAATAAATAATCACTTCAGAGTTTGCTTCTATGTAGTCAACATCTGTCCCCTGAATATTGAAAGTAATTGATAACTGTGTGTGTTTGTGAACAACAGGTTGTTCAGAGGGGAGGAATCCTGATTACAGACAGGAAGAAGGGAGATTTCACAACGAAAGATATTGTTCAGGATCTCAATCGCTTGTTAAAATCAAAAAAAGAAGAACAGGTGAATAGTGCAGCATTGCCAGAGATGGAAAAGCAGGTGAGCCATGTTTAGTGTGCCTCTCTTTCTTAGAAGTGGAGTGGTGTGTGCACCTGATGAGGTCTTGTATGCATTCTTGCTGAAGTGTTTAGCAGTTTGCTCAGCTTGAGTCTGTGTCATAGGTGGATACCAGGGGTCCTGGAAGAAATTGAGAAAACCATTCTCTTATCTCTTTAAAGTAGTAAGCTCTGGTAAGCAAATAGACTACACAAGAGGTGCCTCCTGTTGGTAATCTATCTAGCCCAAGGACTGAAATACAGTACTTGGGTTATTTTGCATGATGGGAAAATTGGTATTTGAAAATGAAGTAATGTTTATGATAATAGTTTTGTGTTGTCTTATGGTTTAAGTATACGATTTAGTGCCTGCATGCTTGTTCTTAGCTGCAAACGAGAGGCAATTTGTTGAGATAAACATGTTTTAAAATGCCCTTCACTGCTGGTGCTCACTACAGGTGTGAGGTTCAGAATTATCCTCCCTTAATGTGTCATTTCATAACAGACTAAAGTTGTTTGAAGTGTGTTGCAGCTGAACAAGCCAGTCATGCTACTGCTTCTCTTTTGTGCTGGCACTTGAGTTTGTAATGCCATGCAGTGAGTCAGATCAGATCCCTGTTCTGGCTGAAAACTAACCCTGAAACCATGTCCTGAGATGATCCCGCATATCTCATATATCTGCAGTAACTTGTTTGTGTTCCTGAGCTGGAAACATCCTGATAACAGCTTTGGAAAGCTGGCAAGGTGTGCAACTTCGCATTTTATTTATCAGATTATGCAGATGTCTGGTGTGTTGTTCTTGCACCTGCCTAGAAAGAGGCTGCAGTGCCATAGAATGTCCCTATGGAAATGAAGTCTTGTCAAACAGGATGAGTCTCTCACAGCCCTGCCAGAATTGACATGGCTCAAAGTCTTCCCCAGCTGTAATTTTCTAGGAGCATTTATCAAATCCTCTTGGATTCAAGAGTGTTTCTAACTAGAATGTGATGTGTTTTTTTAAAAAAAACTTCAGGTTGCTGTTTCGTCTCTGTCAGCTGTTATCAAGTTTTTGGAGTTGCTGTCAGATGAGTCTAATTTTGGACAATTTGAACTGACTACTTTTGATCTCAGTCAATATATGGTTCTAGACAATGCAGCTGTTCAAGCCCTCAACCTTTTTCAGGTAAGAAATACACACTTGAGTTAGTAACTGGTTTAAGATATACTTACTTAGCTGCTTGATAACGAGTCTGACTGCCCAATTGCAACTCCCCAGATCCTGATCAGTGGCAACTTCTTCATTTTAGCTTTTTTGGTTTTCAGCTACCTCTGAGCAATATGTGTTTTAAACATTTAGATACTGTTACCACCTTTTTTGTTTGTGTTTCCTGTTTATTTATTTAAACGTAGAAGAGGAGGGGAGATCATCAAGGAGGTAGGAAGTGGCCACAAACAAGTGTTGATGTACAATGCAAGTATGGGAAGAGCCAAGGAAGTACCTCATGGTTGTAGCTGCTGAGGAGTCTGGCTAAGCAGTGGGGGGATGTTGTGTCTGTCCTTGGTTTTAGTCAGAGTTGTTCACGTCTTCGGTGGCAGGAGCAGATTGGGGATGTGGGAGGGGAGGAGAGTTCTGTACTTTAGTGGTGTGATAGGGAGTGCTAAAGCACAGTTGCTTAATCCAGTAGTGGTGTTTTTGGGAAAGTGAATACAAGCCTGGAATATATGGTATTAGTGGAACCTGTAGCACATGGCAGGAGCAATGCTGGTTGTGTGGGGAAAGGAGGGCTGGCTGCAGCAGTGAACAGAACAGTACTTGAGAACATTCTGAAAGCGCCATGTCGTCCTGACTGGGTGATGTCAGTTTTACCTTTTGTACACACATTTTCTGCAAATCCAAACAGGKTGACAGGCTCCTTCATACCTCCTGCCAAGTCTGTTTTTCTGCTTTGCCCCTTTTTATAGTTGTAGGAAAATGTGGACTCGAAGTGGTGTGTTGTATCAGCTCTTCTCTTTTGTTTCCACATTTAGTAAGCCCTGCTTAATGATCTTTGCTTGGAACTGATCTGCTTGAATTTCAGATTTATAGGAAGAAATCACAGATAATGGTCTCCTATTTACCTAAGAGGAATTTCTGCAGGAAAACAGAGCATATATTCACCATCCAAACTGGTTAACCCTAAAGAGAGATGTTCTGAATTTTATTGTATTTTATTTTTTTTTGCTTTATTTCCTGCTTCTGTGCCAGTGTCTAGGGAATGAAGCAAAACTTAGGTTTCTTCTCAAGCTTTATAGAGGTGTTCTAGGAAGTTCTGTTTTAGCTGCATTCCTTTACAAGTCCTTGCAGGTGTTACGAGTTTTGTGATAGGAAATACACTTCTRTGCCTGTCTTCTGGGGCTGTTGTGAGCATTGGAACAAAGCCATGTAGCAGGAAGCTGCCTGTGTGGTAGGTGGTCTCTGGGGAGGTTTTTGGGCAGCACTAAAGCAAAGACAAACTATTTTGTAATTTGAGTTGCTCTCTGAGGTATATAGGTAAAGTTCTTATGGTGCAGCACGTGGTTATAGGGAACTGTGCCTTCCAAACTGGATGTGCTGAAGTAGGTAATTCGTGTATAATCTATGTATTCTGTGACAGTTTCTTACATTCTGAAGTTTTTCATATGTAATACTGTCCAGAACACTGAAAATCGGCACGTCCACTTTAGATACTAGATACTCCAGGGGCTGAATGTGTCAGTATTCCTTCTCACTGCATTCATTTCCTGGTGTTGTGAGTCTGGTTCTACATCCTAGTTGTCTACAGACATCCAGACCTTCTCCTGGTTGAAGACTTCCCTGCTGCTTTAATTACAGCTGTTCTTGTGTAGAGAAGGTTGAGATTTTCATTTCAAAGTCAAGAGTTGAAACAAGCTTGTTTGCTSTTTTTCAATATTAAACAAAATTTTTCGTTCCTAGCTATTTGTGCAAAAACCAAACAAAACCTCAACAAAAATGCCCAAAAGGCTGTCTGGACTTCAGCTACTATTAAGTGTAAATTACAGATGGTAAACTATAGTCTGAACACAGCTAAGTTCAGAGATGTTTATAGCACTTGCAGAGGTGATCTGGGGAAGCTTGAGCGAATTCAAGTAACTGTGTTCTTCCTCATTGCCTGATTCTGTTGTGTTGTTCTCCCCCCAGCAACCCCCAAAGTTCTCTAACTAAAACCCAAGTCCTGTTTCTTGCTGCTTTTTTGTGATGGACAGGACCCCTATTTTTTGACCTTAAGAAGAGCAAACTAGCAATATCTAGATGTATTTCCACTTTTGCTGTTCAAAGTGCAAACTGCCCTGTGACTATGTACACTTTTAACTGTCCTCTTCAGTCAGGATTGGTTTCAAAATAGACAAACCTGTTTCTTGCTTGCCATGTTCCAGGGACCAGAGTGTAAGTGCTTTAATGCTGCACTGTTTAATTTACCATTTTTGGTGGTTGCCAAGTTTGATAGCAAAAACCCCTGGTCTGTTCTAAATAGTTGTGTGCTACTCAGTGTGTGTCAATAAACTTCACTAACGCGATATTTTTCTCTATCTTGTTTTTTTCATTCTTTCCAGAATTCTGTGGAAAATGCAAATTCTGCACAGTCTCTAGCTGGTTTACTGAATAAATGCAGAACCCCTCAAGGACAAAGACTAGTTAATCAGTGGATCAAACAACCACTTATGGACAAGAACAGAATTGAAGAAAGGTAACAATACTATGTTTTTGATAGACTTAAACAAGTTAGTAACTAATTTATATGAGGCTCTTTCTCTTTAAGCACAAAATACTACAACCAAGAAAAAAGAGTGGTTGGCGTCTTTTGTGTGCTACGCTGTAGTGCATTGTAGTTAAAGCAGAATATATTTCTCCTTGAGATGCAAATTGACAGGTTACCGTTAAGTTAAATTAAATGCTTTTTACAGTTACACATATTAAAGAAGAGGTACAATATGTTTAGATGATCTGAGTGATTGTGTGCCACAGGCTAAGGCAGTGTAGTAGCCACTTCCTAACTGTTGTCCGTATGCAAATGCTCAGTCTGCATAATAATATTTTGATGTCACTTCAAGTTTACCAGTTAAAAAAAAATCAACAAAACACCCAAACAGTTAAGCAGTAGTAACCTCTTCCTAATTTCAGAAGAAAGCTGCTTTTGGTTGCATTAGTTCACACAAATCATATCTTGCCTAGATATTGTGGGTGGGGTCTTTCTCTTTCTTGCTCTTTGATCCTGCTCTCTGTCACCATGTGGCTGCCCTGCCAGTAGATAACAGTATCAGTTGATAAGAAGCCTTAGAGAATCTGGTAAATCTCTGCTGAGAATGTACAGATAATTCTCAATCCTTCAGAAAGGAAAACTGCAAAGGCTGTCTTCCTGCTGTGTGTGTTTGTCTTGATTATGTTCACCATGCAAATACAAGTTACACGTTTTTTAAACTCCTGCTGAATATAGCTGTATTCAAATTTCATGCAACTCTAGCAATCAGCAGGTTAATGCATTACAAAATGTGTATTAAAGTGTATCTTGACAAAGCAGAAGAGGCTGGAAAACTGAATTTAACTTTGATAGGTTCTCTAAGCCTCGTATTTCAAATAAGGCATTGCAGGTATGTCTGTGTGTGCTGTTGGGCACAGATCCCTACTACCGAAAAAAGAAATCTTGGCTTGGACATGCTGATATTTAAATAAGTTATGCAAAGAGTAGTTGTTAGGGTTTAGGTCCAGCTGGCAACTAAGCACACAGCTGCTCGCTCACCTCCCCGGGGGAATGGGGAGGAGAAGCAAAATCCAAAACACAGCACTGTACCAGCTACTGAGAGAAATAAACTCTCTCCCAGCCAAAACCAGAATGATAATTCTGTCTCTAGATTTCTGGAGACTGAATTATTCTGCTTCTCTTCAACAAGTTTTTCTGCTTTTCCTAATCATTTGCAGAGTGCTGTGTTGTAACTTGATCRCTTAGCCCACTTAGAAATGTTGTTAATGTGACACTGAAATACTTGTTCCCAGGTTTATTGAATGCTGTGTCTTACTCTTACATGTGTTACAAAAGCTTTCATTGTTAGTTCTTGACTAAGTATGCAGGGTCATCTAGGTCTGTCAGTTTTGGATCCTAAGATCTGAGCCAAATTTAATTTTACAGTTAAAAAATTTTAAAATTTTGAAAGTTAGTACTCCTATTTCGTAATTTTCTTATGTCAAAGTAAACACTGGAAATTTTAACTTTTATGTGGGACATGTTTGCTCATTACTGTGCATCAGAAGTCCTACAAGTTTGGAAGAGAGACAATGTTTTCTTTATAAAACTGGAGTTGAGTTGTAGGCAGAAAATCTAACTTGRCCTGTTCTGTAGAGTTACTATCATGTCTATGTTTTGTGTTGTGATTCTGTGTGGCTAATGTTGACTGCATCTAGGAAAAGCTATATTTACAGGAGGAGGGGAGTAATTAAATGGAGTTAAGCTGATAGTGAAGCTTGTAAAGGTCAGTGTATCCACGTGTTACAAAGTTGAAAGAACTCCATTGATAAACTCCTGTATCTTGCCCAGCCACAGAGTTGTTGGAGCTGCAATTTGTTAAAAGTAGTTTGCTTTAACCTCTGCTTATGGGCACTGAAATACCATAGTTATACTTTTTCATTTTATTCTGCTGCATTCCGTCTGAATGCATCTTGCTTTCAAGTACTACTTTGATGACGTTAATTCTTTGAGATGAAAGCAGCATAATTTTACTTAAAAGCTTCGTCTTCCCAACCTTCATGCTTTTCAAAGGGTGTAGGACTGTTCTTTTTTCAATCCCAAGGAACAAGTATGATAAGAGAAGCTGTCGGTGGGGCTGATGGGGTGTATTGACAGATTCAAATATCTTTTGAAAGATATGCAATCACTGAGTTGTTTTCTAAAGACTTCACAGGATATTGTGGCTGTTTTAAGGATTGCGAGCCATAGTTTAGAACACATAGGTGGCTTGAGAAGGAAATACCTGGCCTGTTGTTCCTTTTACATCTCCTTTGTCATCAAAGGGAGCTACCAAGTATTTCTTAGCTTGAAGTGTGCCATGTTGAAGAACCCCATTTAACACTAACCAGTGCTAAACTCCTCAAACCGAGCAGAACTGCCCAAGCTGGACTGATGTTCAGTGACTGTTTTGAAGGAAGCCTCTTGTTTTGCTTATACAGCAGGTATTTTGATTCAGCTGTTGTTCCAGTAGCATCACATTGGTGTCTGGAAGTTTTATTTTAAAAAGGTAGACTGTTGTAACCCTCTGCTAAGACCTGCAGGTGGTGCAAGTTATCTTTTGGAGATAAGGGAATCAACTTCTTTCAGTAGTTTGTAACCTGCAGTGTGTTATTAACCTATATGGAGAAATGGAACACAGTGTTGCATCAGCAGTGCATATTAACAATTGATACAGTAACAGCACAAATTAAAGTACATAGTGCACATACTTCAGATAAAATGATGTTTACTGACTGGAGGAGCTCCTGATGAGAACTGAGRAAACAGAGGTTCCTGATAGTTGCCTGTCTTGTAAGACTTGGGGTTCTGCCCGTGTCCGGCTGGTTTTCCTTGAATAAAAAAATAATTGTCAGCCATAAATATACACAATACAGCCCTACTTCTCCTATGGGGTGTGTTCAGAGGGCAAGTACATGAGGTTCTTGCTCCTTGTCTCAGTCAGCATATTTGAAATTAAAATGTGGTCACAGAGACAGCAAGTGCAAATACATATATTAATTGCATAACCAAGTTGACTGCAATACAGCAAGCAGCTTCAGTATATAATGTTTATTCTTCAGGTACTGGAAAGTCTGAGAAATGTGGCACAGTGTAAAATAGTGCTTCTGTTATGTCCTGAGAACAGAGTTCATCCCGAATATATACATTTTTWTCTTTTTTGGGGATAAACTCTATCTGACAGCATAAATAAAAGATTCCAGCTCACCTCTTCAGTCCTTTATGTATATTGTGGTTGAACCTCTTATATGTCTGTGTCCCATGGTGGAAGAAATGCAGGGGTCTCAGAGGAGTTAAAGGCTGTACTCAAACATCACTTTTTCTGATCCACGCTTTTTTTGAGCTTTCCTCCTGTGTTTTTAAATATCATGCTGCATGGGGTCCACATTGTAGAAACAAGTCCTGTCTCTGGCAGAGTCAGGAAATAATAGATTCAGGAAGCTTGAGGTGAATACATGGCTAGCAGGGTGAAATTTCCAAGTTTGTAGAACATTTTCACGAATCAGTCTTGACTGATAATTAAAGTAGCAATTTATTTAAAAATTAAAAAAAAACCCCAATCCTAACTTGTTGCCTTGAGACAAGAAGAAGAAACATAATCAAAGGCCCTGGCTGTCTTGGAGCACCTGCTGGAGTGAGGCATGAGGATGGTCAGACTCTGGAATGTGTGCTCAGAGAGATGGAGGGATCTCTGTTCTTGTTCAGTGTTCAAATGAACCTTGTTTTGAGCAAGGACTGTCACCAGAGGCCTGGAGTTCCAACATGAGTTGTTCTGCAATAGGTTTTCACTACCTTTGTGTTCTTTTCTAACCTGCAGCTCTCCCTGCAAAGCATTGCAGATAGGCTTTGTTGCTTTTGTCCTTGTGGTTAGAAGCTCTGGAAGGATCTTTGGTACTTTTCTAGGTACAGTTTAGGACTCCTCCACAGCCACAGACTGATTCCACGTAGTTGGACTGGTAGTATGTGGTGGCCTGCGTCCATAGTAAGGGAGGGGAAGATGTGACCAGCTTGGAGGTTTGTCTAAATGGCCTCATTAAAATGCATTTTAGATGCTGGGAGTGCTTCTAATGCCTCCAGAGAACCTTCTGAAATACAGATTGAATCTGAACTGATTTGGAGACAGAAATGTGATCTCTTACTGTCACGGAGMTCATGATGCAATAAATATTTCCCATGAAAGAAGCTGTCTTTCCAGTGACATGAAAATGGTCTTGGCTTCCAGTAAGCCTCTAGAAATGTTAGAAAAATGTCACCTTTATCATTCCAAAAGTTACCATCACAGTTCCCTAGAGAAGTGTTTGGAGCTTGAAGCTCTCAATGCTTGTCCTTTAACCCTCTCCCCTCCCTTCACCTGTGTTTACTATTTTCAGAACTACTAATTGACCTCTATTTTCATTTGGGTTTGCTTCTAAAACTGAGGTTGACATTGAGTGCTGTCTAGGGACATCAAACAAGAGCTTGACTAGTCAAGCACACGTCACACAGGTCACGTGTCTAGGAAGGCATTTCCATCAAAATCCCAGGYGCTCCAAACCTATTAAAAGGCTTAGATTGTTGTGTTGCAAAAGACTTATTTTTAGTTTTCTTGTCTGAAGAGCTGAAAAAAAGACTCCTTTTATGACACCTTCAGGTGTGGGAAAGATGATGTTGGTGTTTGTATTCTGCATATTACCCAAATCATTTGTCTTCTGGGTCAGGGATCAGCAATCAGTGTTGCAAATCTGTAAATTATAGGTGGCATTGAGTGGTGCAGCACTGAAGCAGGTAGTCATAGTATCTCCTAGTTGATACTTCCAGCTCGCCCACTTCTTCCTGACAAGTCTTCACTTGGTGCAAAATAAATAGAAGGATTAAGCATTTTAGTCATTTCTTTTGTGTCTGAATTTTGAGGCTCAGCAGAAATGAAAATTAAACTCAAATTTGATTGAAATGTCAAGTTGGTTTTCAGACTTGTAAGACACTATCAAATATCTATTTATTTAGGGACATGTAAATCTGTAGCTGCCATACTGTTCTTTGACTCTCATCCTGCCAAAATGAGATGGATGGCATTTACTGCAGTAGCTAAATTTTGTGTAGAATCTGTGTTTAAGTATTCAGGACTGTATGAAAATTTACTATGTCCAGGTGCAAAGCTCTCAGGTTTGTAACAGTGTCCTTGGTAGTCACTATTTTGAACACCGTATACAAGAATATGGTATATTCTCTGTGAAAGAACAGTGACCACATTATTGTTTCTGCTCTGTTTAATTTATATCCAAAAACATTAGAAAGGTAGCATGTTAGGACACTGCAAGGGAAGCTCTTGGCAAGATAATTTTGTCTTGAAATTTAATTTCATTTGTCATGTATGAGGATTGTAAAAGTCTTTAATGTTTTGTTGACATACAGTTTTGAGTTTCTTCTGTACAGAATGAATGCAAATGAAGAAATATTTGTTTTTCTACGGCTAAGAAATAGAACTCGTTCTATGCTCCTAGTCTGCACAAGATTAAAGAAATGCACAGGTTAGCAATTTAAAAGAGTATTAATGTTGATGAAGTAGTGTAATAAGTTTAACCTCCTAATTTTAATAATGTATGGAAACTTGTAAGGAATAAAGCACAAAAAAATAATAATAGAAATACCTTTCCGCAGCTGAATCTTTGAAGACCATGCAGTAATACACTTTTATCACTGGATCCCAAAATGCCATATTTAATTAAAAAGCAAGACTGGCAGAAAACCTCTGTGGTGTAAGGCATTAGGCTGAGAAACAGCCTCTGCTGCTTTCCATCTTGGGTTTCTCTGGAAGGTTTTGGGTGGAGCAGTTTCACTATGTGGGGTTTACAAACGTGCCCGTGACCATGTAGTACTTGGTGAGTTCTTGCTCCATTGTCTTAATTGTTCTTTGTTACCATGTAAGAAATGGAGGTTTATTAGTAATTCTTAAAAGATGGGCATTTGTTGTTTTGTCTAGAAGCCTAAATACTGTGTTGGTTGAATGGCAGTGTTGAAAAAAAGTATTGTTAGACTGGTTGTTCTTGTCTTTATTCAAATTAGGATCTTTTTGCCTTCATGTCCTTGACACTTGCTCACACTGTCTGCTCTGTATGTAGGGTTTCTTTGGTCTTCAGGATTTAGTGTGAAAGTTTTTCATTTGTTTTTGACTCTTAGGCACCATGCAGCAGCCTGTGGCGCAAGTTGTTGTAACCATGAAATGTAACCATTTCAAATCAAAGGTGCAGTCATGCTTCCCTSACTGTGGATTGTCACCACCTCCCTTGTTATTGGCACTGGCATTGGTGTTCCTGTAGCTGAGTCGTTCATCTTTTGATGGGGAGTTCATCATGCTTAAATAATCAAAGGTGTCACATTGTATAGCATATAATCCAGTAAAACTAGGCAGTTGCCAAAAGGGGCAGTCCGTACCTCCTACTTCCCTTTTTTTCGGTCTCATAGCTAAAGATTAATTTGATATGGCTTGTTCACCTGATGAAAACTAATTCATGAAAAAGGGAGGAAAGTTGTCATCTAAAACCAACCCTTTTGCTCCTCTGCACCTGATCCATGATCTGCTATCATCATAAACATGAGAAGATTAACGTCTTCTAAAGTGCAGATCAACTAATACCAGAAGCTGTTCAGATTTAATAATCTGATTTGAGTTTGCTTTCTTTTGGTATTTTGACTTTTTTAGAGATTATGCCAATTAATTTATGTTGTGAGTTAGGTTGCCACAGTTGCTACAGGAGGATAGGATGGATATCTGCCTATCCTTCGATTGGAAAAGTGAATCTGTGAAATGGAGTTGTGCACTACTGTTGCTCAATAAACCTGCTGCTTTCCTGACAGATTTGCTGTGAAGATACTATTTGACTATTTTTAGCTCCTACAGAAGACAGACTATGAAAATTTTGTGAAAAACAATGTATGTGTGCAAATAAATAAGTCTTTGGTAACACTGGGAAGACAAAAAATGTGTCTCTGACAAAGTTTTTGGGAGATTCTTGGAGAATCTTGTTTTATGAGCTGTCCTCCTATCATTTCTAACTGTACAGTTCCTTGAGGGTAAGAGTCTGTTAGCCCAGCAAGATTGTGATGGGGTTTGAGGTGAGAARGGATTTGCTGTGTAAAACATCTATTCAAAATTCAACTTCTCTGGTAGATATTATGKTTTTTTTTCTTCTATAAATATGCATATTTAAAAGTTGGGAACATTGTTTATCATTCTGTGAAGTAGCATGTTACTGTAAGGTGAGAATTTCCGCTTTTTATCCCAGCTCCTCTTCTGTGGAGCTGTTTAATGTATTAAGGGTAATAATTTTGTTATTCCTTAACTGAGAAGGAGGAGGAGAGGAGAATCAGATCTAAATAGTGCTGTTACATAAAACTAGTCTGAATGGCAGTTCTTGGTAATAATTTATTCTTTTTTGGGAAAAGTAAGCAATGTTTTATTTTCTTTTTCTATGACTTGGGTAGTGACTGTTACTGTTTGTAATACACCCCGGCTGAGGAATGGGAAATAAAAGACGCTTGGTTTTGATTTTAGCTGTGACTGGCGTGGTTGCGTAGGTGTAGGTTGGATGAACAGGTGTATGAAAGTTTCTCTAGAATCCAGACAGAAACAATACTTTCTGTTCTAAATGTTCTAATATTTTCAGGACCTGAGTCTTGTAGAGCCAGGTCTGCCATGGGAGTGTGGGCTAGTCCCAGTTGTGACATGAACCCTCAGCAGGAGGTGGCGAGAGGGAGATGCCTCTTTGTGCCCCTGCTGCAGGGCATGGGTGGCCTTCAGTGTTACCTGGAGAGAAACAGTGGGAGCCCTGACAAGCTCTGGTCATGTCCTGCTTGTAGAAATGCTCCTGATGATCCMCCTTTGTACTGCAGCGAGACACAGCTCACAGCCTGCAGCTCTTGGCCATGGGAAGGGTGCTGGTACCATCAGGAGCACTGCCAGCCTTGCCTTGTTAAATGAAGGTGATTCCTTTGCTTCTTTCTTTGTAGGGAGTTTGTGTGCCTGCCTCAGATCCCTGTAGTTCCTCACTGGTTCTTGCTAGAGGAGGCAAAGCAGAGCTCTGCTGGTGTGGTGCTGCTTTATTTGCATGTTCTTCAGTAKGATGCCAGGCATTCCCTTCCCTCAGGGTCTAAAAATATTGCTGTTGCAGCAGTCTGCTTCAGCAGCAAGGTCTTAATTGCATCAAGTGGTACTTTGCTGGCAAGGATAACACCAAAGATTTTATTTTTCTGCTGAAGAATTTTTTTCATCTTCACCTTGCATGATCTGCTGAGGTTGAAAAGTGCATAAACACTTGTGCAAAAATAATTAGTTATTGGTAACATCAGACTTGAATAAGTATCTTGGGAGGAGAAATTCCCAATGTTATTTTGGAATGAACTGCTTTTCCTGATAATCCTGTTTTGGTTTTTATTCTGATCTTATTGGTTTGCCTAACAGTCAATACATACAGCTTTCAAATCTTTACCTGATTGTTACAGAAAATAGTTGCYTTGTGCCTGGTACCCCTGATAGAATCCCAGGGCTTTAATTTGCTCTCTGGCCTTTGACATAATACTTAAATGGTGTATTCAGGTATTCATGTAGGGTGGTAAAGAGTCTGTTGCTTCCCTGATCCATATTAATTTTATGTTATATAAATACAACTGATGTAGAGGAGTGCGAACTCTGATTATTTGGAAGAATGCATTTATTTGAATTATAAAATTTATCTGTAAATGGACTGTCCTGAAGTTAGAAATATCCAGTATTGTTCTCATGGTAGGATGGTTTAGGGACAAATTAGGAAAACTAGAAAAGGCATGAGATTGATATTTGAATGTGGCTTTCATATATTGCTCAATCCTCCAGGTTAAACAGCAGGCAGCCTGGTCTGTCCAGCTGCTTAGTAGCACACTCTGTGTACCTAGAGCTCTGGAAAGTGTGTGTAGTTTGATTTTTGTGGCTGTCCTAGGGTCCAAAGCTGCTCTTCAAACCTCGGACTCTGTGTTACAAGGGATTATACTTCAACAGAGCTGCAAAAAATAGTCAGGATATTCATGGTTACTCCAAGTTACATTTGAGATTAAAAGACAATACTAGGGAGTTAAATCCAGAGAGCTGCACTGTTAGAATGGAGTGAAGGCAAATTTTTAGTGCTAAATACATTCTGAGTGCATCAGATACGTGCCTGGAGATCCCTTGGTTTAGTTCATTTAAAACTTCAGGGAGAGTGTGTGGCAGGTAGAAGAGCAGTGGGAAGCAGCACTATTTCACACTTCTCATGGTGGCAGTGCTGCTTTCTGGCAGCTTGGAAGTGTTGGTGGGACTGAGACTTGAGGGCATAATTTCCTAGCCAGCTTAAGCCAACAGCAGGATACAACTGGACTTGTCCACAGCTGGCAGGGCCACCCCAGGGTGAGGTAGTCCAGGGAACACAGCCACAGCAAATAAGGAAGTGTGTCTAAGGAGGGGGCTGCAACTGGGAACATCATCCTCAGTGTCAACCTGAGGTATCCACAGCTGCCTTTACCAGACTACCAAGTTTTTTTCCTCCACACTTCGTGGCTTGTCTGTGTAAAAAGCAGGACAGCTTTCAAGCTGYACCACTGAGCCTGGGTCGTGCTTGGTCTCTCTGACCTTTTTGTTTCTGCAGAGGAGAAGTTTTGAAACTCTGTTTGGGTCTAGAACTGTGAAGGATTGCAAAATCTTTTAAGAAGCTAGGGAGATCATCGGAGTACAAGGAATGCTGTAATCTTACTGGGATGACAGTATTGTCTTTGTAAGAACACAGACATTACARGTAAACTGTGAAATGCATCACTGTGGGGCTCTTTGTTCCTGRTTTGCTGTCTCTGTTAATCTACTGTATTATACAGTATCTTCTCTTTTGTTAGAAGCCTATAATTTCACATCTCCCTCAGATAAAACAGTAATGCACTTTAAATTCTGAATCGAGGAGGGTATATACACTGTTGTACTTCTTCACTGTCGTCTTCGAAGTTTTGTTTTGCAGGCAACTGTCTCAATTTGGACTAGAGGAGTCTCCTCTGCAAACATTCCCTTCTCCCCCCCCTCCCCCCCCCTTCCCCCTGCCTTAGGAATTTCTCAGAGGAAAGTGAAAAAAACTGTTTATTTAACAAATCAGAGTGCTGGGCGGTGCAACACAGGCACCAGGGGAAAGGAAGGAAAAAACAAATAATGTTAGATAATAAACCTCTTGTGGTGGAGAAACCTGGATGAATTCAGGGTCCTTTCTTTCTGGGTGTGGTTTCTGCTCTGTCTCCAGCTAGCTAGAGTATGGTGTAGGCCCCTCTCCAGGCCCAGGATGGTGTAGGCCCCTCTCCAGGCCCAGGGTGTAGGCCCCAGAGTTCAGTCGTCTSTTGTACGGTTCCAAAGGAAGAAGGAAAAACCACGGTCCCAGAAAAAGCTGTCTTCTTACCTTGCCTCAGCTAGGAGGCTAGCTAAAAAGCAAAGAGTAAGTTCTTAACTCTCTCCGATCTCCCTCTCCTGAGAAGACACAGGGCCCAGAGCTAGCAGAAAAAAAAAAAGTAAAAGTGTTCTCTCTCCTGAGAACAACAAAGCCGAGAGAGCTAGCTAGAGGGAAAAAAAAGCAAAAGTGTTCCCTTCGCCTTCAGCTGCCGAAAAACCACGGCAGCCTCAGCAGTGATAAGCGAAGAATGTGTATGTCCTTGAAGAAGTCAAAACACAGCACCTGGCTTCTCGACCCAGCTTAAAGGCACAGAGTTAATATTTTGGCATATAGCAGGCGATAAGGGATATATAGCATCATAAAGTCACCCCAAGACAGCAACTGTATCTTTTAGTTTAGCTTTTTGGGGCGTTTTAGCTTGTGACAGTGGTTTTCAGGGAGAGAAGCTGTGAAGCATTTTGATAATACAGAAACATTTATAGCATGTTAATTGAGGGAACACAACCAGCTTTGTGCTCACATGCCAAGAAGAAACAATGCCAAGGTTGCACAGCTGGGCAAGAGCAGGTGGGAAAGAGAACTTGAGCCTTTTAGCGTGGAGGGGAATCCACGTGAAGGTGCAGGTTGCTCTTTTGACAGACAGCAGGAGGAAGTCTTGCTTATCTGGGCACAAACCTGTTGCCCAGGCCTGTTGGAGTTGCCTGGGTTGTCTGCTTCTGAACTACAGGCCCTTGTGCATGCATGCAAATTTGGGAGAGCTGGAAGAGAGCTTGCTCAGGTGAACAACTTGTGATACTCAAACATAAGATTTTGGACCCTCATGATACTGTAGGGCCAAATGGGTACAATTTCATTAAAACAGTAGAAAGATTTTGACATCTTGTTCAGAATGTTCTGTCTCATATATAAGAGGTGCTGGAGAGGCATGTATACGACTCATCCAGAAWGCAACATTTTGAGTTCTTGGTGAATTAAAAGCCTGGATTCAAATCTAGTGTCTTYAAAGTACTGGAAGAACTGGTGCCTATGGTACGCCCCTTCCAAGGCTACTCCTGTGGCTTGGGTAAATGTTGCCGTCAGCTGGAGGCTCACTGCCAGAAACCAGAGCAACTTCTGGCTCTGCAGTCTCCAGTGCCAGCTGAGTGGGGATTGAGATCAGTCACCCTAAGCCTATGGTGTGTGAGTCAAATAAAATGGCTTTTGATGGTATTAGTCTCTCTATAGCTGCTGGTTCCTTATTCCTCAGGGTTTATGTTATATTTATTTCAAATTGTTTGCAAAGACCACTCCAGTTTCATTAAAAAAAAGTCTTTTGTGCRTAACTAAGCACTTCCAAAAAGCATGCGTGGGTTGCCTAGATATTTTGCATTGTTATTTCTTTGTGCTTGTCTGAGAAATTTTGAATGTTATTTTTATAAATGCATGCAACAGCTCTGATTGTACGAGGCAAAATGACCCGGGATGGTCGGTGTGATTTTTATGCTGCTGTGTGCTGGACTAAAGTAATTCGCAGTATCAGACTTCTGATTTCTGATTTAGGCTCCCATGTGGCAATCTTAGGTGTCTGTCTTAATACTTCAAAGGGTGTAAAGCATACTGAAGTTCTTTGGCATGAAAAGAGTTTTGCAAATTTAAGATGGGATCTACTGCTTACCTGAGGCAGTGAAGTGGATTATGGCTGATTTTTGAGAGAGAGATAATTGTCTAGGGAACAACTGGGTCACCAGGAAAAGTTTATAGAGGGAGCTTAGGACAGTGCCTTGCTTATTTCTGGTTGGAAAAAAAAAAAGCCCGTATTAATCAACTACAGCAACTTGCTGTAGTCTGGGCTTCCTCCAGGGTGTTGAAATACTGTGTGCTTTGTGTGGAAAAGAAAACCCAATTAGAACAGGTAAGGTGGGGGTATCATTTTATATGTCTAGGTTCAGTATGTCCAGGGAGTATTTGCTTCAGCTACATTGGATTAAGAACAGATCTGAGTTTGAAAGAAACCTGAGGGAAAACAAAATAATGGTACGTGAAGTGTTTTTCCACTTTCCTTTGTATAAAGGAAGTATGAAATTAAACTGATACAGCTGTGCATATTCTGAAACATGGTGAGATGAAAGTCTCAGTATATTTTAAAGCTATCCTTAATATGCTGCTTTTGTAAGGGGTGTTTCTTGATTAAAATTCTGTATGATCAAGTTGAACAGTTGGACAGGAAAGTTGATCTTAATCTGCAGTCAAAGAAACCCTTTAGCAGGCAGAGAATACAAATATGTTCTTCAGAAGATTCAGCTGTTAGATAGCCAGGGGACTTACAAAGTTTAAAGTTTTCTGAACAATAAGTCAGCTTCTCCTGTAAGAGAGTGCATTCTTAATTTCCTTTCAGTGTTAACACTTTTTTTCCTTGTGTCGTGGAATTTTTAGTACAGTTTTTTCCCCTTGAAAATGTCTCTGAGTATTTGGGATTTTAAGTCACTACCCTGCAGTAATAATTAAATATATATTACTCATTATTAAATATATATTACTGATTATATATGGATCACAGTTTCATGAAACGATAGAAATACCTCAGAGTTCTTCTGAGCAGAGGTGCTTGAGGGAAGTGGATTTTTTCCTGCATGCACAGAGAGGTGCAGAGCTGCCTAGGGTTTTGTAGGATATTGGTGGAGGAGAGATTAAAATGTTAGGTGCTTTATAACTCAGTTTATTGTACACTGGTTTGTTAGGTTTTTTGTTTGGTTTTTTKTTTGGTGATGTTGGGTTTTTTGTGTGTGGTGGTTTTTTGGTTGGTTTTTTTTTTTTTTGTGCTGGCCCATCCTGCTCAGGCATTAAAAATATTAATTCTAACTCTGGTCTTCTATTTTAATCTGTCAGTTTAGGTATTATTTCAACACACAGAATTCTTTTCATCCTTCATAAAATCTCTATACAAATCAGGCTTGGTTAATGTTTTCCTATTAACTTAAACTTTGATATTTAGCTGTGTAARAACCCAGAAATATAATCAAACCCTCCTGACAATATGTGTTGAGGCACCTTAAAATGGTGATGAAAAATGCTGCAGAGATAAAGCAAGGGAAGAAAGCAATCTCTTCTGATGTCAAATGTGATGTAAACCTCATTGGAATGGAAGCGTTGTGTTGAGACTTGGGGAAGTGTGTAACATTTATTAGATTGAAAACAGATTTTTGTTGTCTTTTTTTKTGTGTGTGTGTGGTGTGTTAGCCTTTTGTCAGTAGTTGGTTCGAGAGATGCCTCTTATGAACAGTAAAACTGAGGAGAAGATGAAGTGATTTCAGTTGGGTTCCAGAATATCCAGCAGAAACTTGGAGATAGGTGGGTTTTTTCCCCTCTCTGTCTCTCAGAGCACACTAAGCCCAATGCTACGTGTTGGTGCACAGAATTCGAAGCTGGTAAACAGCCATGGTTTTGCATAGCAGGAATAAAAGGTGGTTACAATTTCCAAGTTCAAGAAAAGCATTTGTGTTTATTTTCAGTTATATTGGCTGAAAGTTTGTTTGCTGTTTTTGTGGTTTAATTTGAAAATTTAAATAACCGTCTTGAAGCAGATTTCCTTTATGTTCTAGTGTGGTTTCACTGCTTATAATTGTTTCTGTTATCTTGACTGTGCTGCCTTAGATCTATGGTGGAAAGTTTTGCCCTATTTTCCTTTCCTTTTGGCTGTATGGCAGAAATAAGTTATCCAGTGTTGTCAGCTGTTGTTTGATTACACTTTCTTGGATTTTTTTATTTGTTTCTTTTTGTGTTTTCTTTTTTTTTCCTCTCAGCTGAGCTTTATATTAAAAAACAACCTGTCATTTGATTTCATTATTACCTGTGAGCATTATTCATGGCTTATGGTTGCATTACCTTAATGTAGCCCTTTGTATTCAGCAACCTTGAGTGTATTCTTACCGACAGGAAATTRTTAAGCAAAATGTGGCATAAACACAAACCTGTCTGCTGTATCTTTGTGGTTGGCAAATGTAGGGGGGAAGATAGAACAGTACCAGGAAGGTCATGAAATGTTAGTCTAATTATCATRGTTTTGGCAGAGGAAAATTGTTCATGCTGATCTGAGAACTCTTTGAACTTGTCATTGTGGACAAAAGAGAAGGGGAAAAAAATAAATTAGAGCTTTCAAAATGCCTTTGACAGGTCTTTATCCAAGAGACTGTTAAACAAGCTGAGGGAGTTGTGGGATGAAAGTGAAGGGTTTGTGCAAAAGGCTCAAATGAAGAAAAAATTATCTAGATCCTGGTAAAGATAAACTCAGGACTACAGAAGCTGTGCTTGAGATATTCTTTAATGATTGTTATAACAGCTGTGCAAAATYTAGTAAATTTTAAGAAGGAATTCTGTGTATATATCCATGTGCCAGGGTTACTGAATTTGTAAGGACCTCTTGGAAGAGAATCTAAGTTCTCTGACTTTAAACATAAGCCATGAGAAGGCAAGATAGGATCTAATGTTGATGGTGAACTTGAGTTTTGCACATTCTTGCGTGTGTGAAATTGGTCATCAAAATAAGAAAAAAAAAGCAGTTTTTATACTTGAAATTTTAAAGTTGAAACCATGGAGTAGTCTGTAGTTTAAGCAGGTTGGATAAACCCACTAAATTCTGGTTTCCTACTGCAGGCAAAAATAGTATTTTTCTAGATTAAAATTCACTTTGATAGTGGATAAACATTCCAAATGTGTCTTGCTTTCTTCCTGGTGCTTTTAAGTGAAGAAAGATGGAGATTTTTTTAAGTGAAGAAAGGTTGTTTTAAACAAGAAATGTGTGCAGTTTTGGAGATAATAAAACTTGAAGGTATTTGCAACTAGTTCCTCTTCGTGGGTTGATGGTGTGGTGGTATTTTGATAATTGAGAAATAATAAAGATGTTTACAAATCTTGCATAATTCCTGGGAAGTGAGAGGACGTAACATCAGGATAGTACAACCTCTTGTGTGTCTGCCATGACTATAACTGCTAAAGACCAAGGAAGGTAACAACAGGAACACATAGGTATGCTTTATGAAGATGTTTATAGTGAATCCTGTTTTGTTTTTGCCAAAGGAATTGTTTCCAGATTACAGGACTAAAAATGACCAAGCTACTTGGTTCCCGTGGGGAGGTTCATGTTGGGAAGTTGGTTCCTTCTCAAATCCCTTAGGGGGGAAGGAAGACATCTGTTTAGTGGGCTTATATTTAGACTGTTAAGCAGGTGTATCAGAGGTGTCTTTAGTTTGGTTCGGGGTTTGCTTTTTTTTTTAATATTTAAACAAAATTTTGTCTTTGAAAGCTGTGTTTGGTCACCGTTTGCTGCTGGTGCTTCTGGGAAAACAGTTTGTGATGTGAGTCCTGAGTGAGGTCTGCTCGGTAAATTGTAGGGATTTGTAATAAACGTGGCAATGTGGCTGCTGTGACAAAATCATGTAATTCTTATTCTCCAAACCATTTGACACCAGTCTGAAAGCTAGAAATCGTGCTCAGAAACACCAGTAGAGATCACAATTGAAAATTSCTTGGCTTTTATGATGTTTCTCGTACAAATCTTGTTCTGTGCTCTTGCAGTAGGTATCTTAAGTATATTCCTGTCTGCTTCTGACAAGCTCTGTGTACATGCTGAAACTTCAGTGTATCTTTTGGAAGTAAAGCACACTTATGTGTCAGTAAGTCAATTTCTGAATTTATCTAATAAGGCTGTAGTTGAATGGATAAATGTAGAGGCAGGATTCGTCTTTTTCATTGATTTTGTTTGGTATAATGCAGAAGATTTGCTGGAGTGTGGGGTTAGAACACTTTTTGAAACAGAAGGACATTCCTTTTGAATTTTTTGTGTGCAGAAATGTACCACTGTCTGTCAGGGGTCTCTACMTCTTGTGTTGCCTTAGCCAAAGCCTTTGTTTCCTGACTGTCTTTGCTAATTACCTGAGGCAGTGGACCATGCTAACCCCTGTGTACTGCTGCCAGTGTCTGGCATTCTGCAGAGCACTGCAGTGTGTAATGTAGAGATTACTGCTGTCAGGATGACAAAAAAATTGTYGTTTCCAATGCAGTTTGCAAATATAGATGTTACTGTAATTGAAACAAATGCATTTTTCTGCCAGTAAACAAAACAGCAGGAATAATGTGGTGAAAGCTGTCCTTTCTTTTCTTGCATGTCTCTAGATGAAATTAACTTTCCAGCTGAAGCCAAGACATTGATAGATGTTATTAACCAGAAATCAGCACAGTATATAATATGTGGAGGTCTCTGAAGGAGGCAGAGCTCTTCTTTCGTATTCTCAAAGTGTGATCGAAGAATACTGATCTCTCCAGCATTCCAAAATTAACAATATCTGACTTCTTCTTCTAACTGCAAATGCAAAATATGTAAAGATGGCAATAGTAATTGATGCAAAACTCCCAAGAAACATATGAAAATTCGCTTGCATTCTAGTGGAGAAATACAATTTAATGCTCTGTCACTTCTTATTGAGATTTATGCTTGCTTTCAGCACTTAAAGAATATTTATTTCACTATTTAAAAACCCCCACACCCCCAATCAAAAAGCACCACGAACAAACCCCAACAAAATACCAAACCACAATGTCAGAGAGCAACAGCAAGGGAAGGCAAGCTGGGAGTCAGTGGTGACAAGGCTGACAGACAGTGCCCTCATTGATAAGAATGTAGTCCCCCAAATGCCTGCCATGAGGCAAACAGTAGTTTGGAAGTAGTTGGTGTGGATTTACAAAGGGAAAATCAGGCCTGGCTCACCCAGTAGCCACCTACAACAAATTGATTAGGTGGTTGGATAAGGGAAGAGCAGGGAATGTTGCTTATCGTGACTTCATCTGTCACTGTCTCCCATTACATCTGATGAAGTATGGATTAGATAAATACAGTGTGGTGGACTGAAAACTCGCTGAGCTGCCAGGCTTGGGCGTGAAATCCACCTGGAGGTCAGTCACTGGTGGTGTGTTCCAGGGTTGACACTGGGGCCATCCTTAGGCATACCCAAAATGTGACTGGACACTGTCCTGGGCAGCTGGCTTTAGCTGTGAGCCTGCTTTGAGCAGAGGTTGGAGTACTCAGTGCACAGAGGTGCCTTCCAGCCATGAGGATTCCCATTCTGTGGTCCAAGGTTGCACAGCTGCACAGTGTCAGTGTTGGCCTTGACCACAGGGAGCTGAACTCTGCCAAGAGTGGGGTTTTTTCCTACTTAATACCTCTTCTTCCATAGACTACTGGAAGACTTTTTATGGTGAAGGGAAAGGATTAATCTCGAAGCTGATTCTGAGAGTYGATACACTGGCAGGATATGGCATTTGCACTTGAAACAATTGCACTCCAATGCTGTTCATTAGAAGCTCCAACTGTTCAAAATTACAGAAGCATGACATAGGCTAAATATCCTTGCTTTCTCAGCTCATGTGTTGTCTTATTTTCATTTGGTTTTTTTTGATCAGAGAAGTTTGCCAGTGGATACAGCCATAGAGAAAGTATAGGTAGAAACTGTCAGATTTCATTCTAACTGGTGACATAAAAGAATTACAGATCATGCCATGCTAATCATTGTTATGAACTTCTTGTTTAGGTTGAATTTGGTTGAAGCTTTTGTGGTGGATCCAGAACTACGCCAGTGCCTTCAAGAAGATCTGTTACGTCGCTTTCCAGACCTCAACCGGCTGGCAAAGAAATTCCAGAGACAAGCAGCAAACTTGCAAGACTGCTACCGAATGTACCAGGCTATCAATCAACTGCCTAATGTTGTACAAGCACTGGAAAAACATGAAGGTAATGCTACCCCCATCTATTTTCAACGTTTTGTAGTATACTGATGGTGCAAAGAAATAGAGCGTAGATTCCCAAAGATTGCTTTTTTCCTGTGTGCCTTTATTGCAGGAATAAAGCTTAAACMCATTTGAATTTGAAATGAGCTGAAATTCTGAAATGCCAATCAGACACTTAAAAATACACATAGCCAAATCTTTGCAGGAAAAAGTGTTCCAATTAGTGTGAAGCTGAGATACTTGAACTGTTGGGTGATGTTGTGGTAATCTTTGACGTGGACTTGTCTCTAAGAATTCCTGACCAATTGTGTGTGTATTATGATCTTACAAACATCCCCTTCAAGCTTGTAATTAAGCACAATCCTCCYCCCCGGTTGAGAATTGTTAGCATAATTTGAATGGCTTTTTTTTTTAATCATAATTCTCCTGTATTTGATACAAGTAACGTGGTAGCGTTTCTTCCAGTCTTCATTAGTAGGAACCACAGTGCTGTGACAAGAAAGTCTAAGAAATACAGACGCTGCTATTTCTTTGCCTTTTCTATGTGTTATGAAGAAAATGCGGAATAAGATCAGCATAACAAGAGGGTGATTCAATTTAGCTATAGCAGTCCTGACCTACCAGAAAGCTCATTTTTGTAGAAGCCCATTAATTTGCTTGAAATTCTCTTTGCATAAGGCAAATGCCAAAGCCTTAAAGAGAAATGTTATTTGAAATGGTGAGGTTACAAAAATTTCTTTCCTGCATTTTAATAGAAAATAAAGCTACCCAGTGTCTTATACTTTTCTGTACTATAGTTTTATGACTTCAAGTAATGAAACTTATCTTCTAAAATACTAATCTTAAAATAAGTTAATATTTGGTTGCTGGCTGCATTATTTCCAAGAGCAGTTAAGATCTGAAACTCTGAAGGAACTGACAGATGTAACTTTTTTGTTTGTTTTCGTTCTTAAAGAGCTGTGCCACTCTTTAGCTGCCTCAGTTGTGTTCATTTGGCTTTTCCAAACCGACTCCGCTTGTTTTAGCCTTGACATGGAGCTCTTGGATTCCCATCTTATATTGCRGTATTAGTTCAGAACGCTGGGTTCCTGTCTTTACTTTCTATATTAGTTGCCATTTGGATCAACAGAGTTTCTCTGTCATAACATTGGGGTAGGGAAACAATTCCATTTTTAGAAGTTTTGAGGAGCAAGCTGTGTAAGGCAAACTGCTAAGCTCACCATATGGAAAAGTTAATAGACTGCGAAAGGTTCTTCCTGTTCTACACGTGAATCAGTTGGACTTAGTAGGGCAATCACCAGCAGTATATTAAAGATAGTTTAAAATAGATTATGTGTTATTTTTATTTTTCTTTGTACTTGTACCACCTGTTCAAAGTACATGAATGGTCTGGTAATTTTGAATGTACCTTAGTGATTCGGACTGGATCTGATAATTTTTCTGGTTTTGACTGTACAGAATGTTTTAACTCATSAAGGGATGGAAAGTCAGAAAGATTTTTGACAATTCTGAGTATGTTTCAGAAGTCTCTTACCTCATGAATGGCTGTGGGGATATAGAGCAACTACACCATGAAGGGATCAGCAGTGACTGCCTTTCCCTCAGTATGAAGTGTTGTTTTGTTGAGATCCTTTATGGAAGATTAAACCTGGGGAAAGGGGGTAGTGAATGAAGAYGACTTTTTTCTGGTTTGGACATAAGAAGTCTGCACAAGATGGGAAAGGACTCTGAGTCATCAAATCATTTTGCTCTGACTGGCAAAAGGGAGCAGTTGTTCATTACTCAAATTGCTGGAGCATGAAATCTTGGTACTTACAAGATTTCTGTCTTCAAGAAGCAGCTGGAATATCTTCCTTCCTGTCTCAAACGAACACACTAAGTCTGTAAATATGCAGGATACAGGAATTGTATGCTGGGTTTCAGGTGTGTTTTTACAATACTGTATACAGTGACTTGACTACTCCCTTACTGCTTTCGGAAATGCCTCTTACTTCATGTTTCAGTACTGTTCTTCTCCAGACTGGTGTGTTATAGCCCTGTTGTGATCCAACTTGGCTGTTTCCCATCCTTTGTCATATCCAGCTGATTATTCCCTTTCTCATAGTGGAAACACATTTATCTATCAATGTGTCATCTTACTCAGAGTTAAATTTTGCTTCATTTCTATTAGCCCAGTTTTCAAGGTCCGTTAGTGTTGATCTATTTCTGATTTATCTTGGTCCAATATAATCTACTGGTATCTTCCATACTGTRTATTTTACTGACTTGTATAAGCAGCCTTCTTTTGTGCATTAATATTAATTCACACATCTTAAAAAGATAAATGCTTCGGTGAGCCCCGGARGAAGTGATGTCCTTTCAGCTCATTCATCTTTTGCAAGTGGGTGATGTCCTCTTTATCTGCACTCTGGTCATTGCATAAATCAGAGATCTTGCACCTTAGCATCTCCTGTGACACTTTGCTGAATGCTTTAGAGCAGCTCACATCGGGTCTGCAGAGTCCCCTTAGTTTTAGGCATTCAGTATTTCAGACAGATGTTGCACCATATGGATATGATCCACCTCTAGCAAACTCATACTGTATTTTATCCCAATGTCCATTGTTCTTTTCCTTTTATCCCAGTTTTCATTGTACTATCAAAATAACTGGTGTACTTAGTCATTGAGATTAGTCTGTTTTCCCTGGACAGAGTAGTGTCAGTTTGCTGCCAAACTAACCGTGTGTTTCAGTCTGAAGATTAGTGTTTTATTTTAATTTGTATGCAACATTTTAAAACCATATTGATAGTCAAGTCTTTAATGCATGTAATAAACACTTCTCTGTGCTTCAGTAAGTAAATTATGGTCTAAATTAAAAACTGTACCTGGGAACAAATATGCTTTGTAATTAATATGCATCTCTGCTTTTGATGGTACATAGGTCTGTTAGTCTTTCTCTCAATGGTGAGTTTACATGCTGATAATGTTGATTAGGTGCAAATTTTTTTTTTTTTACTATGCATCTTTTCTATGAGTTTATGAATACAGGTGCAAGACAAGTTGGAGTTTTAATTTACAATTTTTCAGTGATGTTTCTTGTTCATGTTCTCTTAATGCCAGGTGTTAYGCTTTTAAGAAAAGCATATGCATGTAACTTTTGTAAATGCTCATTTTTCACTGACTCCACTATTTTACTTCCTTCAAGTGCTGGATACTGAGTTTGAAGTTGGATTAAAAGTGTAAATAAATCAGTATATCTGTTTGAAGCATATCATAAATGTATGTAAATACATTAGTATTTTATTTACTTAATAAATCAATATATTCTAATTCTTGAGTGTGACATCTTCCTATGGTGTCTGAAGATGTACTCTTCAAGCTTAAATAATGAAATGGTATCATGAGACTTCCCTACTTACTCCTTTCAAGAAAAGAAATTATAATTGCTACTTTAAGTTCAAGCACAATCATTTTTCATTGATTCAAGAAAACTGAAGATCATTTCATTCTGTGTGCCGTGTATTCTGTCAGCTGGAGCACTGGGAACTGCTAAGTCCACTCTGAAGAATGGACATGAAACTTTTTCTGCTCTTCAGTCTCTTCCTTCTTCATTGACTCCTTTTATTTTCTAGGTTGGTTTAGATGTGTTTTCTTACAGAAGGGAAAAAACCAAGACATTATGAGAGCAAGCAAGAAATTTGGAATAGAAAACAAGCTGTACTTTATTTCATATCTCTTAGTTTTGAAGATTTTTAGTCAGCAGAAGACTGCATTTTCRCAAGTTCAATAATGTCTACAATATGTAATTTTTTTCTCTGTTAATAGATATTGGTCAGTTTAGAACTTTAACTTTGAAAGTTTGAGGGAGTGGGGAAGCAAAAAAGCATGGGAGGAAAAGGAATCAAACCACTTTTTCTTTCTACCAGAATTACAGTGCTGGATTCACTTGGGTAATCCTTTCCTCACTGTGTGACTTCTATAAATTTTTATGGCAATTTTTCTTAGGAAAGGTGAGGACTTTTTTCCTAGTCTGGTAAGAAATAGAGAGGCTCTGGGATAGCCAGAGCTTAATTCTGTATTTCTCTTGTTAATGTGCAAAGCCTTGCCTGTAAACTTTAGAGGCAACTAGCATCATTTTGTACATAATCCAGTGACTATAAGCTCATAGTATTGGATTAATTTTGAGGTGCTTTTTTTGTAAATCATATAATCTTCCTGTGTTTAAATCATAACTTGAAGTGGCTKCAAAGATATAAACAGGCATTTCCTGACAGAAGGTTTTCGCAGCTGGCTGCTGGATATAGGTGCTTATTTGCAGGCCCGAAGAAAATACTTCTTTCACAAATTTGGCAATATCTGTGCATGTTTTGTTAASTGTGAACTGCTTTTGGTGTTCCATGGACTTCCAGCCAATATGTATGCTATGCAGTTTGACTTGGTGCTACAGAGTGTCTCTGCTAACAAAATACTTTGGAAAAGACTAATTTGCAGACTTCCTATTTAGTGAAAAGACCAGTGACTGTAAAGATCTGGTTATATTAGATGGTCTTTTTTTTTGTGGAAAACAAAACCAGATAACATACACTTCAGTTTCCATCTATGTCCATATTGTAATTACCAAATATTCCCAATTTTTGGTAATTTTGTATAAAGAAAAATTTAAAACTGAAAGTGTGGATGGTAAGGCCTACACTTTTTACTAAAGGCGTCTCARCTTTTTATGTGCAAGAATTGGTAATATTCAGGCAGCAGGTTTGCTTTCATACTGTTGTTTGTAGTCTTACTCATTGTAGAAGGGAATCAATACCCCCAGTTATGAACAAAGATGACAAAATAGGTACAAGCTWAATCAGAATGTAAATGGGATAATGTCAATTTTAGAAAAAGGTACATGTGTTTCAGGGAAGTAATACGGCCCATCTTAGCAAAAATTAACCAGCTCTGCAGTTGTGTTGTTTATCTTGGATAAGTGAATTCTGGTAAATTTGTGGGGTTTTGCAAATGATAATTTTTCGTGTTTGTTTGTAACAGGAGCTCACCAGATGTTGTTGTTGGCTGTGTTTATAACACCTCTTACTGATATCTGCTCTGACTTCTCAAAGTTTCTGGAGATGATAGAAACAACATTGGACATGGATAAGGTATGGGCTGGTGTGTGGGAGGGGTTTACTTGGCAGTTAAAGTTTCTTATTGAACTTTGCAATCTGCTCTACACTCACTAAATTTAATTGATCATCTATGTTAAGTAGCTAGTGATAATTTAGCTGTGGAATATCTGAAGTATAGCAGTTGAATATRCAGGATATTCAACAAGATATTCACCTGCTATTGGAAATTATCTTGCCAGTGAAAAAATGCTTTGGGTGCATGGATGCTGTTGATCTGAAACTATATTTTAAAAATCTCATCAATATTAAAAGTGGATAAAAAATTTTATCATTTCTCTGCTTCTTTGTTTTTTTAAATTTACAGTGAAATGTCTCAAATCTAGAACATAGCCTGAATATGTTTATAACTTATTTCTTTGTTTCTAGAAAGTTCATTAGACTTGATTCTATTCAATAGGATTAGTTCTTCATAACTAACAGTTTAGTTCTCTGAAAAATTATTGACCTAGGTTTAAAGACTGACTTTACTTTTTTCCCATTACATTTGTCAGAGAATTGGTGAGACAGATTCTGAAACGGACATGCTTGGTTAAAAACATATTTAATGTTTCTTTCTCAGTAGGATCTTCGAGTAATTTTGGAAAACTTGGGGAGTCTTTTAGGATTTTCATCTTTTTTATTAACCAAGTATTAGGATTATCCTAAGTGTAGGTCTCAGCTGACTGTAGAAATATGAGAACTCCCTAACCCTGTTCCAGATGTGGTATTTAGGGCAGACTGTTGAGTTGCAGTGGCTTTAAAATTTTGGACGTGCATACTTTTCTCCAAAGGCGGGAGCACTGCATTTTCCCTCTTTGTATTGTGTTATGCATCCATCAGCTGCATTTTACT
Source organism: Amblyornis subalaris (assembly GCA_018881555.1). Classification (NCBI taxonomy): domain Eukaryota; kingdom Metazoa; phylum Chordata; class Aves; order Passeriformes; family Ptilonorhynchidae; genus Amblyornis; species Amblyornis subalaris. Next base: position 100,288 of record JACAXG010000108.1, read on the forward strand.
GTTTGTGGAAAGACTGTTTGATTGACATGTTGCTGTAATTTGTGATGTATGGTAATGAAGAAATTTATAGCTTTATACTGGTTACAGACCATCTGTTGATGCAGTTTGTGTGCCCTGGGACTCTGTTTTCTTTAAAACTAGCAGCTGTTTAAGCCTTCACCCTTCATAGTCCAGCTCTTCAAATTTCTTTTCAGGTTCTACTTTAAAAATGTTTTGTTGTCCTTCCAAACGGAATAACAAGTCCGTTATTTTTTATCAAGTCCCATAGAATCCGGCATGTTGGATTTGGGTTTCCCCCCCCCTTAAAAATACTGGAAAATGGCTAAATGGCTACAGATAAGCCAACACTGGTTTTACCAGAAGGAGAAACCTTGTCCCTATGAATGTTAGAGTTTGAACTTTGACTTGAAATTCCTCTTGGATTTTGAGGGAGTTCGAATGAAATACGCACTTCTATTCTGAGTGCAATTGAAGGATAGGTTGTCATAGCAACTAAATTATGTCAATAATCCATTCTAATATAAAAAGAAACATCTAAGTTCAAAAAGCGTGGGATGTGGTTATTCATTTACCTAGCTGTAATAAAAGTTGAGAAACTGTCACTTCCATTCCTGTYTATCACAGAATCATAAGGGGCCTTTGAAAAACCATCTACTCCAACCTCCTCCTCAAGTCAGGGCAACTTCAAAGTTTGTTGGTGCTTTTGGTACATAGCCACCTGGCAGTGGAGGCATGGGGAAGAGAGAGAAAAAAAAGATGAAATACGACTTATTTCATCTGTGCCTCTGAAAATGTTAAGCCCAGAAGGAACTGTATGTGCTTTTCAACTTGAGAGCTGGGTTGAAATTGAGTAGGATTTTGGTATTAGTGCGTAGGTTCTTTCCATAACCTGTACAGTTTCTTTTGGGCAGGAATTACTGTTTCAGAAACTTCCATTTCCAAAGACTTCTTGTTTTGAAACACCCCATCCTTTTACACTCTCTCTTGATTAGCTGCGTAAGTCCAGGCTAGCATACAGGTTATGTACATAACAACTTCATTTCTTCTGACTTCCCTTTTTCCCTGCCTACTGCTCAGTTATTTGTTTGCAAATAAATGTGCAGACAACTCAATTTCAGCAGAAAGGAGTCTGTTAAATTGGTATATTTTGCTTGTATGAAGTATATAATTTGAGAAAACAAGTATTTGAGATGTGTTTGTTTTGCAGTTGAACCAGACAGCAACTATCACAAATAACATTGCATGACAACATTGTATATATAAAAAAATWGAGTAAATTATTAAGTAAATTCATTTCACTATGTGTGATCAAGGAGGTGATTCTTTCTTTTTTCATTGCCTGTGTTCRTATGAATTTTTTCTTGTTATTTTTCCCTAGGTGGAGAATCATGAATTTCTTGTCAAGGCTTCTTTTGATCCTAATTTAACAGAATTAAGAGAGAAGATGAATGAACTGGAGGAAAAAATGCAGTCCTTATTAAAGGTTGCAGCCAAAGAACTAGGTAGGATTTGGAACTGCCTTTGATTCTTACCTCCTTTGTAAAATGTTTTGCAATGAAGTGATGAAAACTGGTATAGAGGAGTTAAAGGATGTTTACATTCTTATATTATCGGTTTGGGGTGACTTCAGTTGTCACAGTACAAGCTGTTGAAAACAGTGATTTTTGGTTTATAACTTGGCCTTTTTCTTTTCTTTTTTAAACAGCATTCCAAAATATTTCAAAAATTATCGTATATGTTGCAGAATCCATTTTGTAGAACTATAACTCATCAAACCCTTGGCTAAGTCTAGTTCTGTKTTACATTCTTTGAGGACCTGCATTGAGACTTTTTTTTCCCCCTTCTGTGCATTATCCTGGGTGTCCATTCAGTTTTCTTCTGATGTTCCTTGGAAAATGTAATGTGTAAGCAAATGAGACCTTTAAAGAATTGATTATCCTATGCAAAAAATTCCACATGCAGCTGATGAATCAGGCATTCAAAGAGCAACTTAAAAATAAAAAAGACACTAACTTTTAATGCAGATATGGCAAGGAGAACTGGCAACACCATAGTTACTTTAGATTACACCTTTAAGAGCTTGCATATTTTTTTTAGTCTTGATTTTTTTTTGGTGTAAAGATGATACCTGGATGAAAGGAAGGAAAGACAGGTTTGTATACGGATGGAATGAGAAATCTTGTAACAGAACTATGTGTTAGTGGAAGGATCACAAGAGTACAGGTGCTGTGCTTAGAGCAGCAATACAGAGTGTCCTTGGCTGTGTGCTGTGAGCATTTTTCACTTTTCTGGAGAATTCATAGCAATACAATAATTGTGAGCCTGATTTGAGTACGCAGTTTGAGAGCATTTTAGAGTAAGAGCAGAGAATGAATCCATATATTTGTGTTAGGTCTGAGTATTTCTCATACCTGTATGGAACCAAAGTAAGTCCTCCTAATTCCAAAGAATTAGCTCCTCTAAGAGAGGCTAYATCGTGAGAACTGGGGGTTAGTGAGCAGGAATAGCACAGGCTGCAGGATTTGTGGTAATACAGCTGTGTCCTTTTTCTTCCTTTTCATCTGAAAGGTTTGGAAGCTGGCAAAAGTATCAAACTGGAAACAAATTCACAGTTTGGACATCACTTTCGAGTGACTTGCAAGGAGGAAAAAGCTCTCCGTAACAATTCAAAGTACGGAATCATTGACACACAGAAGAACGGTGTGAAATTTACTAACAGGTATGAGATGATATTCTTAGTTTTTCAAGCCTGCTGTGAAAGGAATATAATTGTTCCTTTATAATTATGTTTATAAACTGGATCTTGAATGGCAAATTCTCACCTTTTTAATTAGCTCACGAATTGAAATATTGAGCAAGACTGGCATGAGGAGTGAATATTCACAGAGTTTGTGTTAAAAGCTGCATTCCCTGTTAACATTGCCAACTGTTAGCTATTTTTGGTCCTTTGACTTGGGCTAATTTCTCTGTTTAGCTGCAGCAAGTGTCATAATTGCTTTTACTGTGAGTGTTTATACAGACACAAGTGCAGTAGGGAAAGAGCTATTTATGTTTATCACCAAATATGACATGCAGCAATTTTGTTGGTGATTACCTTTTTTTTTTCTTTGTTCCAAATCACACTAATTTCTGTTAGGACTATGTACTGAACTTCAATTCTGTGGCTCTTTTGATTAAGCTGTTAAAAAATTTAAGTCTTCAAGTTCTTCAGGCTAATTGCATTGATGCTGTTTCAGCGTCTCCTCGTCTGGACAGCCGTTCTGTCACAGGTCACCTGCAAAGTCTATTTTTTTTGTTGAATTTTAGCTCTTTTAGAGCATTTTAGCAGGATCAAGGGCTGCATCAGTCATCAGATGTCCTTCTGTTCTTCAATGTCCTTCARCTCTGGATATCGAAGTATCACAGATGTCCTTCAATGTCCTTCTTTTTACATAGAGCAAACAAAATAGAAAGTTGTATAGGCCAAATGGAGCAATAACTTAAGGTAAAGGCTGTCTCTTATCCCTCACTCAAAGCAGATGCATGTTGGAAATTAGATCCTATCTCAAGCTTAGATGAGGTAGCCCAAGACCTTGCCCAGGTGCCCATCCTCTAAGCATCCTTCATAGCCTTGTGAAGCGCAAGTTCCAATGCTGGACTACTCTTTATGAAAACTTTCCTAATCAGATCGAATAAGAATTTTCCTTGCTGAAACCTGGGATCTTTGTATCTCATTCTTCTGCTGTGCASCTCCAAGAAGAGTCCGGTGCCTCTTCCCACCAGGCTGACTTCAGATTCTCTCAGCCCGGACAGGCATCTCTCTCAGCCTGTCCTTGTGTGCCATGTGCTCCARCTCCATACCTGTATGATGACCATCTGCTCCAGGTTCAGCGTTGGGAAGACAAAACCCAAAACCACACGTGTCATCTCGGGAGTGTTGAATAGAGGGGAAGAATTACATTTTTTAACATGCTGGGTCCCCTCCTGCTAGTGCAGCCAGCATGGGCTTGGCCTTCTCTGCCTCAGGTGCACACTACTGAATTCGTGTTCACCTGTTTCTCTACTGTGTAGTTATCCCAATGACTGGCAGCCCTGTCCTCCACACACTCCAGCTCTCCTTCCTGTGGCATTGTTCACAACTTTGTTGAGAGTGTGTTTGAGAGTGCATTCAGTCCCATTGTTCAGGTTGTTAATCAAGGCATAAATAGTATCAGCCCCAGAATCAAGCCTAGGAAATGCTGCTAATAATCAGCCTCTAACTGGACTTCAGCCTCCTCACAAGTCCCTCCTTGTCTGTCAGTGGCACACCCAGGAGAAAACTAGTTTTTAAGCCTCCTGCACATGTTACATGAGAGGGTAAAAGTAGCAGAGATTAATATGGTGCAGTCTGTTTCAGACAAACCTTGCTGCTCTTGCTCTGTGTATGAGCTCCTGCTGGAGTTCAGCAGAAAGGTGACTTCACTGAGGTTTTTATTGACACACAAGCATGAGGAGCACTGCCTAGAGGGCAGGTTGGTTTAAAGCCAGGACTATTACTAATAGTGACTGGTTTCTGTTAATCACTCACTTTCATAGTAATAAATCCCTATCTTTGAAAAGGAGGGCAAGCATATTGGTTCGCACCAACCAATATGTTGGTGTATTTCACACCAATTTACTTAAATGAACAAAGTGTAAACCTTAATTGCATTTTGTTTTAACATTTACTTGGAGGATATTTTTTAAAAACACGCCTGAAATTTAAAACAGCTTTTTCTGGTTCTAAATGTTATGAATCTGAATGTACGATGAAGTTAGGCTTTTCTGTAACTGAGAAGATGTACTTAGAACCTGTACTGTATCATCTGTTACTTTCCCTTAGGGAAGCAGCCCATGCATCACTAATAAAAAAGATTTCTCTGTGCTTAGTTAAGTTATAGTTGCTTCTGTAGGTGGTACTAGAAGCACAAGACTGACTTTTGCTTATAGTGTGGGCACTACTTGGGTGTGTTTCTTATTCGGTCTTGCAGACTATTCTTTGTTTAGGAGATGGGCTTGAGAAGAATAAAAACTTGTTTAAACTCTTCTCTTGATTTCAGCTTACCTTACTTTGAAGACTAGAACCTGTTCTTAGTGACAGTAGTTCACTGAGGTTTTTGCTGAATGAAGAAGTCAATGCCTTCAGATCTGATTAGCCTGTTCTAGGACTCTGGGCTAATTACATAGTTGCTTAGCAGCAAAATGTAGCAAAATGACCAGAAATTCAGCTTTAAGAGCTAGTCCTTACCACCACATAGCATGTCTATAACAAACAACGACTGTAAGATTTTTTTAAGAATCATGTGTTGATGCTAGAATTGCTGGTTTGACCCTTGTGAGTGATCTTACACTTGGAATTAATCTTGAGGCTGTCTTGGTGTGGATGAATTGTAGGTCAGTTGCTTTGTGGTCCTTGTGCTGAACCTTGCTGTTAAAACAGGTGGAGACACCTGGTGTTGACTCAGTGATGAGGAGGCCAGAAGTTTGGCATTGTAGGTGAAGGCAGAACACAGCTTCTAAATGCCATTGTTTTGTTCACAGCAAACTGAGCGCCGTCAATGACGAATATATAAAGAACAGGGAAGAGTATGAAGAGGCTCAGGATGCAATTGTTAAGGAAATCATTAACATTGCTTCAGGTGAATATGCCACTGTTGATATGTATCACAGTCTGGAATGCTGGGAGGACTTGCAGTTGCTTTGAGAGTCTTCTACAAAGACAAACTGTAACATTCCCCAAAGAATTAGTGTGAAAAGTGAGGTGTGGCTTTGAGACAGTTGTTGAAAGTTTGAAATATGAATTGTCTTCTGTGGCCAGACCCTTTCCTGGCATTGCCACGCATGTGCAGCGATGAGGTGTGTGCAAATGCTAATCCCATAAGAGGGACAAAAATAAGGCCATAAAGGCCACGTCTGTCCTCCACCCACCTCCCTGACTCTGGGCATCTTCACCCAAACAGCAGAAGAAGTAAAAGACAACAGAGAACTGAAGGAGTGGGACCTGAGGCCTGTGTAGAACATTAATATGCAATATAAGATCAAGTTAGTCATTGCTTATATGGTACAATAAAAATTATTGGTTTCCTAATTAATTTCGATATATTTTGCTCTATGATTGCCTACTTACAGGGCATTCTTCATTATCCTTCACCAAAAGCAGAAGAGACACTGGGGAATTTGGCCTGTAGACTCCTGTTCCTCATCCCTTTCACTGAAGAAAACCAAACACCAAAACTTAAAAGCTGGTACTGGAGATGCTGGGCCACAGTGCTGGTGTCACAGGCCCTGTCTCTTACAGACCTCTCCCTACCATCATTCATATAAACATGTGTGTCTGAACTGGCTGTGGCTGCTGTGTCTGAGCTGTCTGTGCTGTGTCTCTGTTGTCATTGCTTGCATGAGCATCAGAATGCAGTGTATTATTCAGGAAGGAAACATACTGGATTCCTAGCTAAGGGAAAATCACCGACATGGCCTCACCTCTTCCTTTTCTTAGTCTGAAGAAGTCCCCTTGGTATTCAAGGCATGGAAACTTTAGGATTGCATCCTAGACTCTCRCAGGAGGTGACTGCCGTCTTGAACCAAATTGTCACTGCAGATGAATTAACTTGGTGGACTCAGTGTAGGCTTCAAGGTACCTTCTCAGCAAGAGCAAAAGAATTGCTAATGGTACTGAACTTGTGTGTCTCCTCAACCCAAACCAGGTTATGCAGAGCCCATACAGACGATGAATGACGTGATAGCTCAGCTGGATGCCATTGTCAGCTTTGCTCACGTGTCCAACGGAGCCCCAGTGCCCTATATCCGTCCCGTCATCCTGGAAAAGGGACAAGGGAGGATTGTGCTGAAAGGTGCCAGGCACCCTTGCATCGAAGTGCAGGATGAGGTGGCCTTCATCCCCAATGACATTACATTTGAGAAGGGCAAGCAGATGTTCCACATTATTACTGGTAAATATTTCTGTTCTCTGTTTTGTTTGTTATTTACTTTATAAATGTCTCGAGTATTTCCAGTAATGATGGGTTTTTTAAAAAAAAACAAACCGCCAACAAGGAAAACAAATCAGCAACCTAATAAAATTCTGTCAAAACAGTTTCTCTCATCAGGGGTGAGCAGCTAGCAAATTACTCATCTTTCTGCATGGGGAATAAGATTTAGCTCCGGAATAGAAGGAAGGGTATTTGTAAGCTATTATTTATTGCTATTATTTATTATAGTAAAAAAAAAGTATCCGCAATGTTCATGTGAAATGTTACCTTTGACTGTGGATATTCTACATCTTCCTGCACATACAGGCGTATTTCTTATCATCCAAACTAACAGTAATGGAATTGGTTATTGTGATTTTAGTTGTAGTGCACTGTTTGGAGAAGGTGATCACTAATTTGCTAAGAGTCATTGGTGAAGAAAAGAGAGGCTGCTAGGACAGTAGACAATAARAAATTAGTCCTTCCTTAAAGTGTGTCTTTTTTGCCTTAGTGAATGTAACTCCACAAGTGAGGCAGCCTCAGGAGCTGGAAAACCTGAACCTTCTTAAGTGATTTGGAAAATTCCACTAAGCGTCAATTGTACTGTTGCCACATAGGCACTTTGTGTAGGCAAGATTTTAAGCAGCCTCTTTGTTAGTGTTTTCTTTGTTAAGTATTGAAGTTGATTTTAAATGCAAAACATGTTTCAATGACTCTACCATTTTTTACCCTTTTCTCTGGTGTAATTAAGATAATTTTACTACACAGGAAAACATTTTTAGTGTTTATAGATTTAATTGGATCTTAATTTCCATCCAGATGTCCTTGACATACGTTCTGAGTAGCAAAGATCTGAAATTAGAGAATGATTAACGAGCACTTCTAACATAATCAAAAAGAAAAACTGAAAATCTGAATAAATGCATGGTAACACGCTTCTTTTTCTGGTTAGCAAAAGCGTAAAATTGGTTTTAATGATCAGTTTTCTGGATAATACTTTTTATTTCATTTGTACTTCAGTTACAATTAACTAATTAATATCTGGGTTTGCTGATTTTAAATCACCCATTAGCTTGTACCCAGTCTGTAACTAAGCTATTTTATTTTTACAGAGAAATTTTAATTGTTTGAGGTGAAAACAAATTATTATAATTCTTAAGCAGAAATACTGATGATTTTTAATTTAAAGCTTATTAGTTTTAGGTATGAACACATGTTTTAGATGACTGCTTATACTTTTGAAAAGTCCCAAAACTTAAGAAGACCCCTAATGTTCTCTGATCACCTTTCTTTTGAAAAAGTAGCATTCAGTAAGACAAACAAGCAAGCCTTGTTAGCACTGGAGTCACTTGTTGCACCTGTTCGACAAGTTTGCTGCTCTTTTGTGGCAAGAGAGTAATAATTTTTAACATTCTTTGTTTTAACTTAGGGTCTGTTCTCCTTTAAAAAAGCTGCTGAATTGTAAAAAGATGATGTTTCTTCAATTAATTTTTGAAAAATTTCTTCTTTAGGCCCTAACATGGGGGGAAAGTCAACATACATCCGACAGACGGGTGTGATTGTTCTTATGGCCCAAATTGGGTGTTTTGTGCCGTGTGACTCCGCAGAAGTAACCATTGTGGATTGTATCCTGGCTCGGGTGGGAGCAGGAGACAGTCAGCTGAAAGGAGTGTCTACTTTCATGGCTGAAATGCTGGAAACTGCTTCAATCCTTAGGCAAGTCCTGTGCTTTTATTTGATTCTGTTGGCTGGGGTTGATGGGAAGGGAGGTGCTCTAAGAAAGATGCGTTTAAGATTTTTCTTTTGTGTGGAATCTTGGTGGAGGATCTCAAGTTCTTTTTAGCTGGTTCATAAGTTCTTGAAGTAGCCTTCTGTTTATTCAGTGGTCAATACAGAGCTACTGCCAAGAGGCCAAAGTCTAAGTGGGACAAAGATCCTCATTTGGAATGATGTGTGTTAAGCTGGGTTTGCACTTTCTGTTGTCATGTAAATAAGAAAGGTCTTTTGCCTCTTCTAAGTTATGCATCCACAGCATAACTTGTGATACTCCAATATCCAGAGTTCATGCTGCTATCAAATGTTATAAAATACTCTTGTGTTTTTAGGACAGCAACTGAAAACTCCCTGATAATCATTGATGAGCTGGGAAGAGGAACTTCTACCTACGATGGCTTTGGCTTAGCATGGGCTATCTCAGAATACATTGCCAGCAAAATCTGTGGTTTTGCTATGTTTGCTACACATTTCCATGAACTGACAGCTCTTGCTGACCAAGTGCCAACAGTAAATAACCTCCATGTCACTGCTCTGACCAGTGATGACACACTGACGATGCTTTATCGTGTCAAGGAAGGTAAGACTGTGTCTAAACTTTGTTGTGCCCCAAGAGAAAAATCTTAATGGGAAAAAAAACCCCAAAGATTCATGTCATACTCCAGASTTAGGGTTTATAATAGACAAATTCTTCTTTGTCCATAGGCAGTGTGTATGGCAGGAGCTCTGTCCATGTGTGAACTCAGTTGGTGATAATGTTGATAATTATTTGTTAAGACTTCTGGGTTATTTCTGCGACTCAAGTCAATGCTTTTGAGTCACTCCTTTTTTCTTTTTTAATGACAGAGAGAAAGGTTCCAGGAGGTTATTTTCTGTTTTCCTAAATCAGCCATTTTCACCTGCTGATGGAAGAGACTTATATTTCTAAACTGTTCTTTTAAAAGAAATGAGTGCACTTTTATGTGCTGACAGTCTTTAATAATGTCTATTTCATTGTAGTAAGACTTAATCTTATGTTGCTCAATTTATGCAGTAGTTTGATGTAGGAAAAATCATGTGGTTAATTTTTAGTAAATGGCATCATAGTGCAACAAGTAGCCTGTTTTGTTAGTTTAAGATCAGTTAGATGTATTTAATTAAAATCTTTTAGTGGATCCAGTTATTTCTTTCAGTATTAAATTAAACAATTTTTAATTAGGCATAAATTTCATCTGTTCACTGCAATAAGCAGTTCCTCCTGCTTCCCTATATTCCCAATCATTTGTCCTTGCTCCCTTCAGCAGGAGCCTGTGTTTATTGCTAAATAAAGCAGGGCTGTAGCTGTGGCTTGCAAGGTGTGCTCATTTATGGCATTCTCATTTAGTTGTGAACTCTACAGTGCTTTTGATTGTTCTCACTAGAGCATCTGAGTCAAGTTGGCAACCTCTGGGCTGAGATTTTGATTTAAAATGTGGGCAGAGTACTCTTACTCTATGTACCTCTTAATTTTCTTCTTCTGAGTTCCACAGTGAAGGAATGAGTTAGATGGCACTTAGATGGGTAGAACATGGTTACCGTAGAACACTCTGGCTATCCTGGGTCTGATACCTTGCCAGTTTTACTCCTACGACATTACTAATTGACTATTTCTTACTCATTTCTTCTGATTTTAAATCCATGAAATTACTTCATTTCTTCCCCTTTGATTACATGTATGACAGCTTGTAATTTTGTATTTCTCTCTGGCTGTAATCTTGCAATTAAGTTTTGGGTACTTTTCTGTAAAACTTGGGATACTGCTCTGAACAAGGKAAATGACAGTGGGACCAAAAGTACTGCTCTCCTCTGGCTTTGCTGAGAGTCTACTCACAGCTGGGTGGATTAGCTCTGTCTGCCACAGCCCTGTATCTTTTAACTCTGTGTCCTTGTCTTTTGAAGTCTTTATTCCTTAGAAATGGTCTCTCTTGATGCACTTTCCTCGGTAATGCTCAGGCTTTGCTTGAGTGTTAGTCCAAAGTGCTGTGGCCCTGGTCCCCAGCCTGTCCCAGTGGAGAGGAGGTGTCTGTGGTTCTTTCCGAGTTTGGTGTTTCCCATCTTCTCCAGCACATGTTGAGCTCCTTCCACCAAGTGAAGGTTCAGAGCCCTTTGAATGCCATGCTCAAATCAGTGCTTAAAGGGTGATTTAGTGTGGCTTTGGAACTGAAGAAAAAGAGAGTCCTAAGTTCTTGCAGGCGTACATCGAAACTGTGGGTGGTTTTGGTGCAGCGGGAGATGGTGATGTGCAGTATCCTCAAACAGGCCATCTTTATTTAGATGCCTTATTTTGTGCTTGTTGGTTGGGGAGGGAATTAATATGCACTATATCAAAACATGCTACCATCTAAATCCTTGGAACAGCAACTCTTACAATAAAACCCCCTAATATTCCCCAGGTAGTTGGGTGAATTCGCTTTGTTAACCCACTTCTTTTGTTTTTAAAACCTGTTTTAATTCAGCCATTCTGGCCCTGAGAAAAACTGTAGGAACCCAGTTTCATATTTTTCTTCAATCAGTTTTGCCATTTTTAGTTGTACACATCTTTTTGTACGTGCAATGTCTTTTCATTCCGTCTCCATTTTCTTGGAAGTGCTGTTGAGCATAGAGACACAATATTTTTTATCTGTCTGCTTAAACCTCTCTCAGAGGAGATACAACACTATGAAATCTCCATCTTAAAATACCTGGTGTCCAGTTGGACATCCATCTTTCATGTAAGTTTTTGCATTTAGTGTTGTGCTCTTTCCCTTTTGGAAGTATTCTGTTGCTCCGTCAAGGATGCGAGTATAGGCAGCTCAGATACAGTTGTGTTTTGAAACAAATAACAGGTTTCATGTCATTTGAAACGTATAACTTAATCTGAAAAGCATGACAAGGAACTTCTATACAGTGTTTTCAACCCTCTCTCCATGCTTCTAGAGTGTGACAAAATCACTGGAAGAGGAGACACAGAATGTAGTGTTCTCCAGGCCTCTGCTTGGGATTCTCTGAGCTGAGAACTGAGTTAGCTCGGGGTCTGGGAAGGTGTGTGTTTTTAGTACAAAATCAAGAAGACTAATTTCTGCTTAAATGTGTTAATTTCCTGTAAGAAACCTGAGAGATTGCAAGCTTGATAAAACAGAAAAAGTCCAAATACTAAGTTTTGCTTTACCTATTCTTCAGTTACCCAGTATTTAATAGCTGATTACAACAACTGTCGTCTTGCATGTGTAATTAATTTACTCTTAACTCCTTGCTGGAGACCAGAATTAAAAGGATGTAGTAATATTTGTGGGAGGACAAATGGAATTATGATTGTGTGAACAAATGGAGTTGACAGATTTTATCAGAGGGCTTTTGATACTGAAGTGAAAATTGTTTTATGTAAGTGTGTATAATTTACATACTTTGAGCAATTATGAGGACTTTTCTTTCTCAACCACATGTTACAAACAGTGTATTAATTGAAGTAAGCATGAAGTTAAAATTGAAAGATTGGGTATAATGAAAGATGATGACTCCTGGAGACTGAGGAGTTACATGGTACAGCTGCAAAGAAGGGGAGGGATGATTTAGAATGCAACATTTTTAATATTTATCTATACACACATATATATGTATTTATATAGAGTAAATGTGAGAGAGATATATTAAAAAACATGCAAATTATTATATTCTACAGACTGTGCTGAAATATTTTAATAAAAATCATTGTTCAATTTAATTCAAGTACTAGAGGCAAATTCTTTCTGCCTGAAGGATTTTCCATTTCTTTGTGAAGCACTTCGGAGCTCTGCAATTACTGCTCTAATAGAGCTTAATTAAATAAGAGCATATTCTTTAGTCTGTGTTATCATGTTTAGTAGAAAAGGTAAATCAGAAAGTGTTGAGGAGTACCAAAGGATGTCACACACTTAATTCTTTAGAATAGAGAACTATTGCAAGCGTGCTCATATCATCTCTGTGTAGCCATATTATGTTTTGAGAATTCTAAACTGCTGGGTTTTTTTCTCTACATTCAGGTGTTTGTGACCAGAGTTTTGGAATCCATGTAGCAGAGTTGGCAGCTTTCCCAAAACATGTGATAGAAAGTGCAAGAGAGAAAGCATTGGAGCTGGAGGAGTTTCAAAACATTGGCAAGTCCAAGGAATCTGAAGGAGAACCACCAGCCAAGAAATTCTGCAGAGAAAGAGAGGTTTGCTGTCAGAAATATTTTTTAAAATTTGTTTTGCTGGAATAGCTCAAGCAAAATAGTTTAAGGATTTGGATTCCCCCAAAGCTTGAGGATAATTACCTGTAATATATTTTTCCATAATTAAATGTCTTACCTATGATGTTCATTAGAAGTTGAAGAGATGTTCAGGAATAGTGGATTTTGATTTAGATTAATTTCAAGTTAACATAGGCAAGAATTTGAGCTAAAGACATAGTCACAAGATTGAAACTAATTTTTTTCTCAAAGAATAATGCTCGGCAATGGGTATGATTGGTGTCATGACAACTGGAGTCATACAAGGGACCATGTCTTTGCCTGTCCTGTGGAGTTTTATTTATGCTGTGAACCAAGGCAGAATTTTGTGTTCATCACTTTTGTTGACTATTTAGTTTGTATGCGAAGTTTTGTGGGACTTAAGATACAGCTTTTGTTCCCATTGTGTAGACTATTTCTGGCTCTGGAGTTGGGTCACACCTGGTTTTGCCYCCCTTTATCTGAGGGTTCATTAGTGCTGATTTCTTAAAGCCCAGTGCGTTCAGATCTGTTCACATCAGAGAAAAGCTGAATACGCAGCCTTCTCCTTTGTGCCGTTCCATGTCCTGTCAGTACTGTCACATCTCACAAGCTGATCATACCGAAGAGCATAGCAATTAGTACCTGGACTGTCTGATTTACAGGTGGCACAAAATGAAGCTGCTTTAAAAAAGTTTCTTTAAAGAAGCTTCATTAGCAGGAGGTGTGAAGGGAAAAACAAAGGTTTGCAGGAAGCTTTTTCAGAACCTCCTGTGTTGTCTTGTTGCTGGATTAAGAGTCCTTAGAGTGACATCTGTGGCAGCCTCCTGAGAAATCCACTGCTGCTTTATGGCTTGCATTGGTTTTTGCCAGTAGTTGGGTCCTCCTTTCTGCGTGCATGTAAATCTGCTTACAGAGCTTAGTTCTGTGTCGCAGCACAGCACTGAAACTTCACAGCCTTGTACCTCATTTATCCAGTCCTGGCAGTCTTGCTAATATTCCTGTGTGTGGAAATCTTGAAGTGTTAGTCCATATCCAAAACACTCCCTACATTTAAAAAACCTTTGCTCTAGACAGAGGCTGTTACCTGTTGCTTTATTTTCAGTTTCAGAGGTCGCGTGCATTTGTTCCTGGCTCAACAAGTGGGTCTGATGTTGTAGGTGAACTATCTCTGGTTTGTTAACATCATGTGTAGGGGGGAAAGTGTGCTATTACTTTTCCAAGTCCTTTGGAGACTTCTGCACTGAAAACTACTGCATCACTCTGATAAGAGGAAAACTAAGTCAACTTTTTAGTTGAATTCTGAAATGCAGAGGACTAGACAAAATTCTGCTTTCTGGGCACATTGTTTCCAGTACAGGGATTCTGAATACTGTTCATTGCAGTGTTTGTTCTTGCTATTCAAGTCAGATTGTTTAGAAGTTCCACTTCTCCTGTTTGTGTAAAAGCATATGCATAAAGCTTAATTATCATCTGTTCTCCTTGGTGACGGCCACTCTCCAGTTGCTTGGTTACAACTTGTTCTTTCCTTTTACATATTGAAACATTGCTTTTGATTGCCAGTCCCTTCTAAAAGTAACTAGTTTGGGTAATATGACCATTCTGATGCTATTATTGCTGGCAGTCCTCACCTCCTGTGGCTGCACACTGGAATTAAATGTGGAACACTAATAGGAGATCATGATGTTAAATATTGTATTTCTGCTGATCAACTGGTGCTTTCCACTCATGGATTGAAAAAGAACTCCTGGTACCAGGATAAGTGGTTTGTTCTGGTGTTCAGAACTKGATAGCAAGGAGAAAAATAACCATGATTTTTGCCTGCACTGAGTTTCTGCTGATGAACAATACTTTGTATCTTTAGGGAATTTGAAAAATTCCTGCTTGCAATCTAAACATCCTCTCTGTTTTCTTTTCCTTTTCTTCTCTCCATTTCAGGAAGGTGAAAAGATAATTCAGGATTTTCTTTGTCAAGTGAAAGCATTGCCCCTGACAGATATGTCAGAAGAAGACATCAAAATCAAGTTGAAACAGCTGAGAAATGATGTGCTGGCAAAGAACAACAGTTTTGTGAATGAAATCGTTTCTCGAACAAAAGTTACATCCTGAAATGTGTGAGAACAGGATACAGCTCTTGAAGCATATTTTGTATTGAAAGAACTATAATTTTCTTGTCTTGTAGCTTTTATACTTTATGATACTAGTACTGATTTATGTAGGCTTTTTTTTTTTGAATTGTAATTATTTCGTAAAAATTCTGAGCACATTATGTGCCAGATTCCTGCTTTGGTTGGGATCATTGTGTCCTTTTAGAAGTTTGCAATAAAATGGTTTTTCATATTGAGAATTACTGACTACACAAACAAAATGTGTAATATTTCACCAGAAGTGTGCTAGAAAGTGTAAGAGTTGAGGTGTCAAACAGCTGCCACAGCCTTGGAAAGCAACACTGTGTACAGAAAATCTTTGTCCTATGCCATGATTCTTTTTTGTATGATGCAATTATATTAATTAATTTCACTGAAGATTTAGTAATGTTATGTTAGTGCTCCATTAGAAAAAAAAATCTAAGTGTGTGCAGGTGGCCAAGAAAGCCAAAGGCACCTGGCTTGTATCAGCAATAGTGTGGCCAGCAGGACTGGGGCAGTGTTTTCCCTCTGTACTTGGCACTGGTGAGGCCACACCTCGAGTTCTGTGTCCAGTTCTGGGCCACTCAGTACAGGAAAGACATTGAGGAGCTGGAGCTTGTCCAGAGAAGAGCAGCAGAGCTGGGGAAGGGTCTGATGAGGAGTGGCTGAGGGAGCTGAGGGTGTTCAGCCTGGACAAAAGGAGGCTCAGGGGTGACCTTATCACTCTCTACAACTCCCTGAAAGGAAGGTGAAGCCAGGTGGGGAACAGTCCCTTATCCCAAATAACAAGTGATAGGACAAGAAGAAACAGCCTCAGATTGCACCAGAGGAGTTTTAGACTGGATATTATGAAAAAAATTCTTTACCGAAAGGGTTGTCACGCCCTGGAATAGGCCACCCAGAGAAGTGTCAGAGTCACCACCCTGGGGGTATTTACAGTACATGTAAATGTGGCACTCAGGGACGTATTTCAGGGGTGGCCTTGGCAGTGCTGGGTTAACAGTTGGACTCCAGGATCTTCAGTCTTTTCCAACCAGATGTTTCTGTGGTTTGTCAGAAATTTTTGCCATGTGTACCTGCACGGGGCTGGAGAGGGGTGGGGTCGGTGGGATTACTTTTGTTTGCTGTGTGAATGGTAATGCTGGACTTGAATGTACTACAGCCTGCTCTTCATGCCTGAGTTGTGATAACTTGCATATTTTGGTGGTTTTGTAATGTAAGCGGAGGCTGAGGTGAAGTTACAGTTTAACTGAAACTTCTGAGCTGGTCACGATTAGTGAGGTCTGCCTACAAAGTAAGAATGCATCGATTTTTATCTAATGTACTTCTCTCATTGAGAGAGTTTGAAAGCACGCTGGTACAAGTTTATTTTCTGCTTGAAATTTAGCATTTTAAATTGTAGCTCAAGAATACTACCTATATTTAAAACTGTCAGTGTTGAAAGACTAATGGGAAAAGGTGTTTGTTGCATGAGATGATAGGAATAAAATCATGCTGAAGATGTTAGGCAAACTTTTTTGCTGTGCTCAGAGATTGCATCAGTGGGTGTGTGCTGGGGACAGCAGTGCTGCTGTTAAAAAGGTGCCGTAGCCATGTGTCGGGGATTAATCTGTTGCAGTGGTCTGCATTTAAACATTTAAATAGTCATAAAAGAGGCGTGATGTTCAACTTGCTGTTGGATAACACTTGTACTTAGACTAGAACTGGGACATACTAGTCTGCTTCTTAACAGAAGAACTAAAAGGCTTGTTTGAGGGGTTTGGGTGCTGCATAACACCTTTTTGGTCTTTAAGTTAAAATGCGTTCTACTTATAAAGACAAAAACAGATTTGCATTTACAAACAGCACAGTTGATGCACGGTCTGGAAAAGTGTGTGAATGAAAAAATCTGTTGCATAAAGTAATGAAAAATGAATCTGATTTTGCAAATTTGATCGTTTCAAGCACCAAAGTATCCCAAAATGTTGGATTGAACTGCTTTAGGTGTTGCTAGAAATGGGCAGTTTTTGTGAGGGACTGGAATGGCTGGTACTGATGGCCTCTTCCTGTGTATGCTGAGATCCCTGTGTTCTGATCAGAGATGCCCCTTGGTTGATGTCCTGTCTGGTATGTTGTCCATATAAACATGGGAACAGGCATAAAACCATTGGTGGTCATCTCTTCCAGGAACTTCTCTGTTTTCCCTTTGACCCTGTGTGAACTATAAGTATCTACAGCACCCTTAGCCAAGGAGTTCCTCACTGAGCTGCCACGAGCAAGAGCAGCCACTTCTCTGCTTTGAACCTGATTCCTAGTTTCACTCAGTCCCCATTGTGTCTGTTCTTTGTGTCCACTCTTTCCCCTCTGGAGGTGGTGGATCAGTTCCAAGTGTCTGCAGTACGCTGAGGACAGGCTGCTTTTATTTTTGTAGTGCAATTTGMGGCTGATTGAGCTGTTCCTGTGTGAGCTGTTCCTGTGTGACCAGATTTGCCTCTGTGAGGCTGAAAGTGGTGCTTGTGTGTTAGCTCAGGAGTGATGGACCAGCTCTGGGCAGCACCGTCTCTGTGCTTCAGAAAGGGATGCGTGTATCTGCAGCAAAAAAGATTGAGTTTTTCTCATGCCCTTCAACACTCACAAGCAAGAAGGTTGCAAGTTGATGGGATTTTGAAACTAATCTTTTGAACTGTTTTCTCTTCTACACTAGACTTCCCCCTCCCTCTGCTGCTGGATATAGGCAAGAGAAGATCAGGCAGGGTTAAGTCTCCATATGTCAGTGCTGCTTGCAAACTGGGTTACAGGTAGTGTGATTTCATGTGAGCAGGCGGGTGGCTATTTTTGCTAGTGCCAATTTAGTTTTTTGTTCAGAAACGTTCCTGTGGGGCAGGAGCAGTTCCAGAACTTGCCTGCTTATTACAGGGCTGTGCCAAGGATGCAAAGATTATCAAAGCGTCGAAAGACAATAACGTGGCTGCTGAGGTGTGGTGAGGCCACCACGTACTGTTAGCCTTGAATAAAGATGCAAGTTTCTCTTTGCTCATCCACTTGAGAAGGCTTGGCACTGAATGCTTGCTGCAGGCAAGTGGCCTTTTTGTTCTCTGCTGTTACTGTTCATCTGGAAGGCTCTTTATGAAGAAAACCGCATTAGATGGGGTAAAACAAAAGAGGGAACATGAGCAAAACACTGAAGGAAGTATTGTCCTTTGATCATTTCACTGCGCTTTTAGTGATCAGGAGTTCAACCTGTTTGTGTGCAGGAGCGCCTGGTAGCCAGCCTGATGGTAGAGTGCTGGGTTTTACCTCTTGGGTTGTGGTCAAAAGCTGGTGAGGTGCTTGGCAGTCAGCAAGCTCCAGTTAGGGTTAGAGGACTCCAAGGATCAAGCTCACAAATCCAGGGAACGTAGCCTGCTGGCTCTGGGCTCGGCTCTGCGTGTTCCAGCTTGCTCTGTGCCTGTTCATCTCAGATAATGCAGTCACTAAGTGGCTCTGTGTCTCTTTCCTCCACTGGAGCTGAGGTGGTTTGGGAATCAAAAATGGCAGGAACATGGCTGAGGTGAGTCCCTGCCCACTGGCAGCTGCACTGACACTGGCTTGAGGAGGCTTTAAATCCTCACAGAGCTTTGGATCCCTGCTGGTGAGAAGCAGCCCGTGGGTGGCCTGGTTTTGTTAAACATAAACGACTTTGCATTAGCTCTTAGTGGATGTAGCTGTTCTGGGCTGACAAGCACCCTGTAAGCGACTGGGAGTGCTCATGGCCTGACTTCTCCAGATACAGGGAAGCCTGTGCGAGAGCTCATTGCTGAGGTCTGGGATTGTGTGAGCAGTCTTGTCTGGTTTGGTGCAAGATTGTGATGACATTTTAAGCTGTTTTTCATGGCATTAATGAGTTTTTGCACACCCAAACGCTACAGAGGCCGAGCAGTTTCTCTGGCTACAAAGCAGTGTAACAATTTGTCTTGCTATTCTGCAAGTGTGGTGGATTTATTTGAAAAATCAAGGGAGAGCAAGAGTTGCTGCTCTGCATCTGAAGTAGCGTGAGGTTATGCATTGAATTCTTTGCCTCTTGCTGACCTGGGAAGAAGGAAAACAAGTGGCCTCAGGCGTCTGAAGCCTTAAAAGACTGGTGAGATGCTGTCATCTCTCTGAGATGGCTGCAACCCTTGCAGGTAGAACTTGCTTCTTGATGCTGTTTGCTGAAAAAGCCTTGTTTGCAGTTGTGTCTCAGATATTCCTGTTCCTCTCCCAGCCTTTCAGCTGCCTTTCCCAGCCTGTTGCCTTTCATCTCTCTACTCCTGCCAAGCTCCTGTACACAGGGGAGCACCTCACAATGCTACTTTTATGTGTGTGCGTGTCTCTCAGCTGCCAGCAATTCTTTTTATTTGCCTGGGGTGGGACAGGGGTAGATACATCCCTCCCTGCACGTGCTGCTTTGCCAGTCGAATTGAGAGGGAGCAACCTCTGCTGTTAAAGAGGGAAAAGACATTTTGTAATAGTTTTTGGTGGCAGCTGGGACTTACCCTCCTGACACGGTGACCCCTGTCACCTGGTCCAGCAGCTGTGCCTGTAGCTAAGGGAAACAATAGTGTAAATCAGATGAGAGGTTGTGTTTGCTCCAGCTGCTGCAGCGAGTAATGCTTTCCTAGAGGCGAGAAAATGTGTTTGCTTTTTTGCCTTTGTGGAAAAAAAGGTGCCCGGGCACCTGGTTTGAGCTGCTGGATGCCTGTGGCAGTTTCCGTAAGGGTGTAATCCTTCTGTCTTCGTGGGGACGGTTGGAAAACTGGAAACAGCTGTGCTGAACAACGAGAGCCGAGGGAAAAGCTGAGAGTAAATAGCCTGTGCTTGTAAGAACATTTCTCCTACTGATCCACCCGGTCCTGCTGCACGCTCCAAAGGCATTGCTTGTCAGGGCGATGCGCTCGCATGAGGGGTGGCTTCAATGTGCTCTTTCTTTTTCCAAAGATTAGGCCACCGTTCCATGTGGTTTGCTGTGGACTCTGGCAGTGGGCCCAACTTCCATGGCAAAGAGCAGACCTGCACGGGGAGGGCTGCTGCAGGTCACTCTGGCAGTCTGGTCCCGTCTCCAATTCACTGCTGGACTGTGCTGTGGGGAAGGCAGGAAGCTGGGCAGCACTCCCAAAGAGCATCTGTGCCTGCCTGAAGATGCTGGTCTATACCCTGAGGAACATGACTTTTTTTCATACTGAGATTTTGAAATATTATCTTCTGTCCTGCACCTTTCTTTTTGTTCACAGAAATAGCACAAAACTTCAGGAAAGCATCTGCCACCATGGACTTTAGACCAGAGATTGTTAGTCTTTTCAGCATGCCCTCTAGTTCCACTTGTGTGGCTGTTCCCACACCACTGTGATGCCTCTGACAGTGGACACTCCAAGCTTTTAAACCTCTCTGCACCCACCTGACCCCATCCAGAGCTGCCTGGGGACCTGCTCTCCCTATGCAGGTGCAGCCAGGCTAGCACTGTAGGGAGCCTGAGCGAGCCAGCAAACCGTGCCACGTGCTGCACCTCCTCCCCAGGGCCTGTGGTTTGACGAAAAACTCTACAAAGGATCAGAAATGTAGCTGTCAGAATTTGGTCCCAAGCCGTGCAAGGAATGACAACCTGTGTTACCATGGTGCAAGCCTTGTGGGTTTTAGGCAGTTGTGGGAAATGCTGTTCAGAAGCAATTCTTTTCTGCCTGGATATTTTCAGTAATTCTTCCTTGTGTCTTTCTGCTGTAGGTTGTTGCTGACCTGAACGTCCCTTCCTTGGTTTTCAGGCTCTCAACATAATGGCAAGTAGTTTCTTTATGCTTTGATGTGCTAATGAAGAAGGTAAAAATAAAAAAACCCCAAGCTTCATATCAATGTTCAACACCGAAATTACCAGCAAGATGATTCTGATGCTCATTTTAGTGCAGATGCTCTGGCTGTAGTCTTTTTTCACCATGACCTGGGAGACCAGCGTAGGAGTTTTGGTTTCTATACCTACCAACTGCTCCTCTTTTCACCCTGGGCAGTAATAGATTTTTCAAGCTCACGCTCCCTTTCTGCTGGCAGTGTCATCTTTCACGTCTTCATTCTGCCATGGCATTTATCATTCAGTTCAGGGACACTGGGATGCACTGTAGCAATTCACTCACATGTTAGTAGTTATCAATGACATTAAAAGATTTAAAAAAAAGCTCACTTTGTGCCTGCTGTATAAAAGGATGTGTATTTTAGTGCCAAAGGCTTGTCATGTAGGCGTAGGAAATGGAGGAGGTGCATGTGAGCCTTCTGGGAGCAGCTAGCTGGGGTAGCTCGGACAGTGCTGAGTCCACAGCATTGTCTCCTTTGGTCCAGTTTGGAGGCACCCTGGTTGCTGTAGGAGCGCTGGTCCCCAGCACAGGCTGGCCTTTCTCTGAAAGTGTTCTGCAAGATGCTCTTTCAGCACTCCTTTGGCCACTGCCATTTTGCTCTAGTTGTTCCCTTAAACAAGTCATCTGAGACCAAAACCAYGTGTTTGAGGTTTTCCCAGAAAATGAGTAGCACTTGCTAAGCCGACAGCAGACCACCAGCACTACAAAACACTTGCATGGGTGGGTGGCTTGCTTAAAATATTTGGTTTTCCAAGGGGGAAGCTCCCACAGGACCCCAGCTCAGACCTGCCCCACTGCAGCRGAGCCGCCTCACAGTGCAGTAACACAGCCCCTGGAGCAGAGCTAACCTGGCTCTAGCAGACCTGAGTCTTATTCCTGGTCACCTCATGTGCAATTTCACCTACAGGAGCATTTTAATGGCTCTCTTTTTTTGGACTCCAGGAAGGAAATCAGTTTCCAGAAGGGAAATGTTGCAGAAGCCCCTCTTTCTGTGCTGCTGGAGCTGAATTTCGAGAGTGATGTATTATGATACAACACTGGTTATGAGAAAACTGCAGTGCTGTTTATCTTTCTGCTGTAGAAAGACACAGGATTAACTCTGTAATCTCTCTTGTAAGAGATACGCTCATTCAGTGTGAATTGGAGGAGCTGCATGAAGTAAACGCTTTTTTTTTCCTGTGAGATTAGACTGGCTGTTGATTTGGCCCATGAATCCACACTAATGTTGTGCTCTCAGTAGTTCTCAATGGTTTCATTTCTCTCTCGAGTGTAGTTTGTAGATAAAAGTGTAATTTTCTTACTGGAAAACTTTGAAAGCTGGTGAGTATCTTACCCATTAGTATTGCAAAGTTCAGTTTTACTGTTATTTTTAAGAATGAGAACTGGTCTTCATCAGTGACTAGATGCTTATTTATCCTGTGCACGAGAGGAAATAAAACCATCCAAGACTTCGCTGCACCTCCCACGCATCCTGAGGCATGCACTTCTTGGGATCTTTCTTTTCCTATTTCCCTTGTCAAAGGACATCATGCAAGGCATCAAGCTGCTTAAAGGTGTTTAATGTGAACAAGAAGATTTTTTTGGGTAGTATGGTAACCAGTGCAGTAATCTGACATTTGCAGATAATGCCTGAAAACTGGCTCTTTGGCCCTTTCAGGAAGACACAGTAGCATGTGAGGGGTGCCTGGTACAAAATCCAGAGCTGCTGTGCCTGCTTTGGGCCAGTCCCCTTATGACGCCTGCCTAAGTAGGATCTTTATCCAAATGGGGAAATTTAGTCTGAAAAACAGATTGCTATGCATCTGATCTATAGAGAGCAGGCAGCCATTAATGCATTTCACAGGGAGCTCAAAGAAACCTCCATAACCATCAGTCAGGAGGAGGATTTTGGAAAATCTTCCCATGGCTGTAGGGGGTCAAGTGCCTTTTCTGCCTTTGAGATGGTGTTGGACACCTTTGATTGCTGAAGTAGGGATGCTCTTCTCTGCCTCTTGTGCAGTTTAGTGTATCCCCAAGCGCAGTCCTGCTTTGCACTGTATCCAGCACAGTGCAAATGGACAAGGTCAATTCCTCTGGTTTTAATACTGTGGAATAGGATAGAGAAAGAGGGAGGAGAGGAGGAACCCAGCCAAGAAGAGCATGTGCTTAAACTGCAGTGGTACAAATGCAGAACCACARGGTTTTCACTTCATGTACCACAGCCTGCTTGATTTTGCTGTTATATGAGTTAGTGACAAAACTTGCACTGATTTGAATAGAGTGGGACGAGGTCACCATGAGTCTGTGTGATGTTTTAATTCTCACTTCCTCGGGTAGTGAAAACACAAGCCCTGAGCCCTTTGAAGCTGAGTGGGGTCCTGAACTTGAAGGCTGAGGTGTGGGGGCCCTGCCCAGGCTCTGGCTGCAGAGACCACCATTGAAAGCATCTCAATTAGACATCAGTCTTTAATTAGTCACCAGGAGAGATGCTGTACACCAGACCCCTTTATAGTCACTCATGTCTGTTCTCCCTGGCTTTGTGGCTATTGTCTGTCTTCTCCATATCTTTGTTACCTGTCTCTTGTTATCCTCCCTTCCCCTGTGCGGGACGCCATAGATGTTGGTTGGAATGGGGGTCAGTGATGAGGGAAGCACATGCCAGGGCTAAGTAGGGAGTGAATCCTCTCTGGGCAGTTGGGAGAGGAACAGGCTGCAATTTTTGGGTGCCCTTCACATGCTGCTCTAAAAAAGTCACACAAACAAACAAATCAACAAAAACTGTTTGCACTCAGGAAATAGTCCTATTTCTTCTTTTAAAAAGATGTATACACTGGCAA
This sequence comes from Amblyornis subalaris, assembly GCA_018881555.1. Lineage (NCBI taxonomy): Eukaryota > Metazoa > Chordata > Aves > Passeriformes > Ptilonorhynchidae > Amblyornis > Amblyornis subalaris. The sequence continues at coordinate 124,027 of JACAXG010000108.1, forward strand.
AATCCATTCCAGCTGAGGAGGAAAGTGGCTGCAAAGATCGCTGCTCTTGGGTGTGTGCAGGCAGAACACGTTCAGGACCTGGATGGCAGGAAGTTTGATGCAATCAGGTTGTCTTGTGCCTGCTGAAAATTCACCTTTCTAGAAATGCTTTTTCTTGCTGTTCCACACCCTCTGTCAGGCCATGTTAAAAATATCCATTTGAGTGGACAAGCTGTGATGAGGAGAATGTGAGTCCCTATGGCAGAGTGTGAGCTTGGCTGTGGAAAACCCCTGGCTGGCCTCTGCTTGTAGCAGTTTCAGAGACACCAGCTAGAACCCAGCCTAGCTGAAATAAGTTCTCAGCTTCAATGTACCCGGAAAGTCAGCAGTTCCTATTTTAAAAAGGACTGAGTGACCAAAAATGGTTGCTGGAAAAACTGTCTAGACAGATGTTGGTCTTTATCCAGTTCATAGCAGAAAAGCACATGAATGTGGACAGGAATCCTCACTGATGTCCTGAAAGGAAAAGGGCTCTTTTCTTCCCCCCTGAAGTAAGACCCTAAATAAAACCATTTGGCTATCACTGTCACCCCCCCACTCAGCCCCCCTCTGGGGAGATCAGCAGTTATTCTAGCCCATATTTTTAGTGGCTCTCAACTCTATTCACTGTCCGGGTAGAAATGTCCATCAATAGTATATTGAGATTTGAATGACTAAATTTGTTCAGCAGTGGGGAAAAAAATCCATGTGGGGACTTCTCTCTCCCTGGAGTGTCTCCCCAGACCGTGGCATTTAACTGCAGCAGAGAAAACCTTCTCAGTATGAATTGAACACCACTCAAAAGACAAATATTGCCTACTCAGAGTCTCTCCTCATGGTCTCAACATCCGCCTTCCAGGTGCTTTAATAATGCCCACAGCAAATTTCCTGCCTGCATGACAAAGCACTGAACCAGGCGGGGACAAGCTCTCTGAAGGATGATGCACCCAGACCCCCAGAGCTGCCAACACGGTGTATTAAACACTGATGGGGTACTAGAAAAATACTGGAGGGTATAGGGCTGGTGCTAATGACACCCAGCTKCAGTTTCTGGAGTCTTAAAAGATTTTAGAGCAAAGATGACTGACAGTGCTGAATGATGCAGTGAATGCATCTTCTCCTGACTGTATGGGGTGCTACTGGTGCTGACTTAAGCGTATCAAAATTGTCTCTGGCACTGAGACACCTTCCTCTCGGCCCTGGGCATCTGTGGGTACCAGCAGTGTCTTGAAATGATTTCCCTTGTGGAGGTTGTTTCTCTCCTGGCAGGTTGTGCAGACCCTCTATGTCAGCGTCAGATTTTCATCAGAAGTGAGAGGTGTGGGGATGGTGCCAGTGCTGAGACAAAGGGCTGATAGGCAGAGAGGAAATGTACCAGAGGAACAGAATGAGAGGAAATGGTTAGATTGGATATTAGGAAATAATTTTTCATGGAAAAGGTTGTCAAATATTGGAACAGGATGCCCAGRAAAGTGGTGGAGTCACTTTCCCTGTAGATATTTAAAAGTGATGTMGATGTGGGACTCAGGGACATGGTTTAGTAGKGGGCTTAGCAGTGCTGGGTTAATAATTGGACTTGGTGATCTTAAAGGTCTTTCCCARCCTTAACGATTCTGTAATTCTATGATTCTATGAAAGAGCTGCTGCAAGCAGCAGTGTCACCCTGAATGCCAGGCTCCTGCCAACCCACCACCCCTCCTCTCCTTCTGTTGGGCAAAGACAATTTCTTTAAAACCCTTTAATAAAATTATATTCTTAAACAAACGGCTTTTGAGTCTCCTCTGCTGGAGTTGTTATGTATTTACTTGCTTGAAGGGCATCCAGGAGCATTTCTTTGGGYACCAGTGCCAAACCATCTCCTGCTTGCAAATGGGATGGATGCTGGCAGTGCTCTTGATGCTGCCCCGGGGCTGACAAGGGAGCTGAGTGTCACTTGTGGCTGGTCTGCAAAACCCTTGCCATCCCTGGGGCCCTGTGGCACTGCAGGTGATGCAGGTGCCCAGGAGCCACTGTGCCAGGGAGACCTGGACTCTATGGTGGCACCCATTCTCCTGCTCAGAGTTTGGATCCCGAGGTGGCCTGCAGGTCTGACCAAAGTGAGAGGCAGGAAGGCGAGAGATGGCTAAAACACCCCAGCTGATGTGCTGAGACTCCCTTGGTGTTCCCATCCCTCTCAGTTTGTTTGTGCATGAATAGCCCTGGGGAGAAGGGGCTGCCGAGATGGATACTGGACAGCCCCCAAATGCAGCCCAAATTCCCCCAAAAGCACCTGGGCTTGGGGCATCTGACCCCATATATGGCAGTGCACAGGGAGTTATCCCCTGCCTGCATTGGCTGCTGCCTCTGCCTGTGTGAAGTTGTATTTTCTGCTGCGGAGGTGCAGGGAGGGTGTACRATCCTCTCTGTTGGTACGTGCTGGCTGTGCCCATCTTCAGCATCTCTGTGGAAAAGCAAGCAAAAGCACCTGGGACATGAGACAGGATTTTGCACTGGGTTATGTTTCCATCTGCTTTGGAAAATAAACGGATGTGCTCTAGCAAGAAAGTGCCTGTGATATTTCTGGGGACTTCCAGCAGAGTCTGTCTGTGGCTCCAGATCTCTCATCTCTGCTCTTTTGTAGGTGAAACCAGTCAAAAAAGAGTGAACAACCCCTCACAGTTGTTTTCACGTGCACTTTTGAAGTAATTTATTTTACAGCAATGCAGTGTAGATCAAAATGCATTTAGGTTGGGAGGTGATACCATAGAAAAATTTCTAAAAAGTTAGCTCATTGACTTTTCAGTGCTTAGGTACAAAGCAAAACTAAAGTAGCTTCTAGGATAGCTTTTAAATTTGCTGAGAGATGCAGCTGTCTTTTCACTGGCAGTTTCAAAACCTAGAGCTATGCTTTTTTTAGACTACTTTGATAAATGGATGTTTTGTTACAATCGCACCGAGCTGACCTGCTTTCTGATTCCTGCTTCCTAATTCTGATACCTGCATGATGGGAGGATTTGTCCCCATCAGCTTTTTACATGGCAACATCTACTTTCAGCTCTTTCAATGGCCTTTAATAAAAATACCCTCAGTGCTGTGGCCTGATGTCCACTTTTACCAACTTTGTGAACAAGGGARTTGGTTTGGTGAAAAATTCAGAAACTGCCGAATATTCTCCGTTTCTGTTGGAGCCAAGGTGCTCAAGATTTGTAGGGTTGGCACTCTGATCATCTTCAGGAGAAATCACACAGAAAAATGTGCTGCCTACAACATTGGTCTGGGGCTCAAGGATCTGCTGTTAATTCCTGCACAGACCTCCCATGTTGTGGTGGACAAGTCCRTGACTCTCTGGTGTCTGAGTTTCTGTGTATGGAATCACAGAATCACTCAGGCTCGAAAAGACTCATTAGACCATCAAATAATGTACATGAAATGAGGATGCCAAAAATGTCTCATTTAGAGGCTTGTGGAGAAGCTTACAGCTGGTCATGACATGCTTGGAAATCACCAGTGACAGAAGGGAGCCAAGATGGAGTACCTGATTCATCCACAGGCTTCTCATTTTTGATAATGCTCTGAGGGGTTAGAAAAAAGGTAATTGCACTTCAGATGGAAACAGTGACTAAAAAATTATCCTTGATGGTTCATTTTTTTTCTCTAAAGGGCTGTGGATACAGCCTGTAACTGCCTATAACCATTTTTAATATGTGGTAATTTCTGCTTTAATGATCTCGCAGATCTCAAGGATATGCTAACATTTACCATCAACTATTAGATCTACATAGGAATATTTCACTTCTTCAGTAATAGCACAGATGATGCTCATGAGAGGTTGCTTAATTATGCCAAAATTATACATTTTGGAAGATGAGAGATAAAAATAAATATTGGTACAAATCAAGATTGCACTTGCAGTCATGAGGAGACAGGGGCAAAGATTCAACATGATTATATGGGTATGAAAAATCTTGTCCAGTATTGGCTTGTTCCTTTCCAATTGCTGATGGTTTTTACCTGATTTGCAGAGATTTCAGGAGGGAGTGTTTGTCTCCCTGTACAGTTGAGATGAATTGGTTTGATTTTGCATTGCAGAGGCAGTTGATGTAACGAGACACAAACAGTTGCAGCTCCTGGCACGGACACGGCCCTGGCCAGGAGTGCAGGAGAAGAATACAGATCCTGTCTGAGCCGGCAGGAGTGAGCTGGGGAGAGCCTGAAGCACATGGATAGGGGCAAAGGGACCCTTTGATCTTACCCCAGAGGAGTCCTCCTGGGTTTCATCCCTCCATTGATTTCATCAYGTATTTTGCCATGTCATTAAGCTGCAGCAGTGTGTTAGGCTAAGTAGTTTTCCTCTCCTGGACATCACAGGTTAGCAGAAATCCCCTATTTGAAACTCACTCACTCTCAAATTCCCACATATTTCCTACTAAAAGAGCAGAGACTTGGAGTCACTTATCCCATATAATTTCCCCAGGAAGCGGTAGCGATGGCCACTAATCCACAGTTCAGAAAGGATRGAGGATTTATCTCTGTTGGGACACAGAAGATGTGAGGACCAGCATAAAACTGGTCTATCAGTATCCAAGTGCCCCTAGTGCACATGCCTGCCCTCAATGTAATACACRGCAGGAGATCAAACCACACTGAAAGCAGAGAGTGCAATTAGATGGCCACTCCTAGCACAGCAAACCCAAGCACATCAGTTATGGCTGCACTAGATCCACTCCACCAAGTATTTGGTTATTCCTTTCCGCAGTTTACCAGGAGAATAAGGAGTTCAGAATAATTTCCTTGGCCAGGAGGGCCATACATGCAGTATTTTGTCAACTGATTGACATTTAGGTAGTGATGGACATGTGGACATAGAACTTTGCCCAACAGGCATCCACCTGCAGCTGTCGGCGTGAGGGAAGGGGCCTCCCTCTCCTAATTCTGCAAATATGCCCAAAGGGAAAGTGTCCCTAGTTGTTCGCCACTGCTTTGGGGCTGAATCACCCAGGACCATGTCTCTTGGTGTCACCATGGCATGTGTCTTAAAGGCAATCAGAAGTTTTCCTGCAGAAGAGCTGTGGCACTCAGATGTCAATAAATTCTAACATAAAGGGTTTGATCACAGCATTATAAACTTCCCACATGAACCATTTTGAATGACTGGAGGGTGACAATCTAAATATAAATGTAATTTCTTTTTTAAAACTGACTTCAGGCACATATATACAGCTTCAGTTGACTTTCAAGAGGAGTCTGTGGGAACATCTGACAGCAAAATTAAGTTATATGTTTCTTGTGGGAGTTCATTTCCTACAAAAACAGCAAACGCCTTGTTTCCCCGGCACTCAGATTTTTAAACCTGTAATCCTAACAGGATATGAACTGTTTTTAATTACCCCCAGTGAGGGAATTTCATCCTTTGAAGGGGAGTGAAGGGGAACAAGGACATTCAGTGCAAATGTGAGGGTGTGATTTATTTTTAGAGCCGGCGTGGTGATCAGCTCAGCCGTGGAGGTTTTGGCACCGATTTCAGCAGGTCACAAGCTCACACACAGCTCTTGTATTAGTTTGGGAGAATAAAGCCGTGGGAAGGAAACAGAAGACTTGGGATCAGGCAGAGGAATAAATGGGGTAAGAGGCCAATTAAACTGAATAAAAGCAAAGAGACAAACAGTGGGTATGGTGAGGGCTTTAATGACTTCTACAGCATATTTCAAGGGTATTTCAGGTGAAACCTCTTTTGGAACACTCATTCAAATAGCGTCATTTCCACCAAAATAACTGGTTACATGACTAGGGTGAGGTGGATTTTAACCTTTATGTAATCTTCCTATATAAATGTAATGGTTGCACAAAATGTGCTTTTCAGATATGGAATAGACAGAATCACAGAATCATTTAGGTTGGTAAAGACCTCTGAGATCATCGAGTCCAGTCTTCAACTGAACACCACCATGTGAACTTGGCCATGGCACTGAGTGCCACATCCAGTTGTTTCTTGAACACTTCCAGGGATGGTGACCCCACCACCTCACTGGGCAGCCCATTCCAATGCGTGACAACGCATTCCATGAAGAAATTCCTCCTGAAGTCCAACACGAACCCTCCCTGGCACAACTTGAGGCTGTGTCCTCTCATCTTGTCACTGGTTGTCTGGGAGAAGAGATCAACTCCCACCTGGCTACACCCTCCTTTCGGGGAGCTGTAGAGTGTCATAAGGTCCCCCCTGAGCCTCCTTTTCTCCAGGCTAAACAACCCCAGCTCCCTTAGCTGCTCCTTATAGGATTTACCCTCTAGACCCTTCACCAGCTTCATTCTCTGACTCATTCCAGCGCCTTAAAGGTGTCAGTGTGTTCCTGGCTGTATGATCAGATGCCCACTGGCTATGGAAGGACAATGAAACTCAGTCCCAGGAAAACCCAGCAGCAGTCATCCTAACCCAAGGAAGTTTGCAGCTCGGTGTCTGGAACCACTGAAAAACCCAATACAAGATTAACCCCCAAATCCCAGTGGGCAAGGTCTAATCAATCACCTGTAATTGCCACATCACACACACACCAGCCCCGCGCGGGGCTCTGTCCRGCACATTCGCTTCTCTCGAAATTAAGGCCATGTCTTCTGCCGTGTCTCAGTGAGTTGGGAGCAGGATGGAGTGTCAGAAATGCATGTCTGCCCATTGTGGAGGATGCTGGACGGGGGGGGAAGCCAGTGTGGCACAGCGGTGCCAAGCCAGCAGGCAGCCTGGACACCAAGCCAGTACCGGTATGAGCACCGGATAAAATCCCAGTGACACATTCGGGAACTCGAGGCAGCCCCAACATCCCAGTAATGTAAATATAAATGCAGCCCTTATGTGAGGGCTGGATCCTGCTGCAATAAATTGGATTAAGGGCTCTTTTTACATTCCTGCCTCTGGAGAGGGTTYTGGGGGCCTCGAGGCAGATGCATATCCTGGCTGCTACTGGCGGTCCCGTATCCACTCCTAGAAGGATCACCAAGGGCCTGAGCAAGCCAGCCCAGGCTTACCTGAGGGCAGCATGGATGAGCTTCCCACCAGCAGCAGAAACAAGGGAAATCATCTCCCAGCAAGCTGGTTGCCTTCTTCCACCTCCTGATATGCACCAAGGCTGGATGCCTTACAGAGGTCTTTTGCCTACACCAGGACAAGCCACTTGAGAGACCTCAGGAGCAGCTGTGGGAGCTGCTGGTGCTGCTCATCCAGGTGAGTTTTCTCTTCCTCTCATTTGCTTTGCTGCCTTCTTGGGGAGCAGAGCTCAGTGCCTTTTTTCTTCCCATTAGGAAATGAGCTGAGGTAGCTGGTGGTTGTTCAGGAAGGGATATATATGCAAACCAAGAAGGCACCCGAACAGTAACATCAAAATGGAGTGGTGTGAAAAGGGGAATTATTAAAAAAAAAGAGAGAAGAAGGTATTTTCTGATTTTCTGTAAACATGAATACCTACCAGAGTAATAGGATTTCCCCCCCACACACTCTGTGATGGTGAACTTTATGGCTGGAATTCTGAAGAATTTGAAACAGTCTGAAAATCTTAACATCTTTGAAGCATGGGAGACCTTGAATAAATCCCAGGGGAACTGGACTCCCAGCATAGCAATTTTGGGGACACTCAGCATCAGTGGAATCAGTGCTAAACAGCCAAAAATGTCCCCTTCCCCTTTGCTATCGGGCCCAGCAGAACTTTTGGTGGCCGCAACTCCTCAGCCCTTGTCCTCTCTTCCAGGAAAATCAGTTGTGTGTGTTCAGGCAGGCAGGGGCTGTCAAACCAGCCCTCGCAGGTTTTGTGTCTGGCTGGGTCACTGCAGCAGCAGGTGCCACCCACAGCATGTGCCCAGCACCAGCTCTCTCTGGGGCTTGTTTTATTTAGCTGAGGAGATGGGGACAGCAGCAGGGGCTTTGGCTGGGTTTATAAACCAAAAAGGTTTGCACTCTGGGTCCGTGTTATCTAGTTAAGATTAGCAAGCCTCCACATTTGGTGCAGTGACATTTCTCTGTTCGCAGTGTGATCGATCTTTTAAGTGCCTTTCTAGTCAATATCAAAATTCCCAGGATTTATCTTAATGCCTTGGACAGACGGATCCTATTGATTTGACTGGAAGTTGTGTAGAGGCGATATATCGGGAGTTCCTTGTAACTGTTTACAGAGCAAGCAGTTTGCATCTGCTCTCTATTTTATTGTAAAGCAAAGGATCACTCAGCTGCAAAATTTAGCAGATTTTGCAGGTACCATCAGGTACACTGGAAGCACATCACACCAGTTATTATCCCACCTGGCTCTGCTCCACCATACACAGTTTACTCAGCATCTGGGGAGCTGTGGGGTCTCCCCATATGGCTCTGAGGTCTCCAAGCCATAAATTTCCAAGGGGATGTCACACCCAGGAAGTGCTTCTACCTCGCCTCCCTCTCTCCATGCTCAGGGAAAAAAAAAAAAGAGTACTCACATCCCAGGCAATTTTTTCTCCTGTTTATTTCAAAAGTCTTTGTAATAGCTTAATTGCAACATTCCAAACGTCACCTGGAATTTGACATCGTCCCAGATGTACAGAATTCATACTCAATCATGTATCACGGCATTAAAAACACACGGGAATGTTCCCCCAACACCATCAGTGGGTTCTTCCACACTCTCATTAACCACCAGCTCTACACATCCCCTGCCAACGCCTCTGCACCGCTCTGCCACGCAGCTGCACATCAGCTGTCTCTGCCTCCTGGATCCATAGCCATATTTCTGTGAATGAAGGGGTGCCAAGCCCAAAATACCCATTTTTGTTTGCAAACTGTATGTAGTCTACCAGTAGAAACGTGATCTGTGTTTGACCGGCTTTGTATATGGCTTTTAGTCCTCTTCATTCAAAGATCTTACAGTGGAAAAGTCCTGAGCTGACATTAAGAATGGGACCAATTCGTTAAGAGCACTCACAATTATGAGTTGGAGGCAGAGTTCCTGTCAACCCAGAATTAAAGCATTTTTAAAACTGCCACTTTTTAAAACAGATTTCAATCTTGAAATTTATTCCAGTTTAATGTTTTGCCAGGAAGCATCATCTGAAAGAGAGTGAAAATCCATGTTTTCTAATCAACAATTTACAGGAACTTATGCTTCTTCATTTCTCCTCTAGACTCATTAAACACAACCAAAATTGTGCTGGAAAAATACATGCATCTCCTTTTGACTTCTAGCAGGCATTAAAAAGTCAATWCATCTGTTTCATTAGGCTATTCAATACCTGCAGTTCAACTAAGTTACTCCAGATTCAAGCAACAGGAACACTTGCTTCTCAGAATCTACCCTCTCTTTTGGTTTATTTAGGCAATCTCTGTATGGTTCTACTCTTTGGGAGTATGTTGAGTGATGTCAGGCACTGGGACTTGCTGTAGCTGTTTCTGGCCGGCAAAATGTCCTTTTTTTCTGACCAACACTCAGCTGAAATTCCTCTTGGTTGTTAAAAATGTCCCCAGCTAATACCCATATACAGCAGTGACAGTAAAAAGCTTGTGTAAGACTTGCTGCCATCCTCTGATTTCAGAATGAGGGATGCGAAATGTCCCTAACAGCTGCAGAAACTTGTTCAGAAAGTGCCATTTTGGTGCTGCAGCTGTTTGCAGGGCAATGTCCAGCACCCCAAACATCCAGCTGATGCTCTCCTGAACCCAAACTTCTCCCACTGCCAGGGAAGCATCTGGCTGCTGTGGACAGAGGCAGCTCTGCTCACAACTTTTGCATGTGAGATCCTTACCACCTCATTTAGGATTTTTTGCTTTTCTGATATGCTAATGGGTGTTTGGAGTTTTTTCCTCCATTTTTTTTTTGAAAAACCATGACCACTTGAAGGTCAGCTGTCAAATGGACTGAATGATCAGTGCAGGAAAACTGAAAATCACATCTTGTGTGTGGGCTGTGAATAATGGGGAACACCCTTTTCATCATTAAAACAGAAAATGATCTCTATATTTTCTGATGGTTTTAGCCCATTAAGAAGGCAGGGATAGGAGCACATTGCTGATGATTTGCACCTCTCTCCTGGCAGTACAATCCCTGGCTGCAGACCAGGGGCTGGCAGTGGGATGGATCCCATGCCGGCAGAGGCTTGACTGGAGGAGGCAGCTGTGGTTTGCCATGACATTCAACTGCTCTCCAAAAACCACAGACACCCCCAGGCAGGGCCATTTGGTCCATTTTCTCCTGGGGACTGGACCAGTATTCATGGTCTCTGGACCGTGGGCATGCTTAAATGTGGGGATGGAGGCAAGTCCATCCCTGAGTGCTAAGCAGACCAAGGCATGTCCTCGAATATATTCTGCTTTCATACAGATAAAGAGAATATAAGCCTTGCATGCCCTCGTGCTGGCAGAAACCAAGGCTTGCTCCCAAAAGATGTGGGTGCATTGAGCATTGGAAAAGAATGATAATTTTGTGACACATGCCTGAGCTTTGGGGTCCAATTGTATATTTTAGCACCTTATTTTCTGTTCAGACCACCACTTACTTCTCTTGCTTCACTGTATTGGAAAAACAATTTTTGCTGTTTTTACTGATAAAGATCTCTTAGCAAATATAGCCAAACTTGGTAATTGATTCATCTTGTAATATTTATCCATGCTGTTATCATATGGAAAGCCTAAACAAATCTCCCTATCCATTTTATGAGGAAAGGATCACAGTGGGATTACTGCTTTGCCAGTGCAGAGGCACTGCAAAGAATAAAATGAGTGGAGGGCTGCACCTGTGTCCCAAACACTCCAGTTTCAGGAAAAACCCAGGGTTCAGAGGTGGCCAGAAATAGTCTAGTACAGGCTGCAGCACTTCCCTGTGCCTCTCAAGAGAGGCTCAATACAATGCTAGTCTTCTTTTTTACTTTTTTACTACTGGTAAACATCTCCTGAGGCTCAGCGAAGGAACTGCCCAGCTCCACCCAGCCAAGCTGCTTTAACCACCCCAGAGCAAGCTCCCAGCGACCAAACCAACCTACAAAATAACATCTTTGTGCATCAGGAGTCAGTACATCACCCTTGGCACTGTAGCTGTGTGGCCTTTTTGATAAAAGTGGTTAGCAGCGAGTTGAGCCCTGTGATTTATGTTTCTCTGCTTGAACTGGAACTACATTAGCATGGCCTTGGTTTGTAATTGCCAAACAGGTACAAATATTCAGGTTTTGAAGGTTTATACATGCAGTTGTGTTTGCAGCAATCAGACAGGCTCAGTTTTAATCCCTCTAGAAGCTCTACTCATAGGAACAAATGTACAGCATAGAGCATTTTCCAAATGGGATTTACATACTTCTGACTTCAAGAATTTGAAACAAAATACATAAAATGGGCAAATTAAATAGGCTTTTTACATAAAACTGGATCATTAGCATCCTTCACAGAATTCATGTCAAGCAATTCTGTTGGTAGGAAAAATATTAAGTCTGCTAACTCTAACCATGACATAATTTATAATCAGAATTTAGATTTTACAAAACAATTTTTAGAATAAAAATGTTCAGAAAAGTGACTAATTTTGGTGTGTCTGGGAACATTTACTGGTGTTAATATTTCAGCTATTTGCAATAAATGCAAAAYGGAAAGTGATACCAATCATAAAACAGCACAGAACTGGTCGTTCCTTTTAAAATTCAATGCAGAAGTGAGCAAATACCAAAACCAGTGGAATTAACAGCAGAAGTAAAATTATTGAGGTTTGTAATAGGAGATAGCAATGCCAGCTCAGTTGAAGAAATCTACCTAGCTGTGCATTTTCAAAAACAAACAAAATAAACAGGAATACTTTTGAACAGGTATCTTGAGACTTGAGTAATTTAAATTGGCTGGAAATTTGGAACTAATATTTTTGCAGAGAGTATCCAACAAAGTAGTATTCCAGTGAGCTAAAAATGTGTCTGTATATGTAGAATTCTAGCTTTTTTATTTTTGTAAATAAACAATGTTTACACACACAACCCCCCCTTCCCCCCAAAGAGTCCCCAAAGCATTTTTTTAGATGCTGTGCTTTCAGATTCTGAGGTTTTACAATAAAACTGGAACTGAATTCTTGCACTGCCTGTACAGCCCATGGATGTTACTATAAGCAAAAATTTTCTGGACATAATTTCACTCACATGGAATAGGAAATTATACGCGTTGAGAAAACCTGGTGTTTGATTTGCACGTTGTCAGAAATATCAGTAATTTTTTCACGTTGTTTATTGTGTGCTATTATAAAAGCATTAATTTTGCATTGACTCACTGGCCTTAAAAAGTACTCTTACAGTCTGCAAAGTACAAAAGCAATATGGGAACATCTTTGTATTTCTTAGGTTTGATAAAGCCTCACCTGCCGAAGGGTCTGATCCTGAAAGCACTTGGGCGATGGTGTTCCACGCTTTCCAACCCACGTACATCCTCATGCCAAGTCTGGGCTTGGGAGCTGGCTGGGACACACCTGGGCATGACACGCCCTGGGACTGGGAGGGCTTGGAGGCATGGGAATCTGCACCTCCAAGACACCCAAAATGCTGATCCTCGCTGAAAGGGATCAGCACTGGCTGCTTTCCCAGTGATAGGCTGGGCGATCATCTTCCTGAAATCAGCCCTTGGCAGTGTCCTGAATGAAGATGGTGAGTGTAAGCGTGTCCCTCTTCCCCCTGTGTCTCTCAAAACACCTCTCTCCACGTTCCAGACGAGGTAGCTGAGCCCACGATGCAACGGGAGCTACTCAGGATGGTGACAGTGTCACACCGTTGTGTGATGAGGAATAAATGCATGAACGAATGCAAAGCAAGTCTTTGGTTTTCTGCTGGATTTGCTGGAGAACACTTCTAAGCCTCTCCCTTTCCCCACACCTTTCATTCCTCAATAAGAGCACGCTTGCTTCTATTTTTTTTTCCCTCATGCTAAATCGCCAGACTGTTGGGTACTCTGCTATAAACTGTGTCCATATTTACTGCTTATTTTCCCAGGGAAGGACAAAACACGATACATTGGAAGGCTGCAGCTCTGCAGCCCCACTTCAAAGCAAAACTACCTCACTTTGGATCCTCAGAGTTGAAAGTTTGGATTTGACCTTAGACCTCTTTTTGGCCATGCGAAGTTTAGGGCAATTGCGTTTTCTTTTTGATGGTTTAAAGAGATATTCTAATTAAAGGGTGGATGTTACCCACTTAATAAACAAAAAGAGAAGGAAAAAAAGTATGTGTCTTTATTGGTAGCTGCACTCAGACTGTGGCCATGTAAACTAAAGTAGTCCTTCCTCAGTGGCCCTGCTACACAACATACTTATAATGCATAATTAACCACTTACTGTGTGTGTGCTAATAAGCATATCCTTTGTCAAATCTCAGTGGAATTGTCCATACTTTCCTTTATTTTCCACAATGTAGGGCTTCTGTTTTCCTAGCATTATTGAAAGCGTAATTTGAACTCAAATATGGACATATTCACAGAAAAAGAAATTGCATATTGGTTGTACAATGTGCAACGCACACTTCATTAGTTATTTTGTGTGAGTCAGGTATTAATTTGTCCTCATTGAATTTATTATGCAACATAGCATTTATTGTATTCTGTAAATATAACACTGCAAACGTGTCTTGGTTTGAAAAGGCACATTAGTAATCCAATTAGAGCAGAAGCCATACCCACAGATTTGCTAGCAATCAGCAAACTATGATTTTGTTTAGATTAGCTCTGAACATTCCTTGCAATGATTTGCCACTGAGTATTTTTCAAGTTAAAGGCTAGAAAAATGCTAAAAAGTGAGAATGGTCTCATTGCTACAGTTAATTTCCATATAATTATAAATTTATCCCTCAGAGGCAATCAGGTTTGCACTGAGCCCACATGCCTGGCTATATGGCCTCCACTGCTGTTAAAAGTCTTTATTTCAGTAACTGAAATATGGGTAAACAGTCAGTATACCCAAATTTTCACCCACAGAAAGCTGGGGAGGAGAAAAGACTGAAGGCCAGGGCGAAGCCATGCTGGGACACCAGCATCACACCCACAGGGGCATCTCTGGGTAACCTGAGCATGGCACAGAGCGATSACAGAGAGCTCTACTGGGATTCTTACACCTCTCCTACCTCCCACCAGTAATTCTGGTTGCAATCAGAGCTGGTAACTGCATCAAGGACATTTGTATGCCTTCCTAGCAGTAGCAGGAGTTACTTGTGCAATGCTTCTTCTGCAGGGAGACAGGCAAAGCACAGCCTCGTCCTTCAGACACTTCCGCCTGCCACCGAGGTGGCYGAGATTGATCTCCGAACATCTACATGGCCTGAAGGACGCCCTTTGCATTGCAAGGAAATAAAGAGCCACCTGAATTTTCTGCACAACATGAGAACTGTGTTTGCAGATGGGAAGAAACCAACAGGAACCTGATGACACCTCGGTGTGACTCCAAACTTTGTCCAAGACACACACAGGGAAGACAGACCGCGAGAAGCCAAGGCAGTGACTTGCCAAACACTACATGTTTCACAAGAAACTATTCCTTGTAACTGTTCTGCCCTGACCTCCAGGGGAAAGAGAAGTCGTCACTTGAATTTGGTCACTGTCACTCCTTAATTTTCACCTAAATTTTAATTTTCATCTGCAAGGTGTTAGCACAGGTGCCAAGTGAACATGGAATCTCCTTCATCTGAGCAGCTCACACCTGTGCCATCACTGTTCTTACCAGGGGCCGGCTCACAGAGAAGTCCTGATTCCTGTAGCTTTCTGCTGCTCCTGAATGCTCTTCCCTGGGCTCAGGCAGCCAAAGACCAATCTGGGGGACAGGGTCTGAGCTCAGGTCTGTGCTGCCTGTACAGCTGCTCAGCAGGCAACTGAGATGTCTCRGTCTGTGCCAGCCAGGAGTCACTGCTGCTGTTCTACAGGGTGGTGCAGAGGGGGTTGTGTCAGGGAAGATAAACTTCTAAAACCTAGTCAATCGCATTCTTTCAAGACTATCCATAATAAAATCTGAAAAAAAACCCAATTTCAAGAATGTAGTACAACTCCCAAGTTACCTGAAAAGAAAGTGCAATCTAGTGCAGTGTGCTTTCACTGTCCCACTCTGTTCCTTCCGTTTCCTTTTGATTTCTTGTGCTTCAGCCTGTATCCAGGTATTGCTGGTATTTGCTTCGTCTGTGGAAATGAAATACCCCGACGAATTGCACTTGGTGCAACTGGTGCGTACTTAGGGGTTAATTCACGAAAGGAGCAGGCTGCCCTGGGGAATCCAAGTTGGGCCATGCACAAAAAAAGAGGAGTTAGGTGCCCAAGCCTGGAGAGTTTGAAGAGGAAATGTCAGTAAAAAAAGCTAAAGAGCACAAGTGAACTGGGACAAACTGATCCCAAAGCTCCTATATCTTCTCAGCTCATGTACTCATGCACAGGGGTGATGGGTGCCCGGGCAGGGCTGGCAGGCTGAAGAGTAGAGATTTGGAGCTTGCTTTCCATGCATCCTTGAAAAATACTTCTGCTACTGAATATGAGGGAACTGTAAGGCCACCCTTTGCCAGATGCTCCCCAGTGAGACCGACCCAGCTCGGTAACTGTGCTCTGACCCTCTCAAAAAACTGGCTTTGCAGGATTGTTACAGGGCTTAGACATGAGCTGGGGCTCCCTGTGGTTGAGTTGTATCAGTTTCTGGGGAGGTGTGCCCTGCAAGAAACAGAAGCACTGATAAATAACTGGGCACTCACTTTATAAGCATCTGAGGCTACGAAGAAACAGAACGGAGATTATCAAGGACCCTGGGAATAAGTAAAACGTTAGACCTAAGTGCACAGAGCAGCARCCTGATGCCCAAATCCCTTGAGAAGCCCAGCTCTAGAAGCTGGTCCAACCTCCTCTGGAGTCAACAGGAACTGCAAAGGGTCTTGCAAAGGCACCACCGTGACTGATGGTACCATAAGGGCTAGGAAACATTTAAATCCTGTTACCACAGACTGTGTGTCTGCCTTGGCCTGGACTCAGAAAACGTTCAGAGGAGGTATATTTCATATTACTACACTGTATTTCCCAGGCAGGAATAAGTAGTTTGAAGACAATTCACAAATTTACAATTTAAACAGGATCCTAATCATAGTTATAATATTTATCCTTTAAAAACGACTTAATGAAACACTCCCCCCCTTAATTTGCAAACTTGTTACCATAAAAATAAGAGTTCTTGAGCTCACAGAATGTTAATGCATTTGAACATGTTTTTATGAGTGAAGTAATAAAAAGGTAATTCTGCTGTGGCTTGGGGTCATATCTATTCAAACTCCTAAGTCCTTCGGGACAAAGCCCGTCTGCCTTGATTTATGTAGCAGTTCACACAGTTCTAATGAGTAATAGTCCCCATGATGACAAATGCACCAAGATACAGCCCTAAGAGAGGTCGGGCTGCAAAAAGAGAGCAGGGTCCTATTCATACTTTTAATAAACAAACACATAAATCATCACAGTTAGAGATTTACCTGTGGGGGTAATCCCAAGGGGAAATAACAAATTTTCATTCTTTTGGTTCCCTCCCTCTGCTGTTTCCTCTGCATCTCTGGAAGGCATGTTCCTGGACGGGGTCTTCCAACTTAGCAGTCAGTCTTGCCCAGACCATGACTTGTCCCTATGCATCCTGCTACATTTATCCTTCAGTGGGCTTCAAAGGGAGCACCCAACACCTTGACATTTTCCTGCCTCCTCAGAGAGCACGAGTGCACAGACAGGAAGGCACTGGGACACATGGACCTCGGGGAGTCTCTCTACCACCAAGAAAGCTCCTGACTCTTGAATGTGGCCTTTACCATACCACATAATCTTAAGTGTGAGTCTGTACCAGCTGGAAACACATTACAACCATCACTGCGTGTTTCTGGCCAAACATCTTGATAAAAGCTGTGGTGACATTTATAGTGTGATACAGACCCATGTGTGGTGGTTTATCTGCTGCTCTGATTCCTTTTGGTTAGGAAAAAGATACATTCATTGCCATAATTCAGCTGGCAGGCTCAAGTGTGCAAAACCTCAAATTAAAAGTTAGTTTTCCAAGGTTAAATTCCAAAACGTTTTGCACTGCTACAGATTTAAAGGAGAGCAAAAATGATGGCTACCCCAAACCCAGGCAAAACAAAGTAAAGTAAGTAAATAGAGTAAAATATCTATATGAAACTCCATGGAAATATTTTCAAACACTTCTAATATTCCTACTTTGTTTTCATCAGCTTTTTCAATTTATTCAGTGACCAACCTACTACTCATGGTCTTGCCTCCAATTTTCCAAGAAGCCTCCAAGAGAAGGCAACCGTGGCTTCTCAGAATATAAGCTTAAGTTTTGTTTCTTGCTTGGAATCAGCAGAAGCCTTTTTATGATCTTCACAGTGTAATAGAGAGAATTTAGAGAAATCATCCAGAGCTGTGCATGTATTTTTGAAAGAGATTTGCAGCAAATCCTCTGCACCCATTTGGCATGCTAAACTAGACACTCTAGACCAGGTTTCCTTCTGGTTCTTCAATGGTTTGGGCTAGGACAGGTTAAATATGGCTTAGGATGGTAGCAGCAACAGCCGAAGGCCAATTTATGACTTGGTACCAACATCTTGGGGGAAGCCAGCTTCTGGTGGAAGTCCAAAGCAATGCTCTTCTGTGTAACCTGCACGGTCAGATTTGTGGGAAACAAATTCAGGGTTGAGGCCCTCACAGAACTGCAAAAAAATTATTTGTATGAATCTCTGCAACAATATTGCAGAAGTAAAAGATGCAAATTCAGGAAAACAGAGAACTTAGGTTCATTTCAGTGACTTATTCCAATGAGAAAGTAACAAAGTAAGCATCTTTGTGGTGATGCAAATATTTGACACCAGGCTTCTCGTGCATTAAACTAAGTCAGAACTGAAGATGACAACTGCCTGTTTTCTGTTATTCAGTAGGTAGGAATAGCTGTACACCTTTAACACAGTCCTTGATAATCCCCTCCCTGACTTTTAAGAGTTGGGTGGCAGGTAGTCTTTCAGACAAGACTGGCTAAACCCCATCATTTGTACGAGGGGAGTTCAGCCCATTCCATCCTCTGCCACTGAAGTCAGTGGGATTACTGAAGTGAAGCACAGTCACCCTAAAGCTGGTGTGACACAGTAACCTATGTGTATATCACATACAGGCCTGCTGTGAGGAATTGCTGAAGAGCATCGAGTACAAAGCTCAGGGCCAGAACCAGACCTCAACAAACTGTGAGATACTGGTTCAGCCAAACCTTACCAACCCCGCGTATGAATCTGGAGCCAAGCTTGCCCACTTTATGCATTTGAACACAGAGTTTGGGTTCAGGCTCTGTTCTGAAGAAGAGCGTGTTGGTTGTGACACCATCCTAACCATGCACACCATTCTTCTGTAATTGCATCAGATTCCGCATCAAAGCCATCCAACCCTCATTCAAAACCCCCTTAGGGGAAAATTGTAACATAATGGTAAAGATCTCACTGCCTATTAGAGAAAACTTATAAAACCCCCAGAAAGCAAAACGTGGAACACCCAATGAATACCAAGGCTGTCTCTGAATTTAAAACTCTCCAGTAGCTTACAGAGATAACTCCACCCTAGTCACCATGTTGTTTTTATTTAAGAAACAAAAGCAATTCCAAAAACTCTACCTAGAATCACTTGTTTCTGCCAAGCGGTTGTTCATGATGGCCAGAGCCCCGACCCCTGCAGAGAACCCATTCTGTCTCGTGTTGATACAGACATTCCTCGGGTACCCGTTGGCCGTCTCGGACAACTGCTTCTGCAAGATGGCCAGGGAGACTTTATTGGACGCTGTGAGGTCCCTCATGGAGATCATCTCTCCAGAGAGCCTCCTGCCCTCGGGGTCACTGTCGTACTGWCCATCAGCGTCCATGGAGAGGTTGTGTCGGCGCAGGCGGGCCCCTGGGGTGATGGCGTTGCGACGGCTGAGGCGGCTACTGGATTTACGGCACTTTGGGCAACATCTGCATTCGAATTTTTTCAACACCCAGTTCAAAACTTGTTTGATGACGATTGAGATGACATTAAAAAGGGAGTATATGCAACATACCCCCATTAATATAAATATGAAGTTCCCAAATCTGTATAATCCCTGATGTTGGTACGCAGCGTTTTGGCTGCTTACCAAATCTCCGAAGCCGATGGTGCTGAAGGTGACAAAGCAATAATACAAGGAGTCAATGTAGGTCCATCCTTCCACTGCCGTGTACATGGCGGAGGCGCAGCAGGAAAGGGCAATAGCAAAAATTCCCAGGATAAGCAACACGTGGTAAACAGACGGCTTCCAGCCCGCGAGGCTGCCCACCCCGGACACAGCTGGCTCCCTTCGGAAGTTGGGAGGTAGGAGGCCACTTCTTTGCAGCTGTCTCTCGTAGCACGCCTTCATGATAAACGCCAGGAGGCAGATGATGCGCTCCAAGAAGAGGTTGAAGAAAAGGATCGTCCCGGCACACCCAAAAAGGCCATAAACKATGAGGAATACTTTTCCAGCCACCGTTGCTGGTGTGGTCATCCCAAAACCTAT
This sequence comes from Amblyornis subalaris, assembly GCA_018881555.1. Lineage (NCBI taxonomy): Eukaryota > Metazoa > Chordata > Aves > Passeriformes > Ptilonorhynchidae > Amblyornis > Amblyornis subalaris. Next base: position 143,529 of record JACAXG010000108.1, read on the forward strand.
GGGGTGGAGATAAAACAGCAATGTTAATGACACAGGTTTTCATGTGTAAGCTCAGGATGTACGCAACTTAACAAGGGTCCCATCTCACTGGACAAAAGGAGGGAGTGCCAACTCTAAGTCAGCTGAGGCCAACATGAAACCGAGTTTGGTAAAGAAGGAGGAAGGCACCAAAAAGCTCAACGAGATGATTAAAACTCAAAAGTGAGCAAAAAATCCTCGCACAGAGGAAAGGCAGCAAATTAATAGAGCAAAATCACTCTGTAAATACAGGTGGAAGACTCACCGAGCCCAAACCTCTTCAAGGTGGGATGAGGTGAAGAGGCCATTTCCCTGCTCCCACAAGTGTCAGCCAGCATGACTTGATGGAAAGTTCAAGATTTCTGTTCACAAGCTGCAACCCAGTGTAACACTTTTGTTATGGGGGTCTGATTACACCATTACTGCTGAGAAGATGGAAGTTTTCAGGTTGCATAACAGGAAACAAAAATACTTCCCAAATACTGAATATTGTTTTAAAAATAACAGCACTTTAAAGTCTTTTTCAAATCCAAACTGTGACTAGCCCACCTGGTATCATCACAGAGGGAAGGAAAAGCCATCATGCTGCAGAGCTGCCTAGCAGACTGGGGGCATTGGGAACTCACAGATGGATAATTACAGCAGGGAAAAACACTCCTGYAYAGTTAAATAGAAAAATCAGAGTATACGAACTCTGGGAAGATTCAGCAACAATATTAATTCACCTCTTCTTTATAAGAATTACTCATTGCAGTATTACTTATTATTATGACATTACAAATACATATAGTTTCATAAATAAGCAGTAACACCTTGTAGCTACAGCTGGTTAAATAACAGCAAAAGTGATCTTAAATTTGCATGCAAATAAATACAGTAAGTTTTCTCCATGTTATTTGCTGATACCAGTTAATTTATGAATAAGATTACATATATTTCATATACTATCTCAGGAAGATTCTTCTGAAACTCAATTCTGCAGGTATTGCCCTTGTTCTGCTATTCTGCCCTGTAAAAACACTTGGTGGTTCAGGCAAGAAGCATATTGACAGGACTGAGGTGACTGCTTACATCCCATGAATAAATAACCACATCCAGTCTAAATTAAAGGTTTGTGAAAAATACACATGCTGAAATTTCACTGCTGTATTGTTCCACCAAACTACTGAGCAAATAACATATTCAAGGAGGTAAATATCAACATCAGATTATATAAATAGTAGTTTGCAAAGAAAAAGCATACAGCATAACGAAATCATTACAGAGCCTAATGAAATCATTAAATCCAGTTTATTACCATGATACACCTTTAAACAGCAACAGGAAAATATTCCCTACGCATAAGGAGTTGAGATTGCTGCTTGAAATATATTGATTTATGTTTGCAATGGCTCTGTTTTTCTGGGTAGTTTATCTGTGCTCCCTTCCTACTTTGTTGATAAGAGCATTTCCCGTTGGTTGATAAAAGAATGTAAATGCTCCTGACAAGTAAACTTACACACATCTTTACAATGACATGAAGATGCACGAGGAAAGAGTTGGTTCTACTTTCACAACAGATTTGACAAGCTCAAAAACAGCTGAGTGTCAGCAATTCAGACTACACTTCATGATTTGAGTAACCTGGTCTAGTGGAAGGTGTCCCTGCCCATGGCAGGGGGGTTGTGAATAGACGCTCTTTAAAGTCCCTCCCAACCCAAACCATTCTATGATTTCAAGATCGAAATCTTCATAATAAAAAGAGTATTTTCTGTAAAAGTCAGTGGAGAAACTTGCACACTATAACCAGAAAATATYACCAAAGAGGTCATTACATTTTGCTTTCAGGACCCACCATCTCTTCATTTTGCAGTGTWAACAAGACCACCTTTGAGCAGAGCTCACAAAGCCTGCCTTTGGCTCTGGAAGTTCTTCTCAGTTACTTCTCCTCTGTGGGGTGGACCTGTTCTCTGGACTGGGCTGGCTGTTAGCAGGAGTCTTCTCATTTAATGACAAATATCCATAAGTGCCTGGTCCTCAGACGAAGCCGAGGAGCCTGTTGTGGTTGCCAGCTAGGGATACACAGCCAACTTGTTATGGAGAAGGCATCTGTTCGCCTGTGCCTTGTCAGCAAAGCATTTAAACATGTGCTTCACAGCAAGCATGTGAACATCACCATCAAAATAAATGGGTTTATTGTCACACATACGGCTAGACACATTTATTAATTAGGAGGGAAAAAAGAGACAGTGACAGTTTGGATCAAGCTGTAAATGCGCTGAGGCTTTTTAGTATTTTCTGGTGATGTATCATGAGAGGTGGTGAAGTTTTATATTTTTGATGCAGTTTGTTTCATCAAGCTTTCCTKAAGCAAAATGTTACCAAAATTCAGTATGTAGCTATGCAAGGTGAAAGGGGCCATCACAGCAACGAGAGTGCTAAGAAATATATAAAACAGGCAAAAAGCGAGGCCAGGCAAACAGAATCATTTACATTGSAAGAGACCTTTAAGACCATTGAGTCCAACTGTTACTCCAGCACTGCCAAGCCACCAAAACACCTTCAGGTCACCAGCTGGCTGAGAGCAGCACACACGGACTCTCCATGCAGAGTCTTCCTCTGCCAGCTGCGTTTGTCCCCTCGCGTCAACTCGACCACTCGGTCCCGGCGTGCTCTGTGCCTCATCTCTGAGCTCAGCCCCTGCTCAAGAGTGAGTACACAGTGACACCTGGATGAAGAAAATTCGTCCAGAACTGCCTGTGCTTCCGACACAGTACAAGGAAAAAAGGGCTTTGCATTTTTCATGGCCCTGAGACATACTTCACAGGTACCCTGGGGGTGATTCTGTGTGGCTCAGATACAATATCTGAACCTTCGTCGTGCTAATTCTGCCCCACTACCCCACCACTTCAGACACAAGCTCTATGGCAGCATTAATTTCAGCTGTTTGATATTTCTCCTCCCCAAAGAGAATTAGTAGAGATGAGTTGATAAAAACTCTCTTCAGCAGCCTCTCATGGGTAAGTGCTGGCATTTAATGAGACCCTCATCCTGACTTGCTAACAGGTTTTGTGGTTATAATTCTGCTCATCTGGAGTTTTACTCAAGCTAGTGATGGGTTCAAGAGGTAGTACAAATGGACAAACTTGTGACACACACATCCTGTTGCTCTTGCTTTCTTGTCTTTTACCCATTTTCTTACAGGTAAAAGAGATGCTTGATGCCAGAAGACAAAAAGGAACAGCAGCTTTAGACCTGTGAGCTCCTCCCTCAGGCCAATTGCTTTGGCAATTACCTTGTCTTACTATATTTTGAGATCAAAGGAGGTGACAGTTTTGCAGTGAAGATTTACCCAGAGATGGAATAAAGTTTCAGTCACTTCAAAAACTGAACACAAGAAAGTATTCCAGCCTTTACCACGGCATAATGTGTCCCTGCCTCTTTCAGCCACCCCAGTTCTTCTTATGCAGCTGTCCTGTGATAGGACGTCACTCACACAGCAGGTCACTTCACTCACACTGGAGCAATCATTTTAAATCCCCGAGTGACACAGCACTTAGATAATCACCTCTGTAGCATTATATAACCATCATGTAGTTATATTTAAAGGAATCAAAAGAAACTAAAATGGTCAAAAGTAACTTTCTAAACAAATGATTCCTCAGAAATAAACAGCTATAACCGGAATGCTGCATCCAGAGGGAAAGAAGTTCTTGCAACATAAAGGCTAAGAGATGGGGGTTACAGAACACAGAGAGAGAAACAAAGAGCAACCAATTTTGTTTCATGTCTGTTCCACACTTGCTTTACTTCACAGCTTTCCAATAGTCCTGGTTGGTCTTTATTAACTAACACGTATACCAGATCAAGGAGCAAAACATCCTAGTCTGAATTCCATGTTTGGGTTCTGGTGCTTCCTTCAACCCTTTTCCACCTGTTAGTATTTCGTTATTATTTCCCCTGAGAGTCATACCTGTATATTTCACAATTGCCTCTCATTTATTCTATGGCTCCTTAGCACCTAACACCCAGAAACAGTTGCCTTGGATACAGGGTCACAGCTCAGAGCTGACAAAACCCCTGCATCCACAGCTTTTACCCAAGGAGTGAGAATACTACAAGTCAGTTCCCCCACCTGGCTTTGCATTTTCAGACTACAAATGAAAGACTTACCTTCTCTTTTAACATCTTTCTCAGCCTGCTGTACTAAATTACCCCTCTTTGGGCTCAAACAGTAAATTTTTTTAGAGCTTTTCTATTGCAAAGCCTTTAACAGCAAAATTGCTGTAAAATCCCATTTGATCTTATTTAGATTACCATCTGCAAACACCTCCTGAACAGCAGCAGTCTGTCCAGCACTGTGTGAATTAAGAACCTTTAAGCTCGACCCTTGCTATGTCTGAAGACATGAGATACAACTGCAGTTTTTAGGGCTGACCTAACCTGTGCCATACACAAGCCTGCAGTCCTTGGTGATCCATGGAGCAGACGTTCCATGGAGAAAATACTGAGTAACTATGCAAATAAGGACTGACTTCCATAATCATTTTATCTATCCATTCATCCATCCATCCATCCTTGGTAATATACACACACACAAATATATATCTATCTTGAAGTGGGGTGTGTGTGTGTATATATATATATATAAAATTATAACTTCAAGATAAATAAGCAGGCAGTTTCTGGCACTTCCTAACTTTCTAAAGGTAATTTTAAAGACATTCCTAAAACATAGACTACAGTAAATAGATGGTCAGAATTTCTGTAAAGTTGCTCTGTGAACCAGCGTGAGCTAAACCAGGTTTGAATTTTGATTTTTTTTCCCTGAGTGTTCAGCATATAAAAATGTGCATACAAGCACCCAGAGACTTTGGGAAAAGATGCCCAGTCTATACAGTGACCTGAAAGAGCACCATAAGCTTAATGAATGTAGCTAAAAACCATCCAGGTCTCTGCTGGTGCTCCTTGTTTCATCTCCACCCGGGAAATATTTGTCAGGTGTTTGAGGCAACTGCTGCTCAAAAGGAGCACGCTGGCAGAACAGAGCCAGGAGATGATTAATTGAACTTTAAGGAGTTCCAAAGAGCTGYAGGCGATTATTACAGGCTTTCTACAGTACCAATTTTATTCTATTTACACACAACTGTGATCAGGTTATTGGTTATCCAAAGCGCTGTGATGCTCAACATCAGTGAACTCCAGAATCGATCGCCCTTGGCATTTCTCTGCTGGCCATGATTGAAACCACAGGCTAAAAGGTCATGGCCACATATTCATTCCTCTTTTAAGTATATAGGTTATTAAAACAGTCACTAGAATTGTAAGACTAAAATAACCCAAGCTTCCCTAGGGAAAAAAGCGATTAAATTTGCAACGATGACATTAAAAAACTAAAAGGTGAAGTTAATAAATAGTTGTTAGTTACCAGGTACATGTGGAAAGTACAGAAAGAGACTAAGAGGAAACAATATTTTTCTGCAGAGGTGATTGATAAAGACGAAGCTAAAATTATTCCCAACTGTGACCCGGGCGAGGACAAGATACAGGGCTTGGCAGGAGCGCCTTGTGCCCAGGGTTGGGAAGCAGCAGGGCAGGTCCATCAGGGCAGAGGTGCTGGGACTCCTTTGCTTCTCTGGCAATCTGTGATTTCTGCATGTGGGCAAGGGGCTTGCAACTGCCCCAGGCATCGGTGGAAACCAGCAGGATGTCATGAGGGGCTGCCTCATGGGAGTGATGCAAGAGGCTCCTACAAGACAGCGGTGTGATGGAGAGCACTGTGGAGGTAACCAGAGGTGCTGGTGGCTGTGATCCTGGGATTGAACAGTATACTCATGTGCCCTGGAGAGGAAATTTTGGAGGAGAGCCGTTGATGAAGGACCTCTTCTGCTATAAAGAGGATAGGGTAGCCAACTGAGGGACAAGAAGCTACAAGGAAACCTGCCCCATGAAATCCCCTGAAGATGGGAATGTGAAGACCGATGCCAGACGCAGAGTACTTACATGCAGAGGTGCTGTCGTGTGGGGCTGATACCTGGCCACGTCAGGCAGGTGAGGAGGGGACCCCACGACCTAAGGAGAAGTTGCCATCTGAGCTGGAGCTGGAGCAATGTATTTAGGGTGAAGGTTATGCTGGACTGAGAGGAGTAAGGGTGAGGTTTCATCTCAGAAACCTCAACTGTTACCACCTTGATGGGGTCTAAGGCACTGGGGGTGACCCCTAAAATACCTTATGGAAGGAGAAAGAAATAATTTCCTCAAAACCTGGCTGCTTGTGAATGTTCAACTTCTCCTCCTCACAACAGGTTTCCCAAGTGTGTTTTTCTAAGCTGACACCTTCTAGTCGAGCTTTCCAAGAAAGATCTTCAGTTTCTAGTGGGTACTCAGCAGGCACATTTATCAGCTCAAGTGGCCTAACTTTCGTAAATTTGAGTGATACATGACCCTAACAAAGATGAACGCTGCAGCTTCAGCTTCACCAGCAGCAGCAGTATTCTTTCTCTTTTCATTCAGCAGAAGTAGGCAAACTTTTTTTCTCAGCTGTACTGCCTGTTGCCTTTTCCGTGTACAGTGTGCAAAGAAAGCGCATACCACAGGCTAACCAAACAAGTCCACTCTTGCCCACTACTACATGCCATTATCCTAAAGACAAAACCCAGTAAATACAGAAGGAGGCCTGGTCAAGTTGATTTGGCACAGAACCAAGCCAAGGAAGAAGCAGAAGTGTCTCTAAATCAGTTTTATGGTTCCCTGGCTGGGGCTGGCTGCTCTTTATATATCTTCAACAAGCAAATGGGGACTGACTTGTGCCAAGCCACCAGTGTTGCCAGCTGAACAGCAGCTCTGGCCTGAAGTCTTGCTAAGCAGCCCCCCCTGAAGAGGGAACACATGGGGAGAGTCACAGGCTTGAGGCTCAAAATCTTTGGCAAGCTTATGTTTAGTTTTCTGGCTAATCCTACTGTGACAGAACATGGTTTCTAATGACGGAGAGGGGGCCTGTCCTAAAACGACATGATGGAGAATGAACCTCAGAGAAGGATGAAAATCAGGAGTAGAATTCAAACTACACAGAGAAAAATAAAGTCAGGACCTACAAACTGGCACTATTCTTGCTGAATCGGCTGTAAAGGGATGGAAGTGTCCTGTGGCATGAGAATCTTCCTTCTCTATTAGCATATTGTTCATAAACTTTCTTTCAATACTTAAGGTTTTATTGTTCTTATAGGTAATATAATCTTCTTCTCTGCTAAACTCTTGGGGCCAGTCTCTGGTTTACAGCCATAAAAATCAAAACTGAAGTTATTTTCTTCATTTTATCCTGCCTTTCTTGGACAAATCTTCAGCAAGAAGCTACTAAATCCCCTCCTGTTTTGTCAGTTATTTTGCCCCTTAGCACAGCTGGGGTGCTCTAATGGCTTGTTAAAACAGAAAAAATATGGGTTAGTATTGCCTAAATTAGTGCTCAACCACCTTACAAAGGAGAATCTCCAGAAAAAGGAGATGAGAGCAGGATGCTCTTTCTTTTGGTTGCAGCCTGTTCTCCTTGTGAATTGATATAAAATAGCCCAGAGCTGCTTCCTGTGGCTGCCTCCACACCTGATGATTGCAGGGTCCTGTACCCGGCTTGTTTTCTTCTCTTATCCTAACAGCTGGGGAAAACCATTTTTCTACAACCTTTTCTGAACTGGTGGTGGTGCTAATAATGGAAAAATATAGCCCACACACTCCTCAGTTGTTTGAGTAAGGTACACTACTGTGGAAAACCTCCCCTTTGCACTAGAGGCTAGGGGTCTTCACACTCTTGCATTAACAGCTGTTGGGGCGGTATCAAACCCCTCCTCATATTCCAGGATGTGTGAAGAAGCCTCGGCCTTGGCTTGCTGCACTGCCAAACATCACCTCAAACACAGAGGGTTTCTGAACCACCAACAGACAGAGGAAACATCCCTGAATTTAGAGTAACTATTTAAAAAAATACGCAGAAACCAAAAGCATGATAACCAAGAAATACACGAAGTGTGTCTCAGTAACCATGGATATACATGATGGTAGAGCCCATGGACCCCAACAGTCACCAATTCCTTCTCTCTGTTGTGTTCAATATCTGAAGCCATCCACTGCCACCTCCTCTGATCTTCCTAGTGTTCATGTAGCTGATTATTTCAGGTGAACATTGTTTCAAAAGCAGATTTCTGTTTCAATCATAATTTTTCATCCTTTAAAGCTGTTTCCATTCTTATTTTCCTGTGGTTTTTTGAGAATGTTTTTTGTGTGGATAATCATGTATCTAAGCAACACCCTAACAGAAAAAAGCTTATGCCCTGTCATTTCAAACATTAGCATTCACACATGCTTTGCTGTTTATTGAAACTTGCAGTTGCATTTCAGATGTCTGTGTAGACCCAAGGTTGAGCCATTTTTTTTTCTGAACTGCAAGTGAAGAAGAATAATGGTATCCAAATTTTGTTATATTCTTGAGGCATTACTGGCTTTGAAAGAATAGTTACACATGTACTGTCACTTCAGTGCCAGTACATCTCACAATACTTCTCTTTTCAGGCTAAGAAACAGCATTATCTGAATTTCACAAGTGATCTTGGGTGTATGTCATGTTTCCCCACGTAAGCAGTCTGATAAAAGAATATGTCACTTGTGGGCTTTCTGAGCCTTACAGATGGGAAAGGCTGTTGGATGGTTGTAACATTGGCTTTTCTTTTGACTAGATTAAACAACAGACTTGTGGCATATTTTTCTTCTGCCACTGGTGTTTGTGTAGGTAGGTGTTCAGAGAACATCTGTTTCTTGATAGTTGTCTCAGCTCTTCTGCTTTACAAAGAGTTAGCCTATAAAGATGGACCCATGGAATAAAAAGACCCTAAACATGAAAACATCCTTTCCACTATTAGGCCGTTTTTTGTTGGGCTTTTTTCCCCCAAATCTCTGTACAAGCTTCTGCAGTTACAATTTAATGAAAACACTCTGATAAATCTACCTGGACTTCTTAATGGTTTCAATATGCCTTCATGGGTCCCTTACTTTAAAAAGTTCTCGCTGAAAGCAAAGAAGCAAATTCTCAAGTATATTTTTGCTCAGGCAGCTCTTCTAATTCATTCACGAAGGCACAAAGACCCGATTTTAAGTAACTGTAACAGAAATAGAGGGTGACAGGACTGCTGACTAACCAGTTATTTCCCATTTTCCACTTCTGCATTTAACTCTTCCTTCCTTAGCATGCATATCCCTTGACTATTTTTAAATTTAATGATACTGAACAACTTCGCCACATTACCAAGACAATTTTGAGCTTTTGATTTTATCTGAGATTTTCCTGGTCCTGGCAGCTCTGCCAGCAGCAGTTTTTGTCAATGAACAAACCATCACATCAAACAGCTTCTTTCTGCCTCTCTCATGAAAATCACAACTTGGATTTAAGATCTTTACAGTGCTGTCATTCCCTCCTATTTCCATCGGGTTTAAAGCAGACTTGACTGCATACACATTGAGCATGAGTGGCACTGTATTTTTTGTTTGACCTCAGGAGAGAAATGTATTGCCTGCACAAGGCTCAGGCTGAGCAAAGAGATGACAGAACATATAATGATGAATAACCAAAGGCATTTGATCTGGTTTTAACTGAAATTTACTGAATTAGTTTCTCACTCAGTTCTCGCATGGGTGAATTTCTTGTAGCTGCAGTTTCTGCCATGATTAAATTTGCCTGTGTAAGACTTGAGAATGATTGGGAAGCATTTGGCCCACGATTTCTAATGGGGAGGAAGCTGCAGTGGTACAAGCTCAGAAAGGTTAAAATCCAGTGAGGAATTGCTGCAGGGCTACAATTGTTATCAAGGTATTACTGCTTCTTTCATGCACTTATTATGGATTTTTAAACACGAGCAATAGCAGCGCCTCACCCATAATAAGCAATCCCCTGTGTTAACATCACACCATTCAATTTCTTATCTTATTCCACTCCAAAGCTTTAATTACTTGTAAAGGCTGCTAATGCTTTCCCTCATCTAATGCAATTAGATTTAATTTTCATTCCGCTTCTCATTCGATTCAAGAAAGATTGCACTGAAACCTTCCCATGTCTAGGTGTGCCAGCCAGTGCCATCAACAGACCCACCAAGCTCAGGGAGATGTATTTTACACAGTAATAATAAGTACATTTGTTTTATAAACCTAGTGTGCCAATAAAGTACCTAACGTAGGATTTCCTAAGGCTCTGTGGACTGGTCTGCTATTGACTTCAGCAGAAGTAGGCTATTGAGGAGATATTTGATTTGTCTGGATTGCTATGCAACTGCCCCTTGGATTATAATTCTGTTTGTTACTAGAGCGTTTCTATTCACAAAAGCTTTATATTATCACTTCAAAGATTCGTTGTGCTCAGGAAGGCTTTCACATTTCAAATGTTCACCAGCATGAACCCTGATTTTTGTCCTTAAACATATTCTCCCAAAATGCCCTCAGATATGCACTTGGTGCTGACACACTACAGAAACTGTCTCGTTTGATAAAGGTAAGCAAGGCTCATTCAGATCACGGCCACAGGTTATGTTTTCAATAATATCCACCTGCTTCACTCTAAAAACTGCAGAAGAAATGTTCCAACCTGTCTTTCTGTTGCTCTAACCCTGATGCTACTCTGGCAAGAAGCAAAATTCTCTTCTACTTATAGCTTCAAAGATAAGGTAATACTGCACTCATTAAAATAAAGAAATGACATTGTGTTTTCCAGCACCAGGAACAGGTAGTGCTACACGAAGTTAATTGTCAACAGAACTACCCTATAATCGTTTTCCTGTTCTCCACAATGAAGAGCAATTAAAGCTTGCATAAAAACATGACAGTGTGCTGGCAAAGATGACCCCTCGGCACAAGTGAGAAAAAATGATGAAGTGTGTATGATCTGTGTCAAACTGAAGGCAAACAGAGAAGGAAGAAACAGTTAGACTGAAAAATAAAAGAGGGTCAATAGCAGGATTAACACTAGGGAAGAGGGATGAGTGTAATGAGGAACAGAAAGAAACTGTAAAGCTTYACTTTAGATTTCTTTGGTAGTTATTCACCTGAAAAACTGTAAAGACATCAAACAAATATTCAAAATTAATCAAGCAAACAAATCACCAGCAGAGAAGGGCATACTAACTGGGGGAAGACAGAAGCTGGAGAAGTTCACAGTGCCTGGGAAAGGCAGGTGAGCAGGCAGCATTAGATAAGCCATAAGAAAAGGAAAGCGGGAATATCCAGGAGAGCAAAGTGGGGGGAAGATTCTAGGGGCTGGTAGGGCTCCATGGGAACACAGGCCATAAGGTTTCTACGAGGATTTGGATTTATGAGCCTGCAAACATGGCAGCTGATAAGTAATTATGATCCCTTCCTACACAGTTAGGCTATCACAGTGCACGATAACTRGTTTACAGGGAGGCTGCTTGGTAATAGAGACGGACTGGCTGGAGCCACATGTGGATGGAGAGCTGTCAGAAGGGTGTTTGGCACACCAGTGTCTGGTTTGCAACCACATCTCCAAGCTTTTGTAAATGCATAGGCAACCAAAACACAAGTATTTGCTACCCAGCAGGACTCTCACTGAAGACCAAATGGAATGCTCTGCTAAGCAGGAGGTACATGCTCACTAAGCAGACATTGCTCTTTCAATGACCTGAGCTAGAGGGACCCTGAAGGCTGCAGAAATGGAGAATCCATGATTACAAACTCCAGCTGGTCTTTGTTTTGAGCCTGGACCAGCACATAGTAAGTCAGTGTAAGATTTCCCCTAACTTCTGAGATGCTGGACCGTATCTCATGTGATGCTGGGCAGATTTTGGGGTTGGGCTGACTGCTCTGCAATGCTGTGATGCTTGACRTTGTCTGGAGACCCCAGGTTTCAGTGCTCCAGCTGAGCACCTCAAACTCCACGGCCACAGCAAAAAGAAGTGCAATTTGGTTGCCCTTGACTTCTCCATCAGTAAAACAGCAATTAGATCTCCACTGTACCGATGTTAGTGTTTTGAAACATTTAGCTAAGGTTTAATATTAAAGAAACCTCTGAAACTCTTAAGATTAAGCAATCTGAGCTGAAGTGCTCTGTAGAAATCATTCAGTGTAGATGACCAAAGCACAGTGATAGCGTAATTTTCTGTGGCTGGCATAACCCTACAGGGGCAGGCAAACCCTAAGAAGTACCGAGATTAAAATAATATTTTCAGAATTTTCTTTTATTTTAAAAAGGGCTTTATTACAAGTGCTGGGGTTCCTCCCTCCTGCCTTCTAGAACAAAATCCCAACAAATTTAGGATCAAAGTATTCCATCGAGACCTTTCAGTGGGGACTCCTCAAGTCACCCGCGTAATTACATGGATGTACTCCAAGTAAAGCTTCCTGTTGTTGCTCTCAACTACAAGAAAGCAAACTGTGATTTAGATTACTTTTCTGCTCAGAGCACCCAACCTATGCCCACACACTTAGGAAATTCCTATCAGTGGCACCCAAAGAAGTTAATACTCCCATGCAGCTACAGCAAGCAGAAAACATTGCTATGGTGATAGTTCTTCATGTGAGGAAAATCACTGTAGGATCACTTCTCCCGACAGAAATATGCTGACCATTGACCTGCTGACCTCTGAGCCTCTTGCTCTCTGTTCTTTATCAAGACTACCCGAGTGAGAAAATAACTCTCTGAATTCCACCAGCACATTGATCAAAACATGACACACACCGAAGGAATCAGACCTGCCCGAAACACACTCTCGTTCTGGCTGCAGATTGTGTATAGGATGGCAAAGACAAATAGCCTGACACTGCAGCTTAATAATACTGCTTGCTCTTCCAGCTCCTTTCTCATTTGGTTTTGTTTGATTATTTCTTAACTTGAAGAAGGTCAGCTCTGGAGGCAACTCCCCCCTAAACTGAAGCCTCTGCAAAAGCTGCCTGTACAAGCCTCAGGGAATTGCAGAGCCCTGAGAAGATAACACTGTTCCTGATCAGATGCACACTCTGGTTTGGCTATTGCCTTTTGGGTGGGTTGGCCCTATAGACAGTGAGGCTGCACTCACAGAGAGCAGAGAGGCAGAACCTCCCATGGCTGTGGCTCTAAACCACATCCTGAAATATCACAATGAAGAAGATGGGACAAATATATTTTACCCTTAAAACCTCCAGACCATCTTGGTTATTCGTGGAATTTCTTGTCAAATTATCCCATGCAGTACCTATTCTTGCAGGCTCACCCCCTGGCTCCTGGCAGCACAGTCCAACATCTGACCTGTGCTTGCCGAGCTGTCCAAATGTCTTTTGCACATCACTTCCATGCAATTATCACCTCCAGAACATCTAGATCACCAGATTTTCTCACAAGACTATGACACAGAGCCAGAGAATATTTTAGAAGTGAGCGGTCATGGTGCTCAGGTTGTGGAGCACAAGCAGAAATGATGTGCTGGATATCTGGGTCCCCACAGAGGACCTAGGGAGAAGATCTGACTCAGATGACACCCTGAGCAAGGAGAAAACAGCTGCCAGAAGCCAGTGAGATGGTAGAAAACACAGAATGCCGTGTGTCTTATTTAAGATAAGAGCAGAGCATGCCCCATCCCTTTGGGTGGAGCTGTCAGTCCACAGGAATATTGAGCCATTTAACAGGATACCTCAGGGACAAAACAAGTATGAACAGTCCTGCTCACTCCTACACACTGTGCCCCCAATACCTATAACCTTTGCACAGCTGTACAGAGAGAAGATCCCTGCATCTTTTCTTCCCAGGGGCCCTTCTCAAGCACACATAACCCCAGACATGTTCCATCCCAAAATAATCTGCCCACAGTAAGGGTGCTTTAAAAAAGTATTATATTGAAAAATCACTTTTATATATCGGAGTACTTCACTTGACCTCCTTTTTTAATGCCTGGTATGGATTTCTATAAATCAATTCTATCACTTGATTTTTGAAACATGTACTTACACTTAAGAAGCTTAGAACCCAATTTTACTAAGTTGATGTCTCAAAATCTTTTACTATACAGGCACCGAAGGTTTATTCTAACACTTAAGAGAGGAAAAAAAATCTGGGTACAAAGTCTAGAATCATGGACTGAGTCAGAAACCCAGATCTTCAGACATTCCAGAGCTGCCTGATGTGCTAGGCAGAATGATTCTGGGCTACTAGAATATGGGGAAAGCTATGACTGATTATGCCACACTCTGCAACATTTTATCAGGAAGAAATGTGGTCTGAGTTATACTTTTGCTTTCAGCCCTTAACAAAGTACTGGGAACTGTAAGTGGTTTGCATTTGGGGAGGGAAGGAAAAAACTCAACTGAAAACCAAAGTCTACTGTTAGTTAGACCAAATAATCAAGAATAAATTTCACCTATCTGCTCCTTAAAGAAATCAGAACAATAATAATTGCCTACAAAACCACTACCTTTTGGAGTGCAAAATACTACACTGAATAGATGGTGTAGTCTGGCAGCAAGCAATCAGACACCAGACTGAAGAATTTTCTTACACAGCTCTGAAAATCAAGAGATGTCTAACAAAAATAGACTCAACATTTCATTATACAAGCACAAACAATACAATAATAAAAAATGAATGCCCAGAGTGCCATCAAGAGAGTGTTTTATAGATTGTAAGCCACACACTTTGTAGGCTATTCAGGAAAATGCCTTAGTATTTCAACTCTCATTTCTTAAAGACCCCATTAACATGTTTCACCCAGATGGTTTGATTGCATCCCTGTGGAATTAGGGAAGTGCAGAACTGCAGCCAAGGAAGCACCTAACAAAGGGGAGCTGCTTGGCTCTGCAAAGGCCTTGCTCAAGGAGGGTGCATGGAACAGTTTTCTCTGAGTCCGGCTATGCCTAACTCTCATGCTCACAGAAGGATGAAGAACTGGAGTCTCCCTCCCTCTGTTCAGCTCACACGAACTCCAGGAAAACTCGCAGCCCTGCCGCTGAGTAACTGTATTTCAATGCCTACATCTGACAGATTTAGTAGTTTTATTAAAACTGTTGAGAACAGAGTGAGGGCTTGAAGAGGCACAGAGAGATTCCTGTAAGTTGGAAGAGGATGAGTAACCAGGGGGTGATTTACCCTTGAAAGACACTGAGTATACTTGCTGTTTGTTAAGTAGTGAGTAGGAAAGCCTTCCAACACGGCGCTAGGATAGCAGCGTGTTTAGCTGGAGTAATAAAGTTGCTTTGACACACGTAACTGAWGAAGTTGTTAAGGAAGGCAAGCTGTTTTGACTCTGGATGTCTGGTACTTCTTGGCGAGGTTGGGTAAAAACAGCATTCTTGTCAATTAAGCACGACACGAAAGCAAGTCGAATTGCTCTGAGCCAGGATAATGTGGTGTGTGAGCCGACAGTGGAATCAAAGGTACTTCAGGTGGGTAGGCACATAAATGAGCTGGCTGGGGGAGAAAAAACGGACAACAAAGGAACAGCTTTGGAACTGCTCAGCCAGGTGACATTTTGATGCCCCGCTGTTTGCTTTCTCCCATGCTGGGACCACGAGCCAAGGCAGCTTTGTGCACATTTGACTAAGAGAACAGCGTCGTGTTTTAGTAGGACAACTAGTTAATTCACTGTCTTTTTCTGCTTTTGCTGAAAATACTGCCAATAATAACTGAACACAACTGCGTGGTGGAAGAAACCCTGCCACAGCTGAGCTCACCGTGGGCTTTGCCCGTCTGTGAGCAGCAGCAGCTTGAAGAGGCACGCGAAGAGAAGCGCTGAGGTGGGGGCAGCAGTTCCTCTTCATCTGCAGGAGCTGTACACATAGCTGGTAAAAGCTATGCCAGGATGGAGTGCAGCAGCCTTGGGATGCTGGAGACACCGCTCCTGCCAGGCTGTGCAGCTTGGCATTCCCAGCACAGTGTCCCTGCCATGGCCTTTGCTGAGCCCAAAGGCACAACTCAGCCTCGCTTCCAGCCACCTTCTGCTGCATCTCCTCACTCAGAGCAAGCCCTGCTCTATGGCAGGTTCTCTGAACTCACACCAAGTATTGCAAGTAATCCAGGAGTTAAGTGCTGGCAGGTAGCATTCCAAGAGAAGGTACTACCTGGGCAATGCTTATCAATATCCAGCCTTTGTTGTAGCTCAAGAGAAACAGTCTTCAGCCTCCATCTTGAATGTGAGAAGTGACATTACTGGCTCTAAGGAGAGAGCGGTGCCCTCGGTGCCCTCGGCTGCGCTAGAAGAATATGAGAAACACAACTCTTGGTTCAGCCATTTCTGCCTGTCAAGGCTGGCAAAATCCCCTGCTGAGCTCCTCATTCCCTCTTCCCAGGTACAAATGACTGCAGACGGGGCGATGAAATGGAGATGCAAACAAATGCAAATGAAGAGGAAAACATTTTACATTTCAATAACCTCAGAGAGGAGAAGCCAGAGTTGGCAGGGAAGTGATGTGTTTACACATCACCTGAAGATTTCTCTATTGCCTACAACAGGTGTAAGGAAAGAGTGGGTTTGTTAATACATTGGCTTTTTTTGTTCATTCATTCACATGAGTCAAAATGATCTCTTTTAAATATATGTTTCTGCGATGAAGAAAGCTTAATGCTTAATTAAAACGGTGTTTTAATGACTGGGCTACTGAAAGTAATTGCAAAGTAAAAGTTAACTGGATTTTTCAATGCAAAAAGTAACAATACCTGACAACATTGCTGTACTCACCATCACGACTCTATTATACGGATTAGTCACTATTGATAAAACATTTTCCGAGCCTAATGAATGTAAGTGCAATAATGAGCTGTGCGTTTCTTCCTCTCTAATAAGGGGAGAACACGACATTTATGCTCAGAAGCCCCAAGACACCCGGCTTCTTACAAAACTTTAAAACTGCCTGAGTTAAGACCGGTGAGATCTTGTGTCCACAGGGACAGAATTCCTCAAGCAATAGTCCGAGAGTAGCAGATAGCCACGGAGTAAAAAAAAATTCTCCCACYGAAACTCATCATTTGCTTTACAAAGTGCTGCTCTTCCTAAACAATTATGGGATACGAATAACACTACTCGGCTGCAGCACAGTGAGAACATGTATTATGCTACAGCTGGAAGACACACGACTTCGTGTGCCTCGCGTCTTTAAACCTGTACGCAGCCTAACTCTGCCAGCAGTTAAAGCCGGTACCGAGTTCAGCGGTCAGGCGCGGCGAAAACCGGGCTCTCGCTCAGCATCTCCACCAGCCCGCTGCTGCCGGCCCCCGCGCCGCCTCTGCCGGTACCGAGCCACTCGCCCGGCCGGCGCATCCCGGCGCCGGCAGAGCCGCTCGGGGCGCCGCCAGCCCCGCGCGCTCCTTCGGGCCGGCTAGAGGAAACCCAGCCGCCGGCACCAGAAGTTTGCCGGGGGGGGGGGAACGGGGCTCCGGCAGCCGCGACGGCCGGCGGTGCTGCGAACCTGCGGGACCCGGAGCGCTGCGGGGCGGCAGCAGCGCCGCTTCCCGGCTCCGAGCAGGGGGGCGGGCGGTGGCACCGCGACCCCCGGGTGGGGGCTCGGGGGGGGGGACAGAGGGACCCGCACGCCCCTCGGCTGCGAGGCCCCCGGTTGCCACAGCAACGCGGCAGCGCCTCTCCCCAAACTTTGGTCGCTATAACGACGGGGCCGGGGCCGCGGCCGCAGCATCCCCCGAGCGGGCGGGCCTGCGCTCACCTATGGTGGAGACGACGGTGCCCACGAAGTATAAGGCGCCGGGGAAGTCCCAGCGGGGCCGCAGGGCGTCGACGCGGATGCCCGCGGCCATGGCCGCCTCGTAGCTCCGCAGGAAGGCGCGCAGCTCCGGCAGGCTGATGTTGAAGATGCGGCTGAAGTTGTGGAGGGTCCGGTTCCAGCGGAGCTGCGCCGCCGCCTCCGACGGGCTCTCGAGGGCCGAGAAGACRGTAGCGCCGGCGCTCAGGTACGCCGCGATGAGGGCGGCCAGCAGCAGGAACCGCCCGTTGTCCTCGTTGAGGGGCGCCAGGCGCCGGCGGCAGGAGCCCGCCGCCCCCCGCTGGGGCATCATCCGGTGCGCGGCGCGGCGGGCGCGGCGGGCGGCGGGCGGCCCCCGGCGGGGGGCGCGGGCATGGGGCGGCGCTGCGCGGAGCCCGGCGCGGCGGCGGCGGCTTCGCTGCAGGGGCCGCGGCTCTGAGTCATCCCCCGGCGGGGCTGCCCGCCCGGCTGGCGGCGGCGCCCCGGGGCCGTTGGCCTCGCCCGCCCGCCCTCGGCCCGACGCCCCGCGCCCCAGGGGCCGCGGGCTCGGCGGCGCGCACCGGCCGGCTCGCTCTGGCCATGCGGGGCGGCGGCGGCGGCGGCGGCCCCGCCGCGGGGGAGACGCCGCGGGGAGGCGGAGGCGGAGGCTCCGCGCGGCGCCCGGTCGACGGCGGGCGGAGGGCGGGAGCGTGCGGCGCGTCCCCCGGGGAGCCGCATCCCCGGCGAGAAGGCTCCCGCAGCCCCGCCGCCGCCGCCGCCCGCCCGGGCCGGGGCGCTGGAGCCGCCGCTGCCGCGCCCCCGGGGTGCCGCCGCGCCCGGCCCGGGGGAGGGATGGGGCGGGACGGGGCCGCCCTGCCCTGCCCTGCCCTGCCCTGCCCTGCCCTGCCCTGCCCTGCCCTGCCCTGCCCTGCCCGCCGCTCCCCACTGCTCCGCTCCCACCGGCAGCTGCCCCCCGGGCGCGCCCGGGCAGGGGGCACACGGCAGGCGCGGCTGGTCCCTCGCCGTGTGTGAGATGCGCCTCGGCCGCTGCGGGGGTGGTTTGGCTTCAAAGCCTTTCCTCTACGCCCGGTGCCAAGAGAGGTGTTTTTGAGGGAGTTGGTGGTGGTCGGCGGAGCAGTAATTAATTAATTTCAGCCATTTCTGGGCGCACGAATCGTTGTTTCTGATCCGACTCCACAGAGTTAGACCCAAGAAAATGATAAATTTTGGTTTCGCTGCCAAATGCCCATTCAATCTTAGCTAGTGTCTGAAAGGTGATTTTTTTTACCCCTAAGCTGTTGGATTCTGTCTTCACTGTTTGCCTTGGAACGAACACTGTAGCCTTTCTTATCTGTTATGCTGCAGTAAGAACTGCAGTCCTTTCCTGGGAGACTTGAAGTAAATAATTGCATTCGTCTTTTTTAAATAAAATGAGAATTCACACTGAAAAAGTATTGCAAAGAGGATGGGAGTGATGCCAGTCCTGCAAACATATGTGTAGGGGATGATAACACGTGTAGGAAAGATCTGGGCTCGGAGGAGGAAATGCTCCCCACAATTTACAGTTGCCAGTGTCAGTCTCACTGGGATGGGAGCTTGTGCCCTGGTTTATGGGTTTTTTTTAGCTTAGGTTCTATTTTTTTTTTAATATATATATACAGGAAAATATTTGCTGCCTCTTGGTAGCTACATRATGTCTTTTAGCAAAGGGCTATTTGCCATCACTAGAACCTCTCCATAGCTTCACACATTTGTTTCTTTTTCTGGATCTGAGAGATTTTGCTTTGCCATGAGATTTCACGTTATTGGCAGTTATCTCTTGGCCACATCCATAGCAGGAGAATTTCCTCCCTTTCTAACAGACTGCTCATACTTGTCGGGTGAATAAAATGGCTTGGGTTTACACCTATGCTTCCCAGGAACAGGCCACAGATAAAATGCAACTACTTAGTTTACAAAATACTCTAACATCATGGTTTGATAGCCACTAACATTTTTAAGCTTTGGTTTTTGCCATTATTCTCTTGTGCTAAAGCATTTTGTTCAGCAGAAGTGAAAGTATCTAGAAGTATCAAAGAATATTCCCACTCTCCTGTTGTGCTCAAGGCAACCCTTAGGAAAAGAAGTGTCTCCTACTTCAAAGTGTCAGTTTGTGTCCCATTATAAATACTAAAACTGAATAAAAATAAAATAGTTAAACCAATAAATCGCAAACCCAATAGCTGTGGGAAGTAATAGCAGAACTCAAGGACAAAAGAAGGAGAAAAAAATTGGCAAAGTCTATCAGACCTAATCAAAAGCCCATTGAAATGAGTGGAAAGTCTCCTATGGATGGTCAAGGGCTTCATMTGATAGGTCAGATACGGGCCATTTAGTGCCAGTGGCTATAGTTAGAAATAATTTCCACTCTGGTGATCCAGAAGTGATTACATGCAATCCACTGTGTCAGATGATGCAAAACTAACCTAATTTACCTGAATGTGTGGAATTTTGTTGCTGCAGATGGATAGCAGGGTTTGGGTTCCTGATATTTTTGTATTTGCGGGGGAAATAAAACTGGGTTTTTTTGTTTGGTTGGTTGTTTTTGTCGAGKTTTTTTTTTACTTTCCTGTTGAGAACATTAAAAAATGAGGGTTCAGTTCTCTGGAGCCCTCAGCAATTTCACATATTGTGAGAGGCCCACGATGTTTTTAGTGAGAAGCCGGTTAGCAAAGTTTGTGTAATTTGTATTCTCACCATGCCATGTGTTGTCCCCTCTTGGGGGACGGTTGGCTCCTAGATGGGGACTGAAAAATTGTCCATTTCCTTGGGTGACAGGACTGAGTCTTTTCCAAGCAGTAGAAGCTGACTGACTCTGGAGTCTGCAGTGGCTTCTCTGGAGATGTCTTGCCTGGGAAAGAATGATGCTGGTGGGATGCTGATTAGCCTAAGGAATCACGTAATAGATATGAAAGCATACCAGTAACTTTCCATGAAGAAAAAAGCTGAGCTGAAGCAGCAAGGGACGTGGTTTAGCTGCTTCAGCATGGACAAGATTGTATTTCGAGCATCACCGAATCATGGTTTCTAAGAATTCGAGCTGTTGACAGATTTTCAAAATGTTTTGACAACTCATTTCACTAAGATTTTTTTACTTGGAGTCTTGAAAATTTGTCACTGTTTTGCAGAAATACTTGTGGGTTTTTTTGGTTTTAAAGCTAGGGGGAAAAAGTTATTTTTTTCATTGAAGTCCCACTGAAAATGTATGGTCCTTTCCATAGTAACTAACTCCTGGAAAAACTCCATTAGCTGGATACAAATCCTCCACAGCTGTGGCTTAGAGGAAGGTCATGGTTTTGGTTGCTCTGATCCAAATACCAGAGTCTGAGGAAACACCCTGAAGCTGCTGCTGCAACCCTGCTTGGGTAACACTCTTAAAGGCAGTTATATGGTTAAATGAATGATGTTTTTATAAATTTTCTTGTTTAATTGAATCAAATATTAAGGGCCTTGGTGGAAACATCACTGTCTTTAAAACCATTTGCCTAGGATTTTTTTTAAAGCTGATGGTCAGCTCTGAATTGTAGTTTATGCTAAAATTGGATCCCTGAGCTGTGGGAGTATGGTATGCATGGCACCAGCCATTTGGCTTGTCAGGAGGTCAGTGTTTCTGAAAGCAATTATTTTAATAATCAAAACATGATGTTTACATTATTAGCTTGGCTGCTTAAAGTGAAGCTCGTGCAAAGAAATGAAATGGGCTCATTAAATGTTTAATTAAACCATTGTCTGAAAATAGGTTGTACTACTAAACATCACATCTCTTTATTAAAGAATAAAGTTTAACATGGTGTTTTAAACCTGAAACGGTCCAGTTACTGTTATTCCTTTCAAGGGAATAGTTCTTTTTTTTTTTTTTTTYGTGGGTGAAATCCTCTAAATTCTCCACCATGGTTTGACTGCGTGGCTTACAAGCAAGTTAGAAAGACCCCTTTTTTTCGACTTCAGGCATACCAAGAGCTCCACAGTTGTGTTCTCAGTTCCAATACAAGCTTCACTCATACATGTCCCCACTGACTTTGCAGCAAATATTTGCCAAGAAAAAATATCAGGTACATAATTGAGGAGCTTTTTACTGCTGTATTGACATGAAAATGTCTCAAGTAGTTATCTGAAAGTGTCTCATGCTCTTTGAAGGTAAACATGCCATACAGTCTCTGACCTGAAATATACAGCTTGTTTGGAGGAGCTGGATGTATTTTCTACCTTGACGGTGACCAAAGATAAATAGATTTTTTTTTTTTTTAATTTATACAACCCCAATATGGTCTGTATAAATTAGTTTTTGTCCGTAACATGTACCAACGAAATTACTTTTCAGTGAGCGGCCTTATGGTGAGCCTGGGTGCTCAACAAGCTGCACAGGCAGTGAGGTGGTCCTGTTCTTCACTTGTACCTCCTACTGGATTTCAGGGAACAGTCTCTTTGGTATTACTTTATAATCAAAAGAAATGGATGAGTTAATTGGTAGTCTATGCAATCAGGGCCTTGGTAGCATTGTGAGCAAGGGTTTCAGTCATAATGCGTAACAGAAATGAATATGTCCATTTTTAAGTTAGAAATCTGGATACTTTAGGATAGAGGGTTCTTCTCTGTACCTGACTTGGTGTGATGACAGATTGAGACAGTGACAAGTGTACTAACTTTGAAGTATTTGGGGACGAGTGTTCATTTCCATGGAGCCTTAGATGTCACTAGTGTCTCCTCACCCTCCCAGGGTACTTCTGTAGATTTTGATGCACAAGACCAGTCCCGTGACCCAAATGGCCTTTTATATTCTTGTGTCTCCTCTCTGCATCAGGGTGAGCTTTTGGGGAGGGAAGAGAGAAAACAGGCAGGCTTGTTACTGGTCTTGAAGCCATGAGTTGCCTATTGCAGACAACTGGGTTGAAAACTAAAACATTTTATGTGTTGACTAGCAAGTGGTCCATCTGGAGTCTTGGCATGTTTCCAGGTAGCTGGACTGTGTAAACCYCTCTTGCTCTGTCAGTAGCACTGTGGCTTTCATGAGGGCAGAGCTGAAGAAGCTGATGAGATAAACTTGAGAATCCTTTGGGAATCATTTCTTGTACTCCCAAACTCAAAATGAAGTCGGGGTGAGAGGTAAGAGTTGGCCAGTGCAGGTTTTGGTTTGCTAGGTTGAGCTACTAGGGGATGCTAAGCTGTAGTGAAAGAGGAGTATTGTTAACCAAAGAGGTGGTTTTACTAGGCAAGGATTTCCATGGGTTTAAGAGAAACAGGAAGCAATTGCTGTTAAATCGGAGATTCCTGCATTCATCCTGCTAATTTATGAACAGTAATGCAATGGCCTCTTGTTTTTATTTTTCCTGAGGCCCAGTGATCTAACTACACTTTCTCACTTTCGCTGCTCTCWTTGAGAGAATGATCCAATTAGTGCCGCCAATTACATTCAATTTAAATGTGACGAATAGCCAATTTCAAAAGGCCTGATCCTGTCTAGTGCTCTGAGCATCCTGAGGACAGTTCTCACTTGCCTGTACTGCCAATGGAAGCTGGAGGCACCCTGCCTCTTGTGTGAGCAGTTCAGATGACTTATTTTCCTCTCAGTTTTTGGTGGTATGAAATCTCGCGTTTTATGGGAAAACCTTCGCTCTGGTGGCTTATGTTCTTCCTGCATTAGTTTTTCTAATTTGTTTTCTATTATTGCTTTGTGCAGGGAAATCTCAGTCAGTGCCTTGGCATGCAAAGGATTTTTAACACATTTTAATAATGGAAAGCTACTATTCTACAACTCAGGAAGATGCAGCTCTGTAATATTTCTGAGAACTAGCAAAGGATAATTTTTGAATGCATAAACCTCTGTTGAGTTCATGTAGACTATTAGGCAACAAACCAGTTACCAGGRGTTTTTTTGATCTCACCTTGTTCAGCATAACTAGGGCCTGGCCTTTCAGCATCCTTCAGCTCTCCAAGTGAACAGCTCAATTTTTGAAAGGACTGAAAGGCCAGTTAGGCAGTTCTGTAACCTGCCATTTCTCTTTACAAGAATTTGGAGGAAAGAAGAGAAGCTTTTTGTAAATCTCTCTGTTAAGGTTAGAGATGTGGCCCCTGTATTCTGTGGTTGAGATTCACAGTGCAGAGGGGAGGGGTGGATGGACAGATGCATGGATGGATGGATGCAGAAACATGCAGAATGGGATTGGTGCAGCTCCTGAGAAATCTGCATCCTCCCAAGTCCACGCTTGCCTGTGTACCGATGAGCTGCAGGGAGCTTGCCAGGAAAGAAAGTAATTTTAGAGTGTGATTTGGAAAATGATTCAGTTTAAAAATTGCTATTTTTGAAGGGCTACTTTCAGCTGGGATCCAGTCCCCAGCATGTTCCCAGAAGCACTTGCCTTGCTGCAGCAGAGCGTGGTGGAGAGTGGAGGAGGAGTGTCTGTCTGGGAGCCGGGAGCCCTGAATCTCGTGATGCCACTGAGGAAACAATTCATGGGAGTGGGACCTCTTTGCATTTCATGTCCCTTCCTGCATTTGGCAGGTGAGTGTTTAACCCAGCTAGGTTGCTGACCCTGGCAAAGGTCACTCTGCCCACCCTTCCCTCCATGCTCAAGGGAAGGCACAGGCATGTGGGTCTGGAAATGGGGCTGCTGGGCAGACAAGATTTTGAGACAGGAAAGCCTACTTTATCCTGTTGACATAAAAACCAAGGACAGCTTGAGGAATTTATGAATCAAAGTTGTGAAATGGCAAACACCTTTTTCACACCATTTGAAGATATATTGTGTGTATTTTACAGAGCCTGTGGCTGCAGCTCCTGCAAATCTCTCCAGTCAGTGGCACCAAAATGAAACCTGCTAAGCTGACACTCACTCCATCAGGCTGAGGCTTTCCAGAAGTTCAGGACAGACAGCATTTGATCACAGCACTTAAGAAAATATTGGCAACCCCTCTCGCCTGTTAGATTTGCTTTCTAGAGTGAGAAGTTTCAGAGAGAGATCGTGCACTGATTACACCTGTCAGTTATCAACAAACTGGTTACAATGTCCCTTCCACCCTGGATTTGTCCCTCTTTTTTCTTTCAGGTAGGTGCTGGCTGATGGTCCTCTGAGGTCATTTACCCTGCAAAGCTTTTCATGAAGAAGTTCCACTTGTGACTAAGCAACTTCACACAGTTTGGTTTCTTCTCGACGGTGCGTGGAGTTGAAGTGTACGGCTGAAGACTTTGCTCTGGTTCCCATGCAAGTATCAGGCACATACAAGGGAAGCAACATATCATGTTTAGAACAAATTCTAAGCTGCTAGGAAGCAGAAGGTGAAGAGAATGTCACGGTGAGGAGGGTTCCTTTTATAGCTGTCCATTCTTGCTTCAAATGCAGTGAGCAAATGGGGGAATGTATCAAGCTTTAAAGATATATAAAATTCCAGTTTGCTATGCAGAGGATTTTAAAGGACCTTTCCAGATTAAGATTTTCTGTTATTTATAGCCACATAAATGGTGTTTCATCTGTAATACCAAAACATTCTTTGTGCATATTATGAAAGAAAGACAACTGCTGTGCCACTGCGCATGCAAAAATGTGCCAGGGAAAACAGGATCAGAGTAATTTTCATCTCTGGTCTTCTTAGCCTGAAAATGAACTTCAGCCTCCCATTTTCCTATTTTTAGAGATGGCCACTGCCCATATKCACCTGGGCACTAGGGGAAAATGAAATGAAGCTGTTTGGCAGCATTTTGCAGTCATTTCCCAAAGGAGCAGTCAAAGCGGTGGAAAGCGATTAAACTTGTTGCAGTGGATTTAATCCATTGTAGGGGTACTGTGGCCAGTGCTATCACTTTGGTTTTAGAGCACTGGGGTATGATTTAGCCTTTAACAAGCACTTATCTAGTGAAAATGCGTCAATGGAAACATAAGAAATAAAAATGCACAATGAAGAACATACAATACTGAAACCAAGCTACACSGTGTGCTTTGAGTAAGAAAGAGCTTAGGTGAGGAATGAAGTGAACATAAAGGAATAGCGGGATGACAGATGCCTAAGAATGGACATGTCAGAAGTGGAGTAAATAATGGTAACTCCGAGGGCGTGCTGTGCCTGAGAGATCACCTCTGTAGCTCTGCGTCTGTGAGAAGTGCAGGAGGCAGGGATGGAGAATAGAAAGGAGCACACACTTCCTTTAAAAGCTTCCTGAAAGCTCAGGGTTAGAGTCCTCTAAGATTTCCTTCCAGCTGCAGAGTCCCCTTGCTGGCCCTTCGGGGGCATTGACTTCTGGTTAAGTGAGGTAGTCAGCGCGGCCTAGTGCAGAGGTTGGAAAGTTTCCAAGCAGCGCTTGCCAAGCTGTATTTAAATTTCCTGAATCAGAAGTTCAGTGGGCTAGTAGAGGTTTTGGAAAGATGGGATTTGTCCTGCAGGAAAACGAGCTGCCGCTGGGCAGCCGGGTGTCGTGTCCCGCCAGCATGCAGGGGCTGCTGGCTCAGGACACAGCCATTCCCATGTTATGGTGGCTCTGTGTCGGGTTCAGCCCACATACTATCCACTGCTGGCAGCTCCCAGCTCCCAGTCTAACAGCCAGGCCGTCTGAGTCAGGCTTAGAAAACATGGATTTCTCACCAGTTTTAAGCTGATACATTACATCACCTTGATCCAATAATTTCCCTTCCGGTTGCCTTACTTGCCCTTCGGACCTTGGTCCTGTTTCTCCCCCTAGGTTGAGAAATATTCCAGGCTGGAATGGCTTTTATTTTGATGCATTGTCGTAGCTCCTTTGGAGATGCAAAGAAATCATGGCAATCTTGCCACCATCCATGAAGGAAATCAAAGAGAATCCCRCTGGTGTGAGAACCATGGTACTGGGGAGACCTTGTCATGCTGATAATGATATAAGGGTAAAATACTCTGTTGTGAAAAAGATGTGTGCTAGCAAGCAGCCTTCATTTTTGTCCAAATGCCAGCATGGCTTATTATTTTCTAATGAAATGAAATATATTCGTGCTCTCTGAAGTTGACTGTGTTGATTTAATTTGTGTTTTATGATCAAGATTCTAGATTTCATCTCTTTTATGTTTTATAAGTAGAGAGCAGGGATTTACCTGCATAAGATCCATTAATATCAATACAATATAGCTCTCCAGGCACTTCTTTAAAGACTATTTTAAACATAACAACATGGAATTTCAGCTCTCTATATTTCTCTTATTCTCTGCAGGAAAAAATAGTGATAGCTAATCTGAAGGCAAGCACGCATTTTATTATTATTGCTCTCAAAGCAGTAAGCATTTTTAGTATTCTGAATTTTTCCTGCTGACAAACAACGGGCAGTGTCTAACAGAAATCAAATAGCTGTTTTTTTGTAGGCTGGGCTGGGAATAGCAGCAGAACAATCTTAAGGCAAGAAATCACAGATTATTTATTTTATGTGATTTCAGGGTGCTGCTTTCAGAGATTTTTTGCTTTAGAGAATTGGTATGCACTAAGTAAGGGAGATACTTCTCCAGTATGAAATATTTTTAGAAAAGGAATGTTCACTTTTCTAGAGGAAATTTCCTGGGTCTGCATCCTTCCTCATGAGTAAAAGTGATCCAAATACTGTTGAGAATGGAAATAGGGGGGGAAAGACATGTTTTCCAAGCAAAATATATTAATTTTATTCTTTCTTTGTCCTTGCAAACCATGTTTCTTTCATCCCAACCATTAAATTATCTCTCTATACTGAAAGACAATTGTCACATCTTAGACACTTGTTCATCCAGGAGAATGGAACAATCTGGGGATGATTCTAGAAGATTTTGAATATTTTCCAGCAGAAGGAAAGCTCTGTCATCACCTGAGGACTGTTGGTGGGTCTTGGACTTACTGAGGTGTTCCATTTGAGCTCAGCCCGGTGAGAAATCTTTGCCAGAACAGGGTCTGTGCTGTGGGATGAACCAGCTTTTTAGGGTGTATCTGGGGGAATCACACCTGTAGTGTCCTTACCCTCAAGTAAGGAAACATTAGATTTGTCAGAGTGTAGTGTTCCTAAAATTTGACTTTCCTGATTTAATTCACGATTCAGATAAACAAAATTCAGGTTATTCTGATGAGACTTCACAAGGGTTGGACTGCTAGTGGCCCAGTCACGATTTTCCCTGGTTTGGGATTGCAAAACATTCCTTTTGCTCTGGACTGAGTGAGCACGTCCCATTTGGCAAGTATAGAGTGTCTCTGGAGCTGTGCAATTCTGGTCATGAAGAAGATGGTGCACTACACCAGTCAGTGGTACTGTTGTGTGTTAATCCCATGAAGCAAATTCTCCTACCTCTGAACAAGTGCTGAAGTTTAAAGGGGCTGTTGCAACACAACAGAGTATAAATCATCACCTTAATTGCAGYGTGTGGAAGCTTCTGTCATGGGATTCAGCCTAACAACAAAATAAATCTATAAATCAGCTGGAAAGGATCGAGGAGACTAGTGCCTGGATTTTATCAATTGAGTATTGAATAATTATGAGCTGCCAGTGTGTACGCCCAGGTCTCACACACACACCCACTGGAAGTGAATAGCTGATAGAGGTGTAGCCCAGGAGTTCATTATTTGACAGTAGTAGGAGTTATGAATCCCAGGACTGCCTGACATTAGGATGCTTCTTCCAGGCTACCTCATATGTAAGTAGGTGAGACTGGATTTCTTGGGTCTGGTGTCTATATATGAATCAGAAGGATGAAGATCAGGGAGAGAAAAGGTGTGTTTAAGCTAAAGAATAGCTTTGGCCCAAAAGCAAATGAGTGTTTATTGCCTGTGAATGCAATATTCCAGTAGGAAGAATGAGAGCAAAAAGCTGTACAGCTTGTAAGGTGGAGTCTGAAGTGCATTATATAAAGTGATGTCTGCAATACCAGTAAACTGAATTTAATGGCTAAAGTGCTCCAAAATATCATCAGATATTTTAAGCTGGATAACACACAGACCTCAGTCACACATGGTATTTCTTCCCGATCACTGCTAAAATGGGTGTTGCATTTCTATGCTCTTTTCATGGCAATATTGACTTTTGGAAGTCAAGTAACTCTTGTAAGCTGACTGAGGAATGCATTTAGGAAGAAAGGCTAGGGATGATTTTGCTAGAACATCCTTATCAGTGGAAACAAAGAGAAAAAAGCTACGTCTGTTGTAATTTACCAACATGAAAGCTCCTCAAGGTCTCTGCTGTCCAGAACCCAGCAGGAATTTTCCGACTGAGGAGGAGAAAGAGAAATGTTTACTAAAAGACAGATTGCAAACATCAAGCTGCCCGTTCTGGAATTGATCTTTTACACTGAGAATATCCAGAAGATCTATACTTATAGTTAGACTGTTATTTGGAAAGGCAGTAAAATACGTTCTGCTGAGAACTGCTTCATATTAAGCCTGCAACTCAGGGAGCTTTTAAAATACAGCAATTGCCTTGGATGTTCATTTCAAGGCAGACTCTGGTCTATACATTTAAAGCAATGATTTGTCTTTCAGATCCACTGGAAGTTTGTTGGATTTTTTTTTAACTTGCTTGATTAAGAAGCATAAAAATACCACAAAGGAGAAAAAAAAGGCTATTGGATAGGTTTTTGTGAAATGCCACAATCTAACCCCTTCCTGAACAAAAAGAGGTGAAAAAATTAAAAAAAAAAAAAGGCACCTCTGTGCCTAGAAGTCGAAGGTAGGTGCAAATGTTCTTGAGTAGGGAAGCTGTCAGATTCAGTCCATGGGGCTGCACGAGCTCAGTGAAACACGATGGGAAAGCCCAGAAATGGGGGAATGGTGGTTATGTGCTCCAGCTGTTGGCTGAACAACCATATTGTCATTTTTAGGAGTGGTACTTCTACACTTTGTCATATTGACCTTTAGTTTCTTATCACTGCAGATTGATTTCCTCTTTTGTGCTCTTTTCCCAGCCTCTTTAATCACTATTTTCTTGATGAGAAGACGATGCAGAAGAATTAGAAGATTAATTTCTACTAGGAAGAAACTTGAGTCTTTATCAACTGCTCCTTCAGTTGCTGCTGCTGGGAGATTGAGACGTGGAAAAGAGATTTAATGTTTACTGCCATGCTTCCTGCCTGGTAACATGAAACTGCATCCACATCCCCTAGGCTCCTAGCTAGTACTTATGCACAAACTTGTCTTCTATGCAGCAGCAAAGCTTTGCTAGGATAGCATAGAGGATGAACAACCCTGTGGCGTCCCAGCACTTGCAGTACCAGCTGCGTTTGCCTGTTCTACCACTTCTGTAAGTCTCGAATCCTCTGCAATAAAGCCCCTTTCACTATAATTTCCAGCAGAGGTGTGATAGCTATAAGCTACCTCCTTGTCTCTGATATTAAATTCCCTAGTATTCATGGATTATGGCCTTCAGCATTGTCAGTATTATTAAGAACAATACTGTGACACTGGAGACTCAATCAAACTTCACCTTTCACATTAGYTGTTACAGGGTTTTTACCTTAGCACTCCAAAAGGAAGCAATTATCCTGGATCCATGAAAACATTTCAAACGTAAAAGACAGCAAGTAATGATTGTTGTCCCTTCATCCTCAAAGACAGCAGATAATTGGAAAAAATAAATAAAGACACTGATGGAGGAAAAAAGGGGTATAGATGGGGCCATAGGTCCTTCATAAGAAATTCTGTCTGCTTGCATCTGCACAGTGCACTAGCAGTTCAGCAATTTCACAAAGGCAAGTGGGCTGCTTTCACAGCAGTTTTTGATGCRTCTTTTGGGAGACCTGGGGCTAAGGGTTGCACAGGTGTGATTTGTAATTCTGCTTCCTGCCTGTTTCCACACATGCAGTGAAAACTCCTATACCTTCTTCTTTTTGAGCATAGATCCTGGCTAAAGGCAAGGATCCCCAGGGAAATCTACAGCAAAATTGTGTTCCTGCTTTATGATGACAGTTAACTTTGAAATTAAAAACAAATAAAAAAATTTCTAACTTAGCCCRAAATGGTACTGACTTTTTGGACTAAAATTTAAGGGTTGAGTAATTGGAATTTCAATATCGTCCCATATGTGTTTTTGAAGCAGTATTGTCCCAAATGGCTAGTGATGCAGTGCTTTCTCAGTCCTGCTGAATAAATCTATTTTAAGTCAATTCCCAGTAAAAGAGTTTGAAAACCAACTCTTGCTATTGGCGTTGTTTATTTGCAACAGTAAAAGTCTGCCAAATTTCAGGCTTCATCCTGAAAACCCCAGGAACTCGGTCCCTTATCCAGCAAAGCTTTTCATCACAGGCTTAATTCCGAAACACATGACTAGTTCCCAGTGACATCTGCAGAGTAAGTCATCTTCAGCAGCTTTGGTTAAGCACACCCATCCTCTGGACCAGAGGGATTTGTTTGTGTGTTGTTCAGACACAGCACTGCAAAAAAATGTTCACCAGTGGAAGGTACCTGGGGAGMTGTTGACTGGTGTTCCATGGAGGTGAGTGGGGCAGGGGAGGGGGGGACCAACTATAGCAAGCAGTGGCATTTGGGAAGGACAGGAGGCTTGTCTTCATGCCTTAAAATCTATATTCCACTTCATCCCAAAGAGTTGGTTAGCTGGAAGTTTACCTTGGTCTGGGAGTGTGTTCAAGCCAAACACAGTGTCAGACTCGCACAGGCTTTGGGGATTTCTGCTTGTTTTCAGGGGAGGTTTCAGGGGTTTCAGTTCCCCTATATATCTCTGTCCAGTGAGGGAAACACTGTAGAGGTAGAGGATGGAATGGCACAGCATTGCTAAGCCCTCAGAGATGTAAATGGGTGCTGGTGAAGGAGGGTCTTTTGCTACAGACTAAAACCTGGCACAGACATCACTTCACTGTGCTGAGTGATTTTAATCTGAGGAAGCCTTCTTTATTCAAATGGCATTGCTCTTGACTGACATCAGGAATGAAAATCTTGAACAGAAATGTTTCTGTCCGTAACTATAGTTGGATTTTACAAACTTCCCCTCTCTAGTACRCTGACCATGCAATGATTGCTTTGCCTTGACCATCAGTGAGTTCTGTGGTTGTTTGGGAAGGAAGCCTGGTATATCATTGGTCTGAATTGCTCTGTACAAAGGGAGAGTTTATGAGGGCAGGKGCACAGGAGAGAAATGGATAGTATGGCCTTGTGTTGACAGGAACTGTTACTGGCAGGGAAAAAGTTTAATTTCAATCTCACTATAAAACATGAAGCCAATAGCTTCATGGATAGTGAAACTCATACCAAACACACTCATCCAAGCCTAACAAACACGACGAAGGGTCTGACTCAGATGGGTTGAAGGCAGGTCAAGGTGAAACCTTCTTGCTCACAGCAATTGAAGCAGTGACTGACAGTGCTTGGGTAGGTGGATGGCTTTATTTCAGTCCAGTGAATGTAGTGCTGTGTACAAGATGTCCTCTGGCTCTAGGATTACAATAAGGGGCTGTGGAGTGGAAATTGGCTTGTGCAGCAGAAGCCTTAATGTTCAGGAGCTCAGAATGTGGCTCACCAGGAATGTTCTGTAATAATCTAAAATATGGTGGGGMTCTTTGTTCTATTTTGTTGTGTTTTGTTTTATGAGAGCTTACTGCTGCTTTTAGTGGCCTTCCCAAGATGAGCTCTCAGCTAATGTGGAGTGCATTTACAGTGCTGGCTGYGTGAAGTGCTCTCTGATGGAACAGTCTCGCTGCATTTGCAGTGTCTGCATTTGTCTTGCTTTGAACAAATGGGAAGCAAATAGTTAATGATTAAACTTAGCAGATAATACTGTTTACAGCTACTGAACACATTAAAAATGGTTTTCTGTCCTCAGCAGCTTTATGCCTTTGAGGATTCTGCTTATGTACAGAAAAAAAGTCGTTTTGCTCCCAGCTACAGGCAACGACACGGGAGTCCTGTGTTTGTCCCAGTTCTTGCTCTGAAATATTGCTTCTGTTCTTTCTCAGAATTGCTTGTTCCAACCCACTGTCATTCAGACTGAAAAGATATCCTTAACCTGAGTGCATGGAAAGCATGAAAGCCACAGGTCAAGGTTTGTCATTTAAATAAACTGGTATAATAAACTGAATTATGCCAGGGGAGAATTAGCCACAGACCCTTACCTGGAGTTTTGTGCTGCTTTTGCCATTCAGACAAGTTGGCCACCTCAGCCCTTGATAGGCAAAATCCCGCCTTTGGCTCCAGTACTGTCAGAACAGGCAAAAACATGTGAAATGCTCCTTCAGATTAAGTCAAAGTCATCATTTTGAAAGACACATTGCAAAAGGGTTGTTCTTCTAAGACATCAGGTACCCTCTCATAAAGTGTTGAGCATCCCCGTGCTCATTGTCATTAGAGGGACAGGAAGAGCTTGATGGGCTGTAGGACGAGGCATGGGGCTGGGTTGTGGAGTTTGCAATTTCCTTCCCCTTCAGACTTTTGACATGAACCAGAAAAGTGAGCCTTTGTTTTAAAAATAACTGTGGTGACCATGTGAATCATCATCATGGACACTGAGACGGAATATTTGCTCTCCTGAACCTTGTCTGGATATCTTCTTTGCAAATCTATGGAAAATAGTATTACTGCCTTTTTTTTTTTTTTCCAGGGAAAGGTTTGCTCCCAACATGGAAGAATAGGAAAATCATTTCATTGAATTTTATCGTTCTTTGCCAGTACATAGCAATCTCAGCTCCTGAATCTTTAGTTTGTAATGAAATGCAAACTAGAGTGTCATGGTCAAGGAATTTTGCCCCTTAATACATCTTTAAATTGAAGTTTTAATGCATATAAATTACAACAGTTTTAATCAGGGCACTATATATTTTTATTACTATGAATGAGCTCTAGAGACATTATTTATGAGGAATCAAGAGAGATTTTATGGTGGGAGCCTTAAAGGGACTTCTTTCACTTGATTAACTAAAAGCAGCTTCCCCCAAATCAGCGGAATGGATTGTGACAGTAGGAGGCATCAGCGCTTTCTCCTCCATCTTTACTGAGCAYATCTGAATTCCTTCACAATCTCCTAATTAACAGAAGGCTAATGACTGCTGAGTGTCTGCCTCTTATACCAAGCCTTAAAATATGGTCAGGTTTTTATGCTCCATGGAAAACCCAGGGTATCTCAGTACCGAGGATACAACATGAAGTCTTACATTGCTATTGCTTTTTGCAGAAATAGTAATAGAAATTCTCATCCACATGGGAGATATCTGGTCATCTAGGAATCCCCCCTTAGTCTGGGGAATATTTTAAGGACAAAAGACTTGTGTTGGCCTCTCAGAAACAGAATAAACATGTATATAAGTAAAGCCTGCTTTAGAGAAAAGATTTTCTTGGTAAACATTGAAAGTGGAACTAGGCAACTAGACTTGCTTCAGTTGAGGTGTAAATTCTCCTCCTTGTACAGAACATGGGAAATAAAACTGGAATTTTATTCGACATAGTTGTAGAAGGGACCAAGAAAATAGCCATTACTCAGTGAAAACTGCCTCTTGTGCGCTGTAGAGTGTAGTAAGTCCCAGTGTAACAGGACGAATAAAATGTCATGAAATATAAGGAAAAAGTCTATGTCAGTGATTCTGCAGAATTGTTTTGAGCAGCTACAGAATTTTGCTGGAGATTGCTTGCAGAATGAACTGGAAGCACTTTTCCTAATGACCAATGTGCGATATAAAATCACATGGTTTTCTGTCATCCCAGAGGGCTGGAAGTTCAGAATCTTAATCAAAACTTTTTTCTTCTGACTTAGAGCAGTACTCATGGCCCTGAGGAAAACACACAATTTGGACAGCTTTGTGGAAGAAGATATACTGCCTGCCACAGCAACACACATCCTAAAAAATTCAACATGCAGCTGGCAGAAGAGGCAAGAAAATGCCCCGATGGTTTAATGTAACAATGAAATGTTCAAGTTGTCTCGATGAAAGCTCTGTTCTGTCTGACTCAACTAATGCAGACATCGTCACTTAGGACCAGAGGGGATAGCCTGACCATCACATGAAAGTAGACTTTTATGCAGTTATTTTAATGAGGAGCCCAAGACATTAAGTCTAACCCAAGCCTTTTTGGAAAGGCTTCAGTAAGTTGCAGTGATTAATCACACTTGAAGTTTAAAAACGTACATCTAGTTTCTAATTCAGATTTGCCTGGCTCTAGTTTCTAGACATTAGTTCTTGTTTCATACTTACTGTTTGAGTTCTTCTTTAGTACTTACTATTTGTTCTTTGTGAAAGCATTTAAAATGCGGATACTTTTTGCTTTTATTTTTGAATATGACAGTATATTTAGAGCTTACTTGATCTAAATCTCACGCTGGGCTCCTCCATATCGTGGCTGTACTTTTGTAGAGTGGAGATCTTCCCAAGTTCAGTCTAGATCTGTGTGTAAGAAGTAGAGAAAACAAGACAAAATTAAGAGAGGAGATGGGATGCACAGGGAGAGATGTCAGAAGCACGAAATCCTTGATTCTGGCTGATGGCCTGTCCAAACACTTGCCAGACTGTCCACAGTAAGGCTGGGTTGTAGAAGTGCTTCACACCACAAACTAGAACAGAGCTTTTGTAAGGAAGCAGAGGAGCCACCAGGGATGACAAGGGAGGCATGGAAAATCTTTAGAAAATCCTCTGGGCAACCCTGTTTTCCAGGTGCAATATTATTCCTGTGTTTTCCTCCCTGCCTCCTCTTCAAGAAAGGGAGTGAAGGAAGGCCTGAAGGAATGGCCTGAAGTTGTGTCGGGGAGATTTTGGTTGGATATTGGGAAAAGATTTTTCACGCAGAGGGTGGTTGGGCACTGGAACAGGCTCCCCAGGGCAGTGGTCACAGCACCAAGCCTGACAGAGTTCAAGAAGGGTTTGGACAACGCTCTCAGGCACAGGGTGTGATTCTTGGGGTGTTCTGTGCAGGGCCAGGAGTTGGACTGTGATGATCCCTGTGGGTGCCTTCCAACTCAGAATATTTTATGATTCTATGAATTTCAATATTATAGCATCTGTTTTGCCAGTAATTTGCATCCTGTTTAAAAAACGGTGACAGGTACAATAATCCGTTCTGGCTCTGTCAAATATTGAAAATTAAAAAAAAAGAGATATTTAAATCACATTGCAACCATGGAAAAGGCCATTGTACAAATAAAGAAACAGTGGAGAAGAAGGGAAATTGCTAGATGCCTGGCTGTCCAGTATATAAATTGCTACATGTAAGACACTTCAACTGCAAGAAGGAATAAAAGACACTGAAAAATGAGGGGGAAAGCCAAGAGACAACCCGAGGACACAGGCTGGCAAACTGGTCTCAGCTTACATGGGTGACTGGAGCCATTCAGAAGTGGAAAAGAAAAATGTTGTTAAAGAAACAGAATCAGTTGGGAGGTGCAGCAGCAGAAGTGGCTGTGGAGCTCCCCTTGCAGCAGTTTCCCAGAGGGGATCGTGGGTGACCCTCTTGCTGTTGCATGTGTGACCAYGGTCACAGGCCTGCAGGGACTTTGTGCACTTGGAAACTCTCTCTGTCAAGTTCTGCTGTGGCTCTGTTTAATCAGAGAGCCTGATTGCCACTCCAAGGGGGTTGCACAAACCTTGAAGGGACCTCCAGATGAAATACATATTGACTGTAGTACTTTGGGTGCTAATAACCTGTATAAACCTGTCTGGTTTCGACAAAGATCACAGCACGAGCCTTCTCTCACCAGTGCCATCCTGTGCCCTGTTTCCATATTTCTCTTGCAGAGCACTGGGGTAAGGGAAAGAAGAGGTCACAAGAAAGCCTCTGAAACTTAAGAATGGAAACAAAGTGGTTTTCCCAGTCTCTTATTCTTAGAAATACCTGAGTGATGTGACACAGAGGGACGTAAAGCTATTCTGGCTGGTTTCTTTGGGTGCTCGGAGTCCTTGAGCTTCTTGAGCCCCACCTTAGACCTAGCTCTCTGCCTGCAACGCCAACCCAAGGTGGTGGTGGGCTCAGTGTGGCAGCACAGGGGCAGCTCTGGAGCATCCATCTCCAAGCTGGTTCCTGGAACTCTGCTCCACAGAGCTGCTCCCGCCACGTGCATTGCTGTCGGTCAAGGTGGCTACAAACCCTTCAGGCTCCACCTGTGCCACTCTGCAGGGCTGCACTGTGCAGGGGGCATGAAGCAGGTTGGGTCATGGCTTGGGGGACACCTCCATGGTGGGGGCATGTCCCTTGTCACAACCCTGAACAGTTCCTAGGAGGAGCTTATTCTGCCTCCTTGTTGGACATAACGTGTTCGCAGAGCTTTCAATGATTCAGGGAAATGTTTCAAGCACAGGAAGAGAAGAGAAATAAACTGATAGTACCTTCTCAATCCTTTTTTGCCAAGGTTAAAAAATACTTTGCAAATTAAACTTGGAATCTATTTCAGTACCTCCTCCTTTCTCCTCTCCTGTCCTCCCCTTCTTCCTTCTCTTCCGTCTTCCCTGCAGGAAAAAAATCACTGTGCAACTCAAGGGGGACYGTCCTCCAGAAGGAGCTGGGAATTAATCTTGTTGCTGAAATGAAGAATAGAAAAGTTCTTCAAAACTTTGTCATTTATTTATAAAATACAAGACTTATGATTGATTTGTTCTCCCTTTCTTATTAATCTCTGCCATCTTCAGGAACTCAAGAAATGTATGTCAGTCCCTCCACCCYCCCCCCCCCCCGATTCATTAAAAGGAATAAAAAGTTTTCTTTTATCTGCCTCGATATTATGGATGTTTTTGCAAAACATAAAAAAAATTTAAATGTACTTAGAAAATTAAATAGAACCTTAAGAGGGATATCAGCTCTTACTGCATTTGTGATAAAACTRTATGATTTATATTCTAGGTATAGTGTAAGAAAAAGGAAGCACATATATCTTTATTTAATGGATGTGCCCTTCAGGAGTAAGGAGCTGTTGGTAACACTTGCTTTGAACGTGCTCCCGGAAATCTTCTTGGTCTGCCAACATACACCTAATGGGCATGGCAGGACATAGGCTCTCATAGCTTTGCAATGGCACTCATGTAACTCCAGGGCTTGTTCAAGTGCTCTTGACCCCTCAAGTTACTGATTGCAAGCCTCTCCCAACATCATCCAATGAATGACAGAAAGAGGGAAAGATGACGCAGTAGGGAAAAGTGGCTTGTCTGCCGTTAATCCGTGGTGAAAACCTACTCACATGTTTTTCTCCACCACAAATAAAGGTGAAAAATCTTGTTTCTGCTCAACAAGCCTATGGGTAAGATATGCAGAGCTTCAATTAAAATGTGGTGGGAGAGTCAGGTGTGTGTTTTGGASCCCAAAACATAGAATTGGATGTCAGCAGTTGTACTAAGAGGGGAAAAGCCTCCCAGACTCCCAGCGGYACACCAGGATTGTAGATAGCTGTGGATGAATTTCTTCCTCTCTTTGAGCAACCACTCTAAAACACAATTTCTACAGCTTTGTTAAGTGGACATGACTGTGAAAATGGGTGCTATGTGTGTGTGTATTACAGCTAATATTAATGTAGATACCTTTCAATAATTTTCTAATACATTTTCCTTTCTTTCTCTTCTTTTCCCTCAGCTCCACTYGAACATATTTTTGAGGTGGAGTTGCTGAATCACATTTAGAGTTTCCCTTCAAGGCAGCACTGTCTCTTGCAGCCATGGTGGGTATGAAGGGCCACTGAGCTCTGGAGAGGAGCCAAGGACCTGTGGAGAGCTGGACTTGTGCTTGCCTTGGAAGTCTCACGTGCTTGGGAAAAGGCTCGATGCTGTCAGGAGTTTGTATGAAAGTTGTTGTTTGAATTTTTTGTATTGAGAGACTGCCTCTCCAGCTGGAGAGGAAATAAACATTTAAAAAGTTATTTTAAGACAGTAAAAATGTGCCATTTAGTGCAACCAAAGGTGTGCATACACAGAGAGTAGGGATTGGCTGTGACCCTCCATCTGGAGTTCCAGAGGTGTGAGCCTCTGCAGCTTTGCTCCCAGTGGATACATTGCTCCACCTGCAAATGTACTGGATGCTAGGGCTTGAAATTGCTCTGTAGCTGCTCATTTCAATATATACGAATCTGAGTAAAGCCTCTGAACTGGGTACTTTAGTATCAAGAAATCTTTCCCATAGTTAAAGATTTCCTTCCTAAATTTCATCCATTTGTCTCTGTTTTTTGCCTTCTTTCCTTTCCCGTCCAAAGCTACCCTGAATAATGCTGCATTGTTTAAATTCACATCTTAGACTATTTAGAATTGTTTGTGAGTAGTTACCATGTTCCCTCTTACACTGCTATTAACTCGCCCAGCTGAAGTATTGTGAGGGCAGTTTGTGGGCAGGATTGCTTCTCCCCTTTACTTAAAACTTGTTTTGGTACAGTTTTCTGTAATTTATGTCTCTC
The DNA here is from genome assembly GCA_018881555.1 of Amblyornis subalaris. Lineage (NCBI taxonomy): Eukaryota > Metazoa > Chordata > Aves > Passeriformes > Ptilonorhynchidae > Amblyornis > Amblyornis subalaris. The sequence continues at coordinate 182,503 of JACAXG010000108.1, forward strand.
TRTTTCAATGAATTTAGGACACCCTTGCCTCCCCAGTTTATTTCAATCTTTCCTAGTTTTTGGAATTTTCTTGCTGAACTTTAGGTCATTAGTAGAGATGATGGGAAGTGGGACATATAACTCTTAATCCCACTGTTACAAATCTGTGTGCTGTAGGTAACTAAGACTACCTAGGTCAGCCTCAAGGCGAAGATAATAAATCTTGCTCATCCTTGGGACACTTTTCCAAGTGACTGATTAAAAACAATCTTCACAGAAATTGTTCTTTCTCCAACCGGCCCATAAAACACCAAACCAACCCCTCTTCTCTTACTTACTCCAGTACCTTTGGTAGGAGAAAGCTGTCAGTTCTCTGAGAAGACTTGAATATCCTGCTTTAAAACTTCTAGCACTACTCTTCTCTCCTGGTCTCCGTACCCTGCAGGTATTCAGTTCTGCTGAACACCTGGGCTGCACAAGACCGAGAATTAACACGGATTTTTCTCCATGCCATTTGGCTGCAGGTGTCTCTCTGCAGACAGARTTTCTGGAGAAGGCGTGTCCTGCCCCTGTAGCAAAAACCGGAGCAAGCAGCAAGGCTGCCAGCAAAAGTGCTTTGTGGAGGCAGACAAATGGCTGATTGACAGTGTTGGGGAGGCACGGGAGTGTTTGGGTGGGGAAGGAAGGTAAAGAAACAGAGAAGAGGATTTAACTGCAAAAGTATGGTGGGAATAAGGGGGATAAAACACCGCTTAAGAAATTGTGTGATTTAAAAAATACATTATTTTGCTGTCAAGTGAATTATAGAGGAGAAAGGGAGATTATTCATTAGATGCATCATAGAGACAGGACATAAAGGATTAGACATGCTGGGTGAGCCATAAAGCTTTCACCAAGCAAGGGAAGAGTAATGATCTTGGTTTTATTGTGCTGTTTTCGGGCTGACAAAGTTCTAATTTTGTTCCAAAAATAAAGTTATGAACCAAATAGAAAGGGCTCTTAAACTGTGTGTGTTTGCTTCTGTGATGGTGTCGACTGTGCATAAGACAGTTTGATAACTATCTGCCAGAGATGCAGAGAAACCTTGTGCTTAATGGGAGCCCAAATAATTTTCAAAGTAAATGCAGATAAAATTTCTTCCTATCGATCACCTTTCCGTCTGGTTTTATTGCTTCTGCAGCATCCTCTGTTAGTGCAGGATGAATACCCAGTGACTTGCAAGAACTGGCAGTCTGACCACAGCTTCTCATGGCAGGAGGACTGTGTTTGATGTGCCTGKGCTACTCCAGCACCACTGACCCCAGGCATCCAAAGCATCCAGCTTGCCTTTCACATGAATGCCAAACCCAGTAAAAACAGGTGGAGAACTGGCCTGACAGAGGAATACCAGTGGCCTGGCTTCAGCTGGGATAGAGTCAATTTTGTTCTTAGCAGCTGGTACTGTACTGTTTTGGGTTTAGGATGAGAATAATGTTGATAACAGACTGATGTTTTAATTGTTGCTCGATTGCTGCTCAGGGACCAGCTGGGCATCAGTCAGCAGGTGGTGAGCAATTGTATTGTGCATCACTTGGTTTACTTGGCATTTATTCCTCTCTTTCTCTTTGTTATCTCCCTTTTCATCATCATTATTAATGTTGTTATTATTATATTTTACTTTGTTTGAATTATTAAATTGTTTTACTCTCAAGCCACAGGTTTTACCTTTTCCTGATTCTCCTTCCCACCCCACCACGCCTGGGGGGATGGAGCGAGCAAGCAGCTGCGTGGCACTTAGCTGCCATCTGGGGCTAAACTATGACAGCCAGGCCCTTCAATTCTATTGCTTCATATTTATTGTGACTTGGACAGCCCCTTGATTGGCTGTGGGGGAAACGTTAGAATTAAATTCTAGGGCATTTTGTTTACTAGAACTGCAAGTACTGCTCTTTTACAACACTCAGAACGAGGTAGATGGTGAGGAATATAATAAATACACTTAAATCCCTTCTGTAAGCAAAATTCAAAACTCAGAGGAGCAATTTAGCCTCCAGAGCTCGCAAGAAGACCATATAACAGTGTGGTCACCTGCACTTTTTCGAGTCATTCACTCTTTTGAATCACTCTTATGTGATTCATACAGGTTAAGTGAAAATGCAAACAGGATCTGCTAGCTGCTATCTTTTCTCCTTTTTTTTTTTTTTTCTTCAACCTTTTATCATTTTTCTCAATTCTCTTCCTTCATTTGCTTAACAGTATATTTATCTCAATTTCCAAATYGAAGTTAACAAAGGGAGGGATGTATTAACTACACAATCAACATATAAAAGCTGTGACACATGAATGAAGCACCAAAAAGATAATGGTATATTAAAAAGAAGTTATTCTGATTTATAAGCACTGGAGAGTCATATTTTCATACACTTTAAGTAATTTGAAGGCTAGAAATGTACTTAAAAGAAACTTCACAAAGGTAGTTTGCTCTTGCTCATTRGTACTTTCATAATGTTCATGTCTTTCTCCTGAGTTCCCACTGATGATAACCTTAATTAAATCAGAAAATTTTGTTAGCCGTTCCTAAGTGTATTGTCTTTCTCTCTGGGTTGCACTGTACAATTAAACTAATTTCTTAGATTGTATTTTTCAAAATTATCTGTTTCTTCCTGTAGGATATTCCAACTCTTGTCAGCAAGTCCTGTCAGCAACTGAAGCAGGTTCTTTCTCACCAGCTTTTTTTTTCCTTCTTCTGTTTGGAGAGACAGTATTGCATAAGAACAAAATATGAAAKAAATATCTAAGCTTGAGCCATAAGAAACTTCAGCAGATCCTTTCGTCACCCCCAAAGTTTTTCTTTACCTGAGTGTGTTAATATTTACTCTTTAAGTGGGTCCCCTCTCTCATGCTGAGCCTCTTCTCTACCTTAACTAATATTTCTTCACTAAGCTCTTCATSAAGCACACAAAAAGGAGGTGTTGTGCATCATGTTTTGGAAAAAAAACCCCATCAATCTCTTCTCTAGGAAAGAGAYCATGTTTCTCTTTAGTGGTTTTATTCTATACTTCATCCCTCTTCCTTTCGTGTCTAGGTTTGCACTTATTCTTGCATTCCAGCTTTGTTCTCAATCTTCCATAAAGTCCTATTAATTAAATGCCTTTCTCAGTCACGTCTTTCCACTATCTTAAATATGAATAGATAAGCCAGGGAAAGGTCATCAGCTTCAACTGCTCTTTTAATACAAAATGGAGCCAGCTGTAAAACAAAGCCCGGATAAAATCAAACCAAACCTGGAAGGATTGAGCTGAAAAGCAATAATTGTTTGGCTGTACCCAGCAGAACTACAAAAGTGCTTAATTTAACTCTGAAAACAAAACTGAGAGTATTATTGGCAAGCACTTGATGAAAGAAAACACTGTTGATAATATTGATTGTAGTCGGCAATTTTTTTCCTGCAGAAAATGCTTTACAAACACTAATTAACCAGGGTATTTCGCAACCTGTGGATCTCTTCTAGTACCGTTTTTAAGCTTTGGTGCTTCTGTGATATGTGTCCAAAGACTAAGCCAAGTATAGCAAAGCTTGTTCTGGTRGAGAAATGGACCTATTTTAATCTAGTGACCAGTCTTGGTGTGTGCTAATGTGCTCTGCTTTATCAAACAGCAGTCAGCACTTCTTAATGGAGGTGCATTTGTTCTGGTCTAATAGGGCATTAAAAAGGGATGAAGCATCATATTCACTCCTAGTCCTTGGGTGGAAGGGTTGGGAAGGAGAAAGTGAGGTGCTGGCAGTGAGCCAGGGCGGTTCACATTGCCATCTTTGCTTGGGTTTTGGTGGTTTTCTTTAATAAAAACTCCTTAGTTCTCTGTCCCTTACTGCATATCCAAAGAGGAGTCTGGAGGACCCATCTAAGCCCTAACCACTGCTGAAAACCACAGGAGTGTTACTGTCTCTGCAGTCTCCACTTTTTCATCAAGTGAGTCTTTACAGTGGTGATCGTGAGATTGGCCTATAGAAGAGCTAAATGCAGTTCCAGTTACTAATAGTGAATAATAATGATAATTCAATARCTATTACCTTCACCTACAGTTGAACCTGTCATGCATCACTGATATCGAGCCCCTCAAGATTTGAGCCYCTCAGGATCTGAACCAAACTTCACAACTTTTTTTTAGTTATGAATCAGTACCCATAGCTGGACAGTTATGATTAAGCARTTGCATTGTGAACCTTGTGCACTTGGCTAATCTTTTGTTTTAAGGGAGAGGGAAGACAATCCCAAGATGAATGGGCTGTCTGGACCAGAGCCACCCGGCGTGAAGTCAGCAGAACTGAGCAGTAACTGGGGGAAAGGTAATGCTGGCAGTGGGAGATCACAACCACCAACCCATTGACCACCTGCTCAAAAGGGACCCCAGACTCCGATGGAGGGAAGAGCTGTGCACGCAGACTAATTAGCATGAGAATTGAGGGATATGAACTAGCAAATAGGGGGTTGAGTACTGCTTAATGAAAAAGTTATGTAATCTGCAACCAATGGATGCYGATGCCTTTGTTAAAATGTWTAACTAGTGCAAAGTTTGGATGGTCAGAGAGCCAGCTTTTTGTGGGTTACCACCCAGCTGCCTGCTTTGCACAAACTGGAAAAAAAGATTAGAAATACCTTGCCTTGGTGTGTGAATTCATGTTGTGCACCAGGTAATGAGCCCACATTTGGGACAAGAGAGCTAAAGCAGAGGAAATCTCAGTTTTAGTTTCCGTGTCCATCTCTCATACTCACAAAAAACCAGTGGCCAGTTCTTCTTCATGGATAAATCACCAAGCCTCACAGGTTTCAAAATACTTGGTAGCACACAGACTGTCCTTATCATGCTCTCATGCATCARGTATTTTTTCACTTTGACCAGCAGTGTCTATCTTCTGTCTCCARCTTTTCTGTCTTTGCCATTCCCAGAGATGTGAAATGAAAAGAGGGATGCATTTGTAAGAGCCAACATCGATTTTCTTTGCACTCCTTTCATTTTAGGCAGAAAAAAATTGCTCTGCAGCCCCACCGCAGCATGGTCTTGCCCTGCCGTKGTGCCAGGAGCAGCCTCAGCAGTGACACTGCCCTGATGCAGAAACCACAACCTCTTGGTTCTTCAAGCACTGAACACCTCAAAAGCCTCTAAAGCCAAATAGGTTTAATGAAGACTTTGAGAAGAAGAGAGAAATCAAGAGTTTTATCTGGTACCAGTCTTCTCCATARCTATTGCAACTGATTCCTGTTTACTGCGTCAAAGCCCTTGCATCATCTCTACAAAGGAAAAAAGCAGAAGTGAGGTGTGAGACCTAAAAACGACTTGGTTGTACCTCAACCTGTGCCCAGGAGGACCAGTGTCACTGAGGGAAGGGGGAAGAAACCAAACCCATTTTGGACACAAGTCTGCYCAAATGCTAGCTGCAGTCCCAGTTAGTGTGTTTGTTTTTCAGACTCTAATAAAACCCATCTGTGTGCAATCACTGCTGGACTCCCAACTGCCTGCCATCAAATTGCGAGAGTTTTGGTGAACACATGGCTAACCAGGATTTTGAGTGGAGAGAGAGCCTGCAGGAATTGTAGCTGATAGCTCCTGCCTCTGCCAATGTAAAGGCAGTGTGGGAAGCCAAGCACAAAACATCAGACATAGCTGATACTGATCCTGTGCCTCGATTGTCACAACCCATTCATTTTCAAGCGTTTTTTCATTTTGCAGAGTTTATTAGAAGCAGAAGGTGCTTAACTCCAGATGGTGGTACTCTGTTTTAAATGTCCTTTCAAACAGAAGGGCTGCTTTCCAATGCATGGTTTTCCAAGTTCCACCACAAGTAAAATAAAACTAGAAAGGTTTGGAGAAGGGTAAGCTAATGAATGGCATCCCAGCCAGGAGTAATTAAACAGTCTATGGCTTCTCAGCATCAGTAAAGTCAGTAAGATGGGGAAGGTTTATTTGCTGATCCTCGTGGAGCAGTGTCATGAGGCACCCCACAAAACTGCTGGGTGGCAGGTTTAAAATTAAAATAATGAAGTATTACTTCACATGGTTTGTAATTCAGTTGCAGAACTCATTGACACCAACCACTGGAGACCTATCATTCAAATGGCTTCGAGGAGAAGCTAGCTCATTCAGGGAAGAGAGGTCTGCCAGGGCCTGTTAATGACAGAGATGTTCACACACAGAGCCACAGAGCTGATGCTTTGATGGAAGTATTGCCGTACCTGCTCCTGGTTCTTCTTCCATCCCCTAAAGCTCTTGCCACCAACCACTGCCAGGGGGATCTTTGGTCTGATGCAGTGCAGCTATTACCGTGTAAGAATTCCTCAGCCCGAGTCAGGAAGGTGATATTAAGCACTACGTGTGCCCATGCARATAATTGGTCTACATTATATGTGCAGAGTAGGGCTGGGTGTTGCAAGAATATGGGAGTTGAGATAAAGCACTTACTGAGCCTGCCCAAAACTACAGATCAGCATAAGAGGGGACTAAGGGCTTCCCTGGTCTCAGTCTTGTGATGGTGCTGTCCCTCAGAGAGTTGGTGCGAAGTAGCTGTATGATGCTAGAACAGGAAAATAAATTTTATCATAATTATGGATCACAGAGGAAAAAAACCAATTGTGTCTTCTAATGGAGGAGAATAGAAATACATTCAGTATTTACAATGATCCCTCTAATCTGAACAGGATCTGAGTTTTATATTTTGGAAGAGAGGGAGTGATCAGACATAATTCCAGTGCAGCTGCAGACAATGCTCTTTTGTGGCTGGTTATCCATCCATAATTCAGGACAGTGAATTCAGCCTTTTTCAGTTTCACACAGTCCATTTGTTTCCAAACTACTTAGGTTTTCCACAGTAGTTTAAGTGGTAGAAATCGTGCCAGAAAGTAACATCTCTGCAGCCTCACCCAGGTGTATATTTGGTACCATCAGTGTGTGCTGCCAGGTACCAGAGTAGTGGTGAGAGCTCCTGCCTGGGAGCTGGGAAACTGGGATCCAGCTGGCTCCTCAGCTTGCTGTCAAGGTGCAGCTCTTCTCTGTTGTTGAAACCTCTCTTGCATGCAGGAAAAGCAATCCCCATGTATTATGCTGTAGGGAAAATACCAGCTGGAAAGTCTGTGTAGCCTCGTGGTTTTGGGGTTTGTGTTTGGGTAGCCCTGAGAATGCCGCAGTCCTTGGGTTTAAAAAGAAATTGGTGGCCCCACTGCATTTTTTGAGGTGGCAGACCAAACTAGACCAGCACTAGACACAGCCAGGATGACCTACATCTGCTCTTACTTTACCTCTGCAGAAAAAGTTTTCTAATGATGCCCAAGTCCTGCTGACTCAGCATCTGATTTTTACACTTTTTTTTTTTCAGGAAAAATAGCAGCATTTTTCAACCAGTTGGCCTCACCCTCCCTCCTGGCCTTGAGAATCTATGAATCTGAAACACAGGAGGTGAAGAAGGATTTCTGCTTGTGTCAAGAAAACCCTTTTATTTCTCAGTGTTAATATTTCTAATTTACATTTACTGCTTGGGGGTTTAAAGATGATGTGGAACAGCAACTATGAACCCTCCTTCCACATATGTTGGGACAAGAAGCTATTTATAGCTTTTGATTTGCAGTTGGAGGAAGAACCATAAATATTCCCCACTTCAGCAGGAAAACAGCTCCAGCAATATAAAAAAAGAGCCTTAGTACATAGGAATGGGATAGGATTTGGGCTGCATTGATTATGCTGTTTCAGCTAAGATTTATCTGTTTGAAGTTTTTGAGACTGGTACAGTCTTGTGTTCGTTTAAAGACAGCACAGCCCTATGGATCCAGTTGTTAAGCTTTGTGTCATTAGCAGAACGGTGTGCAAAAAACGCTCTGTGAAAACAACTCAAATCCTTGGCTCTCTGTCCTGCATATTCTAGGAAGAGACGAGCACCTAAAAATCGCTGGTGTGAAAATTTGCAACGTATTAATACGTCTTTGGGGTACACGATAATAATTTATGATACCACACCTTTTAACTAGTCATCTGTGATGAGGAGAGAGGGAAAAGGGCTGTAATTGTTCTGCATGTTTGTTAAAGGATTTTTTCACTACATTTTGTTAAAATACAATCCCTCGTGATCATGTATAATTTTACAGTGTTAAAAATAATTATCAGAACAGCTTTTTACAGTTTTTTTTATTTTAACATACCTGGGTAGGTGTTTCATGTGCAGTTTATTGATGTTGTATTTTCAGTGTCTCCAAGGGGGACGTGGAACTGCTCTTCCCTGGTCAGAATTCCTCAATACATTTACTCATATAGTGCATCTATTCTCAGTATTTCTGTTGCATGCTGTTCCACTGGAAATAAATGTTCTTAATTCCAGCCAACTGAAATGCGAACGGTATTTTAAATTAAATATAGTTACTCATTTTAAAAGGTTACTCTTGTCTTTTTTATTAGTGCTATTTATTTCCTCGAACCTTTTCCACAGTCAGGTCGCTAAAATGAAGAGCTGGGTAACCCAAACAGTGGAGCTGTGGCTGGAAGTGGAAACGAGAAGTCTGGCACATGTGGCTCCTTGGTCCTAAGTGTTGCCACTTGTCCCTTGGGCTGTGCATAGTCTCCAACTAGAGAGGCATCTACTTCTGCAGAGACATACCCAGTCCTCTGTGGACCTTCTCATCCTCTCAAAATATTTTCTGCACGCCCGAATTACCTGTTTTCTGCAGTGATGTACATAGGCTCTATTGTTCATCATGGATTTCTGCTCTGAGCTAGACGGACTGCAAAATGCTTTGAGATTCCAAACCAAATGGAGATTCACACCCTGTCTGATTCTCCTGAGCCCTCTACCCCAGGGCATAGTTAACTCCTGGGAAATGCCAAGCAGCTCTAAGTAAGGATGGGAAGCTTCGCCAGGATGAAATAAGACCCAAGGCAGCTGGACGATTGTTTTGGGCTTCTTTTTGCAGATAGTCAGAGCAATTAAGATATTAATATCAATGTCATGAGCTGTCACTTATGGACTGCCTTAGCTCTGCTCTGCCACGAACTTGCTCCTCTTCACCACACAAAACTTCTGAAACTGTGAGGGAACAAACATTTCTCACCAAGCCTAAGCACCCTTTGCTCTTAATCTGAATATATTTCGATTTCTCACTGAATCTGCCAACATCCATTAGAGTCATCATTAACGGGCCACGATGGGATTTGAACTAATGAGTACAATTTACAAAATAGTTTGGAGCACAAAAACTTTTAGGAGCAGCTGAGTGGTGAAACCATACTCGGGGGACAGGAGGTTTTCTAGAAAACGATGGAGCAGGAAGAGAGATTGGAAGAGGACCAATCAGTCTAGCTCCGACCCTGATTAATGAAAACCAGCATTTGAGTCTGTGATAAACAAAGGAGTAGCCCACGGTGTTTTGAACCTTCTCAACAAGCAAGAGGGGCAGAGGCAGGCGTGAGGGAGGACAGTGAGGCAGTCATCAGTTTATCACTCAGAATTGTTTTGATTACTAAGGTGGCAGAAGAACGGGGAAAACAGCTCTCTGGTGCAAAGTCAGAGCATGTCAGATTTACCCCTCTTTCCATTTCCCTCTCCAAGTTCTGCCTCACACTGAGTGATGAACCCCCACATGCCCACTGATGATTTAGAATCCGTATTTGCATGAAGGGATTATAATTAATCTCCTGTGTGTCTTCACACACAAATTTACCTCTCCCTTACAGACAGTACCCGTCAGCATTGTGTCTTTTGGCTGCTGTGGGATCATTGTACCCAGATCAGCTGCAGTGTGCAATGTTAATTTGGTACTTTAGCAACAGCCAGGAGCCCTGTTTTAGCTGTCTGGGTGCCTCACATTTTTCTGTTCATACTCAGTAAGCTGGGAGAGCCAACCCTTGAGACAGGAGGCTACAGAAGAGCTGCTCATTCAGCCAGCCCAGCTGAGCACAGGGCTGTCAGAGGAGCTTCTGGAGATGGTGGATCTGCAGGTAGATCTCCTGCCAAGTCCCAAGCCCAGGTGTCAAGAGCACACCGCTTTCCCATCACTCTCAATTTTGCATTTATTTGGTTTTGAATCCCAAACCATTATTTAATTGTGGTCAAGTCTGACTTTCGCCTTTTTTAATCCCGCTTCTAGATATGTGCAGAACTGATTTTTGGGTTAAGCGAGTCTGATCTCATATTGGGAACAAATTGGAGTGCCACTTGGTATTTGGTGCAGAGGTGTTATGATGTCCCTAGCAGTGGGCTTTCCCAGGAGCTGGGCTGGCCCATGTGCTTGTGCATCACTCTGGCTGTGGAAGCAGAAGAAGAAAATTCACAACCTGAGTTTCATTCAGCTGAAGCAGTTCCTTATTTGAAGCTGCCCAGCCACGGTGTGAGCTCAGGAAGCATGTCTGCCTGAAGTGGAAGGGCCACGGAGAGAATGAGGAGAGAAGGTAACAAGGTAGACGGCCGTGGGTTTCACACCCTGTTAAAAAGAGAGAACGAGAGAGGGATTTGTGTCAGAGGTGAGACCAGTTCGTGATGGTTGAGAGGGCTCACAGGGGTGGTGGAGTGGCTTTTGAGTACCACAGAGTTCTGCAGAAAGATAGAGAAGCCGTCTGATGTGATTCCCTGTCCCTGTGATGCTGGGGTCAGACCCTGAGCCAGGCAGGAGAACACACCTGTCAGGGTGATGAGCATCCTGTGCTCAGCCACCTGTGCTGCTGTGGCTTCAGCAGACTTCAGTCCTTCAAAGGATTCGCCAATCACCTATGTTGCTTTGGTGCAGGATATCCAGACCTATAGGCTTTGTCTGCAACAATAATCCTCCCTCAAGAAGAGCCAGGCTTGGAGCATGGCCCCAGCTGCAGCCAGAACCCCTTAGGGCTGGGGTGCAAGGGTGGAAAAGCAGGGACACAGACCCTGGGGGCACAGTCCTACCTTCCTACTCTGCTTCAAATCATACAAGGATAAACACGTTGGTTGCCTGAGCCTGAGCCCCAGCAGTGTTCTCTATTTAAAAAGTAAGGGTGGAAGTGAGCTATTTTCTTGCATATTTTGAGGCTCTTCCTTCGAGGTGTCAAAAAATAAGAGAAACAGTCAAGGAAAGGTAAACAAGAGGTGGTTCTTTTTTTAAAGCAAGTAGTTAAATGTAAGGCACAGAAGTATTCTTTATTAAAAGAAATTAATTAATTGCTTGATCACTTAGTATGGTCCTGTCTACAAGCTCTCCTGTGATGTGTATTTTAAGATGAGAAGAGTGTCTATTTTTGATAATCTTTGTTTGCCAAGACTTAGAGCTGCACGGACGAATCTGTTTCTCTTCACCCCCCCAGGATTTGTAGCTGCAGTCAGCCTTTTGGGGGAACAGACATCAAAGCCTTCAGCAGGTGTGCGGTGACCAGGAAACGATACTGCATGAAATCCAGAGAGGAGGCGACACGATATTTCCCCTGGGATCCTTGTAAAAGTGGCACGGAGAAGACAGAAGTGTTTGCAGATTGCCTTGTGAGCRCTGCAGAGAATATATCAGCCAAAACAGGAAATAATCTTGGAAATGACGAGCCTCATTCAAGGTTAATGCTCTCAGAGCTGTGGGAGCTGGTCCCAGTGGTACATTACTAGCCAGCCTGTAATAAAGGTGTTTTCCATGAGCTTATGTGCCAAAGGCTAGCCATCAGTGTGGCACTTCGGAATTGCGGGTATACAGTGTCCCGTGCTGAAGCTGAAGGTACCTCATGCAGCTGTAGGTACCTGGTGGAAGAGCTGCTCCACAGCTCCAGAAGCAGAAGAAGGGAAAATTATACTGTGCTTGTCAAGTGGTGAACTCCAGCTCCCAGCATTAAGTTCTCCAAAACAAAACAGATGCAACAAATAAAAGCTATTCATCTGTCAGGACTGGATGTACATGTTGTCTGATTTCCTAAAGTGCCATTGGCAATTGCCAGAAGCATCAATTTTTTGAGCTATGTGTCTGAATTGCATGTTCCAAATGAGTAGTTTAGTCCTTGTGTTGCACAAATACGTATTTTCTCTATTAAAATGTCTTGCTGACTGGTTGGATGCCAAATCAAAGTGGTGTAGAAATGTGTGCACACCTGAGCCAGCTGCTAGTCTGGGTGGTTTCTCTGAGCTGGATGCTGTAGGTGGCACTAGTGGCGTAGCTGATGTTAAATTATGCAGCATTTATCCCCTTTTGGCTGGAGTGGTAGCTTTTTGATTGAGGTAGGGGAGTTTACAATTATCTGTAGGGCTGTCACATGTTCTACTTTTATTTAACTTCCTGAGTACTCTACTGCCACTAGAATGACCTCAAAAACCCTTCCCAGAAAGCTTGGCTTGACAAAATTCTTCCATTCATGCCAAATGCAAAGGTGTATTTATTATATTGGAGCCATCACCTGCACTCTGTATTGAGTGAATAGAGCCAAACATATTTGCTTGAGCTGCAAAAAACGTCTCACTAAAATAATTAGTTTCAACATGAACGAGAGTTGAAGATTATTTTGTAATCTGCTGCAAGCATCAGTCAGCAGTGTTGCAATTAAAAGGGTCTGCTGAGATGAGTAGCGTTTTGAATCTACTGTTGTGATGTTACCTACCTGACTGCTTGGCTGCTGTAAATCAAGCGACACCACTGGAAGCACATGGGTGGAYGCCAGCTGGAGATCTGGCCCATTATCAGACTATAAAATCCTCTTTCCAGAAGTATTTTACTGGGCAAGGCATCCAAATCTATATATAAGTTTCTTAATTGAAACAGATGGCAAGAGGCCGTAGATTTTTGCAGGGTGTAACGCAAACAGGTAACTGGGACTCATTTATCAGCCTCGCGGTGGATCACAGGGACAGGAAAGGGAGCTCCGAGGAACGTGCTGTCCTATAAAAGCAACAGGACGSACTCACAGCTTCAAGGCTTTAACATTCGGTACGTGCTCTGGTTTTTATATACCCCTTTCTAAATTCCTGTGTTTGCTGCGGCGGCAGCAGGTTCGGTGTGGCGGCAGGGCTGTAGAGCAGGCACCTGAAATGGGAGAATTTGATCAAGCATGCCTGTTAAATAGCAAGGGAGAGGAAATCTGCCGTGAAATCCAGAGGGATTGAGCTTGAGCTGCTGCAAGCAGATTGAGGGTGTTTGTGTCTCAGATCCCTTTATTTCCTAGTTCCTCGGCTGGTTGAAGGCTTTCGAGGTGGGGAAATGTTTAATCTGGCTTTGCTTGTCCATATTTCCCAGCTCAGCAGGCACAGGTGCTCTGCACATTGCCGTCAGTTTGCTAAATAAAATATTGAAGCTCCTGAATATACCCAAGGCACACATGTAGGATTTCTTTTCGCTTCTGGATTTTAATATGTTTAATTTTCAGCACTCAAGCGTTCCTTGACTTTTTGGTGGGTTGATATTTGTTACTGTAYATTAATGCTGATAAGTGAGTTCTCTTTCTTTCTTTCTTTGGTTTTGTTGTGTTAGCCTGCTCTTCTTGCTGACACTACACGCATATTTTCACATGCATCCATTGAGGGAAGGCAGGAAGAGCTCTGAAACTTTGTACGTGACCTTGAGCTGTTCCCTAGAATCATGTTCTGCCACAGTGTGCTGCCCTCCAGCAAAACCATGACTTTATTATTATCATTATTACTATTATTGTTATTATTATTCCTTCCAGTTGCAGCTGGCATACATTGGGATTGTATCTATTCTACCTAACAGAAACTCAGAGCAAGTCTGGCTGCTCTCCAGCCGAGCTTGTTCAGTGCTGCTGAGGGCAGGGTCCAAATTATTCCAGCCAAATTTGAGCCAGCAGGGAAGAAAAACCAGAATTTTATTTCCTGGCTCAAAATGATGCAATCAATGCTGTGAATTCTTTGTCAAAATAATGTGCAGGTTGACACCTATGATTACACATCATAGCACAGCTTTCCAAAGTGCTCATGAGGAAATTGCATGTATTTTTGAGGAGGCAGAGTTACCTAAATTGTTTTTCAGAATTCAGACAGTATGTCATGACTTCCTTCTTCCTATTTCTTTCTCTGCCTTACTTCTGTTGATGGTTTGCCACTTAGTCAGAAAACTTCTTAGCAGCTACCTTTGAAAAATCGGGTTTAAATTGGTGCTTGATTGCCCTCTCCTCTGTTTGTTTCAAAGGTGAAAACGGGAGATTCACACATCTCTCCTTGGGAAGCTGCTAGGAAACAAGCAAATATTGCTGCTGCAATTTCCCAGCTTCGGAATTGGCAACAAGCCCATTTCCATATCAGTGCAAAGCGCAGCCATCAGCGGGATTGTCCCAGGGGAAGGTATTTGCTCTCCTAGGGATGCTGGGATGGGAGCTGGAAGGAGCAGGGACTGCATGCTCGTGGTGGTGGCCCAACTCCTGTGAGCATTTTGAGCCACCCTCTTTGCTGACCCCATCCCATGCCTGTGCCTGAGATATGGGACTCTGCAGGGTGGTGGTCACTTTGCTGTCACCCACATCCATCAGGAGATGCTGGGCTGGGGGAGCTGCAGCTGTACTGGGCTGGGAGTGATGCTGGTGATCGGTTTGCCTGACTCTTTGGAATGACTTAAACTTCATCATGCTGGGTTAAATTCTGTTTACAGTTAAACCAATGATGTGCAATTAAAGAAAAGAGCCCACGAAGTTTTTACAGAGGGGAAACAGATGGTCCCCAGCTGGAATGCTACAGCCACAGGAGGCAAGGGCATCCTAGATGTTTCTTAATGAAAAGATCTTTCATATGCATAATATATGAGCATAAGACATGGTATTACAGCTACGTATCTTAAATAAGGACAGAAGAACTTTGTGTGTGTCATATGCCATGAGTGCAATAATGCTGACAAGAACCTCAGCAGCAATTCACAGAAGAGCAACATTTTTGTCCCAGTAATACCAGCAGTGGCACAACATGAGCAACAGGGAGAGACACTTAGCTCCAGTTTTCAGTTCCAATGCTGCAATAACGTTCAAATATCGTCATCCTCTGGCTGTCTTTAGCTGTGCTGGTGACACAGCTGCTCTGCTGGATGCAGCGACCATGTCCAGCTTGGGCACTGCCTGAGGGGCAGGCTCTGGTGCTGGCTTGCTTTCTCTTGGAGCCAGGATGGCTTGCAGGCAGCACAAGCATTTTGCAGCCACAAGACAAGAAAAAAGTTCGTCTTAACTCAGATAATAAATTTTGACTTGGTCTTTCAATCAGGTGTTGAAAGTAGTGCCAGAAGCCAGAACTGGGATGGCTCAGGGTTCCTTTAGAAGTAAACATTTGAATCAAGTTCTATCATCCTGCTGCCCTGACAAAATTTAGCATTTAATGGTGTTTTTCTTATGCAGGTGTCAGCTCATGTCTCTCCTTACCAACTGACAACAGAGAAAAGAAACAAGCAAGTAGTTTCTGAAAAAGTATATCTTGAGGCTGGAGCCCTGTTGCACGTCTGGTCCAGCCCCTTACATTTTGGGAGGAAACTAGGGCACAGTGGCACATGGATGCTGATGCAATAGCAGGAAGGACCACACTGTCAGCTATCCTGTTCATTCCCAGGGAGAACCTAGGAGCTTTTCCCCTTGCAGATCTGCTGCCTGTGGTTTGAAGCCACAACAGGCTTTCTGTGTACTGAGTAAAAATGGGGCTCCCTAAGGAATAGGCTCACACTTGCAGAAGTATTTTCATAGATTTGGGGATTTTTTGTTCTCTAGTCTATCCATCTTTGAGAATTTGAACAACTGATATTTGGTTCACGTCCTTTGTGAAGATTACAGTCATCTGAAGAACTACTGTGTGACTTCTGTGATCAAGTCAAATGAAGCAACACACCTCAGATTTTGAACACAGATTAGTTCAAAAGTTCAAAAGTTTGCAGAGTAACTCTATCACTAACAGCCAATGTGTACAAGCCAGTGCATCCAACAGAGCAGCTCAGGAGTGCTGACATCTGAATGATGGCACGACACTAACAAAATATGTGGAAAAATATCCCAACARTATCTGTTCTTTTTCATTATTTATTTGCTTGCCTCTAACATTGTTAAATATTATTCTGATGTGAAAAATTTCATGTCCAACAGCTTAGGGATATTTTTCAGTTACGTTGCTACTTCTGGATTGTGCATTTGTAAGAACCTGGAAATAAAAGAGGAGCTGAACTGTAGCAGATGCTTTAATTGCTCAAGTAAAGGGTAAATTGGCATTGTTGGGAAGCAGGTCCAACTTCCATCAAGCTCTTCTGTGCTATGGAAACCAAGAAGGATTCTAGATGTGTAATGGAAAAGTATTTTTAAAAACTAGTCTGTGCAGTTAATTATTCCCCCATTCCAGTGAAACTTTAATGGATAATGGTAATCTGCGAGGTATTGTACTCGGGGTGTGCTAGCTGCCGTGGAGGGATTAGCCAAGACCTGTTTGCAAATGTGACACTTCTCTGATATTTGAATCTGTCTGAGATATTTCTATGCTAAAGAGCTGGAGCTTTTGTGAAGTGCTAATATGGTTCTATATTTATGGAGGGTTTCTCCATCGAGATTGTGAGTCTGCTTAGTCTTCTGCAGGTGGACAGAAGTGCCCCACATCCACGGGAGGTGCAGCTGAAATCCAATGTCTCCCCAGACTCTGTGCTGAGGGGTAGGGGTATAGCAGGGTGGGCTTGGTTTCTGATCCAGTCGGAGTGCAGGAAAATGTACTCATCCTTGGGAGCACACAGCTGGGCAGGTCGACTCTCTCTGAATTCCTCTGCATGTTGGGATGGACAGTCTCATCCCTGTGTTAGCACTTTTGCAAAACTATTTGCAAAGTCCTCCTTTGGACTGCTTTGGGCATCCTCTTCATCAGTTTGCAAAACCAGTGACTGACACCGGAGCAGGTTCAGAGAAGATCTACTGAGGCAATGGAGGGAAGTGAATGAAAATGCACCACACAGGAAAAGACAAAAAATGTGGTTTGCTCAGTCTAGAAGAACAGGGGTGAGAGAAGATCTGATTGTCTATAAGCACACCAGGTAAACAAACATCCTGATTCAGAAGAAAGTAGTGCCAAGAGCACTTTGCAGAGCCATTGCCAGCCAGTAGAGATGGACAAAGTTGAGAGGACACAAACCCCTCTCAGGAAGTGTATTTGCTTTTTTCCCACTCAGTGAAGAGCAGATGGGAGAAAAAAAGTTTGTCAATCAGTTGGACAAGCCACAGAACTTTATCACTCTTGGCTGTAGATTTTATCACTAGAGGTTTGATGCCACTGACATGAGCAGGATTTTATAAGCAGCAGCTAACTCAATAAAACATCATTTCCTCCTACAGGGACAAGTCCTGGAGCTCTTTCAGTCCTCAGGACTGCAGCAGGATTTTCTGCATTCCTGCCACATTCCTGCTGGGAAGCATTTGTCATGTGGAGTCCCACCACCACTGGTTCCAAGCCAAGTCGAAAACCCTTCTGGGAACGAAGTGACCAGAAGGCACCACTCTCCCTGGGGTCTTCCCGAAGCACATAGCAGCTTCTAGATGCCCACAGGAGGGACCAGGAACTTCCAGTCCTTGTGTGCTTGTCCTAAATACGTGCAATTAGGTAAAGTTAGGTAGGTGTGGGCAGGGTTATCGCCAGGAAAGCTGCTGTGTGGGAGGAATGGGGAATGGACCACGAGCTGGTGCTGCTGAAATGTGTCAGCTGAAACTGCAAATGGTGATTTGCTGTGCTGCTTATCCTGATACATTTGTATGAAGGGAAAATTGCATTCCCCAGTCAAACCACTGGTTCTGTAGCCTGACAGGGTGCAGCACCTTGCACTGACAGGTGTATCCAAGGGCTTTTTCTGTCAGCTCAGCCAGGATGAACTCTGCAATGCCTTGTGCTGCTCACAGACTACTGAATAGGTTCCTACCATAGAAACACAAGGCAGTTTCCAGGTGACAATAAATGTGATTTATGATGGAAAAAAGAATGGAATACCTTCTCTTTCACTACCATTTTAAAACTTGAAATATTCACTGAAATCTAGCCTTTTCCTAAGAATTCCGCAGCTAAACCCTGCTCAGAATGTTTTTAAGGACTATGTTGCAATGTTTTAAACTTACTTCAATGGCAATAAATGTGTCCATGAAAAACCTCTTAAAAGATTCCTTGAGAATCACAAAAAGTACAACAGGAAGAAAGCTCAGGTTTCATCAGAAAAGTTGTAGGACCTTGCAACATCAAAGAAAAATATTCTGCTTTCAATATCTCCCCCCATCAAAGAGAAATTAATTTAAGTTCCTGATAGGTAGCCAAGAAAGAAAGGGTAAATGTATGAAATAAAAATGGTCTTTGAATTCAGATAGTGCTGTATAAATACATAAAAAGTATCCAGGATATTCTTGAATTAAGTACAATATTGCTGTGATCATATTCTGACTGATTCAATGTAGGAGTCTCCATAATCACCTCCCGTTCTCTCCTGGAGCCACCTTCCAGTCCCTTCCAAAGCAGCTGAGGTGGAAACACAAACAGCAAATGACCTCTGACAGTGGTATTGCAATGATGAGGATAACAAAGCACCATTAATGCAGGTTCTTCCGTGTGAATTTGACAGGGATGCTCTGCCTAATGATCAATCAGCTAAGGATGACTGGCAAAAACTTATGACTCAGGACAAATTAACCAAGTTACAGAGGAGAAATTTATGCCTGATTCCCAGCCCTTATGAAATGGTCTGGTGGCAATGCTGTTCAGCTGGAAGGTACTGCGGGTTCCAAATTTGCTCTGGCGCTTCAGTTGTTTGCCAAAAAGATGATAAAGCATTTTGGTCACGTGCTTGATTTTGTGAAGCTGCTAAGGTGAGCAGCACTGCTGCCCTGCCATTTAGCAGCTAATCTCCTGGAAAATTGTAGTGCTACGCCCAGAAGTGGTGCTTGGTGTGAACCTGGTTGCGTGAGACACGGTGCTGGACCTTGTAGGGTCACACAGCATGGGGGAAACCCCACACACAGCTGGGTGTGTGAGGAGAATACTGACCTGGTCTTAACATGGTTCGAGCTGTTTTTGCTAAAATCTTGCTAAATTGCTGCAATATCAAGTTTGGCAGCTTTTTAGAGTGATGTCCTTCTCAGGCTGTCTGATGGATAAAGCACGTAAAGGTGATACAAGGAAAGTGAAAGCACAATTTGATAAGGAACAGGAAGATTGCTGGGATGCTGTAGCTGTGCTTCAAGCAAGATTCAAGTCTAAAGGGTGGACAATTCCCAGCTCAGTTCCTGGGCAGGCCTAGCCCACTACCCTTTCACTATCCACAGCACACGTACTCGCTTCACTTTGTTATCCAGGGAATACCATAGTAAATGAAGTTTGCAATATTACCCAAATTAACTCTTAATTTAGGGTAAGGGCAGAAGAAATTCTAAATCTGTGAGGTGTTACACAAATACACCCATCTGCACCAAGGAAAAGACAGAAGGATATACTCACAGTGTGGCTGTTTCTCTAAAGCATTGATATCACTGACAATTTTATTACACCAAGAAATAAATCACCTCTTTTACAGTTAATAAAATTTAAGATGTAACTCCTTGTCTCTGCTATATCACTCCAAGAATGGAATGGGTCAGCAAATGCTGTATGACAATATCAGTTGCCCTTTAGTCTTTATATAGAAATTGGACTGGTCAATGATTCTTCAAAAAAAAATTAACACATATGAGCATGTGAATGTAAACATTAAGTTTGCCCTAAGTGTGGGCAATCGGTAGATATCACTACTTAGAAGCTCTGAACAGATATTATGGATATTATGGAAATAGGAGTGGTTTATAACCTTTAAAAATTTTTTCTAATCTACTGAAGTCTACTATAGCTCTTGACCTTCACTATTGGCTAAAGAGGAGGGTCTTCAGCTTTTCCCTTTCCATCCTATTTGTTCTAGCCATCCTCACAGCCTGCAAGCAGGTTACTCCTTTTGTGCTACAGTGTCTCTTTGCTGACTGAAGTTTTCACCTAATTTTGACCCTGCATCCTTGTGGCTATAAGTCTGTATATTTTTTGGCATCACTTTTGCTGGCAGCGAATACCAAAGGGAAATGTTTCTTTTCATTCGGTAATTTTTCTGCCCTCAATGATCCCTATCTGTGGAGGAAATTGGACTTTTATTTCTGTGTTTCCGTGGGAGCTGAGGTGAAGAGCAGCTTCAGCAAATCATCCTAACAGCTTATTACTTCCACTCCTCCCACATGATCTCTCTGCTTATGTAACTTCATGGGGGATGCATTTCAAGCCAGTACAGTCAGTGTGCCCATCAGTGTGATGCTTTTCACTGCCTTGGCTTGACCAGCGTGGGGTTGAGCCCACCGACGGCATCGCTGGCACCGTGGGGTGCCACAAGCACAAACACGAAGTGACTGGGGAAGAGGACAAATGGCCAGAGAGGAAAGCAGGCGTCCCTGGAGGCAGAGGCATGGCAGCACCATCCTGATTGCCAGCAGTGGATCTTAAATTAGCCACGAGACGAGAGGATTCAAGCCAAGATACCATTATGAATATTAATGTTCAATGAATCTTCTCTCTTTTTTTTTGAATTTATTTCCCCTTTCCTCAAAATGTTCAAAATTGCAGGACAACAGCACAAGCCACTTGCAATATTTCCCCTTTTTCTTTTCTAACATTTCCAAAAGGCCTTTGATATTGTTCCCGTGAAGATGTGAATACACTCAGAAGTAATTGATAACAGAGCCAGGTACTGACTTTTGTGCCTCTGCCTTGACACCAGCATGACTTTACCACTGTGAGCTGGCCTCAGGGAGAGCCACAGGAATAACACAGAGGTGAGAAATGATAAGACAAACTGTAAAATAGTTGAATATGCCTGGTGGTGATACCACCAATCACTTCAGCTTCTCCCCTTTGGTGTTTGCAAGGACTCCATCCAGGACAGCAGGTGCATCCGTAGCCTTGCAGCTCACCGGTATCATTGCTGCATGCAGGATTTTGGGTGTAAAAATGGAGACTGAGCAAAACCGGCGTGTTTTTCTCTCTGCAGCATTCTCAGTTCCCGGCTGGCAGGGCTATTTGTCATGCATTGGCAATGTCTACCCTCTTTTCCAGAATTTTACAGTCGGTAAGGTTTCTCTTGTCTGTCAAACTTACCTCTCATCTCAAAGTTGCTTCAGTAGAGTTCTCTCGCCTCTACTGAATTCCGCACTGCTCTCCTGAAAGAGCAATGCCCACAGTTTGTCCCCTCCACCCGGATTTAGCTCTCACATCAGTGTCATGCCAACAAAGGCAGAATTGGAGCTCAAATCTGATATTTGCATTAGATACAGACTCAGGGTGTACAAAAGGATCCATTTCATTGAAGTGCACTCGTTTTTAGGAAGACAGTAATCAATTTGTATCTCAGTTGGAAAACCGTTTCAAGAGACAGGTCGATCGGCTGTTAACGAAATTCCAAGTCAGCAAAAACAGCCACCAAATAAAACTTGAGAAAGTTGTGGTTTATTTTAGGAGTCAGAAATAGTGTATTGCCCAGAGGAAGACGGATTAGATAATCACGAGAAAAAAAAACCCAGGAGCTGGTACTGAAGAATCAGTAGCAAGAATAAAATTTTTTACCTTATTTTCAATGAATCATGTGAAACTTGAAGGAAAAAACCCTCACATTTTGCTTTCCTTCAGCTAGGCATCATTAGCAAAAGATCTTTCAAAGAATGACTAAGCAAGAAAAAAGTTGAAAATGAAGCCAGCCAGTTGATTAGGAACAATTCACACATCATGGGTCAGGATGCAGAGAGTATCCTAAAATGAAACAATGAGAATTAGAATCATAGAGCGGTTTGGGTTGGAAGGGGCCTTAAAGATTATCTAGTTCCAACCCCCCTGCCATCGGCAGGGACACTCTCCACTAGACCAGGTTGCTCAGAGCCCCATCCAGCCTGCCCTTGAACACTACCACGGATGGGGCAGCCACAGCTTCTCTGGGCAACTCATGCTGGTGCCTCACCACCCTCACAGTAAAGAATTTCCTACTAATATCTGATCTAAACCTACTCTCAGTTTGAAGCCATTCCCCCCTGGTCCTGTCGCTACAGGCCCTTGTAAGTAGTTTCTCCTCTACTTTCTCATGGGCTCCCTTCAGGTACTGGAAGGYCACAATTAGGTCACCTAAAAGCCTTGTCTCTTCCAGGCCGAGCAAACCCAATTCTCTCAGCCTTTCATCACAGGAGAGGTACTCCCGTGGTGTTCCCGTTCAAAGGCAACATCCTTCAGAAAACTGTTCACACTTTAAGAGTTCCCTCCCATCTTTAAAACGATTTTGGTTAATGGAGGGTTTTGCAATTCATGGGTAAAGCATTTTGAGTAACTTCGTGAAAAATGAGTGAAAAAAGCTGCTTTTGCAATAACTTGAAAATGCTAAAATTATCGGTGCTTTCCAAGGGGAAAATTAAGTCAATGGAGRCTGGACTTCATTCTGCTCCTGCCAGGAGGTGTTATTCAACGCCATCAGTAGAGATAATGGCACCAGCCACTGATAATAGATGTACTGAAGCAGTGATGGTGTCTTGTGGAGTATCACCGCTGTGGTGATCACGATAGCCCATAGATATGAATGACACACTTTCCATCCGTGTCTTTCATTAAATCAGCYGGGGCAAGGCAGAACACACCGTTAAACACTGCCCTGGTGGAAGGTTTATAATGAATCACGGATGGTCAGCTGCTATCCCAACGCTGGTAGTGCTGCCATAAAACATTTGGCAGCCGTACAAAYTCCGTAGTACTGCCCTGGAAGCTGTTAATTTTTTTTAACACCTTGTCCCACCTTTTTCCAATCCTCCACTTGCTTTCACAAAAAAAGGGACCTAGCGTGCTTCCTGTYGCTGCTCCTGCCAAATATTTCCTTCCCTGGTGCCGGAAGGAGGAGTTCATACAGCAGCTCTTTTGAGAAGGTGCAAAAGATGTGAGAAGGAAATCCCTCGTCATTCCCCACTTTGTCTGGAAGACCAACATAATAATTAAAAAAAAAATCAGTAGAAAGTGCACACTCCTGCAGAAGAATACCCCTAGCACTTTSTTCAGTACCGTAGGASAAAGCTAAACAGAAGATGGAAAGATATTGAAGAGTGGCAAGGAAACAGGGAGACAGAAGCAACAGGAATGTTTTCCTCATTGTAGTAAATTTCTTGGTGAAAACAAAGTATTTCTACACAATGACTGATTATTACAAGCAGTGAAATAAAGGCCAAAAGGGCCATCTGAAAWAAGATATATTGAACAAAAATTTGCCAATACTGTGATACACATCACATGACAATTCTTGTTCTCTATAGTAATATCAAAATGTCCCCGAAGATCTATAATATGTTATTGCCAAAAAATATCCTGCTCTAAAAAAAAAAATAAACTGTTTTGTCACCCCTCACTTAAAATGTCTTCTTGAATGCAGGAATTCTTTAGGGCCAGATGGATTCAGTTCACCTTGCTGCTCAGCCAGGTCTCCCTCTTCCTCCCTTTGGTTCAGCTCATGTCTACAAAATACAGTATCAGGTAGGACTCTTGTCCCACATCTGCAGATCTGAACTGCGCACCTCTGATTAACAAAAGCTCAATCAATGCCTCTCCAGACTGAAACTGCCACAGCTTCAATCAGAGGGAAAAACTCTCATGGAACAAACACCAGGGAAGAAATCCAGTGATGGCTGTGTATCAAATTATTTGTTCCTCGGCAATTTGGTAAAGAAACCAAACTGACAGAGCTGCCTCCCTTGGAGCTGGTACACCAGGCCCACGCCAGCAGGGATGAGGGCTGTCACCTGTGGCTAACATGCTATCAGAGGGTTTTCATTCTCCTGACCTCTCTTGAGAGCTGCTCCTCACTGCGATAGTCAGGAGGTATCCTTGAGCAGCCAGTGCTTCCCGAAGAAAAGCTCACGGGGTCCCTGGAATGGAAGCTCTCCAGGCACATCTTTCTCTTGCAGGATCAGTCGGCAAACAGCTCTTTCTCAGAGCACACCCTATACTTGTGCAGCCACGGGGACTTCACCCCAAACACCTGAGGATGGCAGGTGGCTGGGATGGGCTTGCACAGCACCTTGCTCCATTGCCTCCTACCATCCTTCTCTCCAGTTTTCCCAAAGCATCTAGCAGGTGACGAACAGCTGATCCAAGGAAGAAAGGGCAGGGGTTTGGCTCACAGAGTTGCACCTACCTTTGGTGGAAAATGTTCAGCTAAACGAGTCAGTTTTGCCTGCAGTTTATAAATATGGGATTCAGTCTGGTCTGCAGTTTATAAATATGGGATTCCTTATTTATAGCAAACTGTCCGGTCATGATGTCTGCAGCAGCATCTCCTACTGCTTCTGCTGGGCTAGGAGATCAGCTCCCATGCAGATAAACAGCAGCTCCTCTGTCATTCACAATACATTACAAAACTAGTATTTCCTTGTGCTTCTGGTTACAGCTCTGATAGCAGATGAAGACATTTGGAAAAATTTATATTCAGCCCTGGCAGTCAGTGTCTTTTAAATAATCTGGTCTGCTTTCATTCCTTTAAATAAACTTGCATTATTCATAGATCTAACACCAATCCCATGACTTAAGTGCTATCATATACTGGAATTAAATCATAATAATTCAGTTCTGGGGGGTTGTGGTTTTGTCGAGACTTGAAAGGACTTGGTAATGCTTGCCTTTATCACCTCCCAGCAGCACCAAAATACATCTGGGCACAGAGCCACCAGAGTTAAGAAAATAACAGCTAGCACAGGATTTTGCTGCATAAGCTACTATGAGTTCCTTACTAAGCTGTCTACCACAGAATATTTTAGATATCTTCCATACATTTGAAATCATCAGTGACCCAGCTCTAAATGCTTAAAACATCACCTGAAGGACCATCATCATGCTTGACCACTCCATTCCTCAGGCACAGCAGATCCCTTCTCTGCAAGTACAGAACTCACTCGTACAGAATCAAACATTTCCTTGGAGACTGCTCCGTGGCTGCAGAACAGATTTGTGCAAAAACTGAGCACCATCTGAAATTCAGTATGCTCTATTCAGAAAGCAAGGTGTTCTTCAAGGGGATTTTTTCCCTGACAAAAACATGCACCACAGCCAGAAATGTATCTATGTGGTGTATTGCTGATGAAAACACAGCGTGTGCATTTTTAAGGAAGGCAGTAGCTACAAATGACAAAACAGGTAATAATTATCAGTGGCATAAAAAGCCAAAGTGAAACAGAATGGGTAACACCAATCATGTTTGACTTCCATCTTTAACCCTGTTTTGCCTCTCAGGACTTTTCATGTTTGACCCTGTTTTACCTCTCAGGACTCCTCTATTGTGTGGATGTAGAAAAGGGAATGTCTCTGATGCTTCTCATGTTTATTAGGTGAACTAGACACACTGGGTTTGGTACCTACATGATTTCCCTTTACACTTTTTTAACCCCCCAAGTTCTGGATGCTGTGGACACTCCACATGCAGTCAGAGAAATGGGATCCAGACTAMGCAAACTGATAATTCAGGAGAGACTCCTGGGTTGTTGGAGCTTGTGCAAAACTTTGTATTTCTACACAAAATGTGCCTCATGGCAGTACTGGCACGTTTTTTTTGTGAAGAATAAGAAAACATTTCTTCTATTTTACAGGCCTTCCTAGTGATAATTTTGCAACAGCTTTCACTGTTTCATTGAAGCAGTGAACATTTTGAAGTAGTTTCAAAGCAATAGGCAGCACACTTTTATTGCACTGTTGTAATTATGATATACTRTATAATATTTTTACAGCATTTCAAGATAAGGAGCTTTGTTTTTTTCTGAATTCATTATAGCTTTCATTGGAAAAGTGCCTCGGCATTATTTAATTTCTCAGCTTTTAAGTTTCTCCCAGAGCTGCACKGCACTTCTCTGCATTAAAAATAAAAAATGGCAAGGGAAAAGACAGATTTCAGGGCTCCCTCTGACATTAGCAGTCAAAGCAGCAGGCAGATATCTGATATTTCTCTTCAGAAAGGGAGAGTTACCGTGTTTTTGTGGRCATAACAAGTGGGATATGAACGGGGACCAYGACTTTTAACTGCTCTGCTTTGCARACTGGACTTCCAGGTATGTTCAGCCTGTGTCCTGGTTGGGAGATTTTTTTGTGGTTATGGCAAGTTACAAGTGCAAGGAAAAACGCAGCAAAATTTTGTTAGGAAAGGAGCTTGTGTGTTTTGCTGTATTAACTTTAGAGATGTGTTCATGTTACCTCCTAATTACATAAAACTTGGTCATGTGTTAATTGTGACTACCCTTTGTTACCTAATATCTCACTTTACTGACTATTATGTACTTGTATTAAAATTCTACTGCCTTCTTCTTATCTGCCCACTTTGTTTTAAACAGGAAACATTTCATATGGTGAGGGACTAAAATAATTCCTGAGTGTGAAGATCCTTAACGACATGGCTGCGTGGCATGAAATGGAAAAAGAATAACATTTCCCTCAGAGTGATTTTCACAAGAAAAAAAAAAATAGTGATTTGATGAAACCTAGGTATTTTGGGGCAAACACATCCATTGGAGCCAGAGCTTTCTGTGGAGTGTAAAAACATTCTCTCCCTGGGTTGCCCAACTTCCCTGCTGCTTCAGTGAAACACTGGCAGTGGCCCTGCTTTCCTGCAAAGCTCCTGCCTGGTTTTGAATAATTACTGAAATCAGCCTTGTTTCCTTAGAAATCATGCAGGGCATGGTATTTTTTTTCCGTGTGTTGTACCGTTGCAATAAATATGGACCCTTATTCCGTCTTAGAAAGACCTTCTTTAATTATTTCTGCTGCTGTCACACTATAAGTGATGCATGAGGCTGACCTACACGGGCAGAAGGGAGCTAACAAACAATGTGTAATGTGTCTGTTAGCCTGGGACATTATTCTTTGCTCATGTCAGCATCGGCAGAGCTGCTTGCTCAGAGCGASCACACCAGGGAGCTGATAACAAATCTCTGTGGAGATGACTAGACTCAGAATTATGTTTCCCTTCTGAAGGATACTGAAAAAATCCACCAGCAAACGCAGCTGTTAAAGAAGGCTGCCAAATGTATAGGAAACAATCAGGCTAGGAAAGCATATATGCCCTGATTTTGAACTGGCCAAAGTATTTCAGCAGGAAAAGCTACTTTGCAAGCAACTTTAGAAATAGTAAGGAATTTAGAGAAGAAAAAACATGCACTTTTTGCACAAAAAGAAAAAAAAAAAGGCTTCAAAATTACAGAGCAGTAAGCACAGAGCTAACTTCAAACAGATCAATGCTCTCATGGAACCGAAGCYTGAAGTGAACCATGTAATTTGTCTGTGTTCCTTGATTTGCTTTGGGACATGACACCTATCAATGCAAGACATTGAAATCAAACACTCCACTGCACTAAGAAGGATGTCATTCTTGGAAATCCTTCTGAATAATATGGATCTATCAGTGAGGAATGACTCCCAGCACATCAGAATATAAAGTAATGTTTTCACGAAAACCGGCGCTACCTCTGATGTTGAAATCAGTAAAGATTTCGCCTTTCTTCCATTGAGCTTTTCCACACTTCATTTAATTTTCCTTAATTCATTTTATTAATTTATGTATGTGGTTTTCCAAAGGCTGAACTCCATGATGCTGATTTTGATGGGCACGTGTGTGAGTGAATGGAAACCTTTTGCATTATTGCACTTAGGTGCTTGGGACACCCAGGTCACTCAGCACTGTGCTGTGCTTCTTTGTGGATTTGTTGGGTTTATTCTGTGTGAAGGTGGTGACTTATTCATTAATAGGAAAAGCCAACACAGGCAATTTACGTGGTCCAGTAGCTGAGTCTGTGTCAAACTCTGTAATGCTGAGGAGCCCAAGATTTCATTATGCATTTTAAATGCATAGCAGTTCCTTTTTCATTTTTTTCCTTTTAATTGTTGTAAAGGATGCTGAATGAGAGCTGAATTTTCTTGTGTTATAACACCGGTTTCAAACCCATGTTTGGATCCTTCTAATGCTGCTATTTCCACACTGGCTTTAATGAAAAAGAAGGGAACAGTAAATTAGGCAGGAATTACAGATACTTTCGTGAGAACTGTGAGGAAAAACATACAAGAGATTCAAGATCAGGTTGGATATTTTAGCTGCAGAAGAAGACGGACTTAACAACAGCTCAAGTGTTGTTGAAAATATCAGCCACTTAGACAGTATTAGAAATTATCTCAGTATCCTAAACAGGCCCCTCCATCTGTAGCTGTTTTACAGTAGTGTCTGTCAGAAATATGGAGTAGAAGATCAAGTAACTAATTTGAAAGTTTTGGTGATTATTAGAATAAGGAAAATGGGAAAGTATATTAAAGACATGGACCAGGCATTCCAAAAACRACCTTCAGAATTTTAGATACATCTATTTATGCTGGTTAGAGGGAATTTGGGRCAGAACAGGAAGGCTTATGACACGTTTTTAGGATAGATGAAGGCAGTTTGGCCTTTGGACAAAGCAGGAGCTTCATTATTTTACAGGAAATTTGGAGGAAAAAGCCAGAACTTGCAAGTGACTGCTCAGCGGGTCAGCAAATAGGGATTATATTGCTTTGAAAATCACACAGCCAGCTGTATTCCAGTGAATTTGTGCTCTGAAGGAACAGGCTGCCCAATGATATTTACTTGCAGGAGCATTAGAAAACAGAGCACAAAACTTTGAGAAGCTGTTTGGAGTAACGCTGTAAATACCATGGTGAGAGCTCTGAGTAAAGCAGAGATGGACTTTAGCCCAAATTCCTTTTCTGAAAGAGAAGATAAAGGCTGTGACTTGGTTTTGATCTTGGATGTATYGTGTACTAAAGGCTTTCAAGAGTGCAGGGGTGTGGATAGCAGGTGAGGTTTTTGAAAAAAAGAAAAGCTAAAGTCACCTTTATTACTGTAATTACAGTGAAAAATGGGAGGTGGAGTTTTCCTGCCTTTGTCTCAAAGTCTTTAGAGAAAACAACTTGTAATTGAGTTATCTTTATATCCCATGAATGGCAGCTGAGTACAGGACTGCAAGAAAACAGCCAGGATTTCTGCCCTTGCCTTTGTATCCCGCAATAAATTGCTTCTTACCTCTGTTTCCCGTAGACCTTTTTTTAATGTACCTTGCTTGCTTCTTTGTGAGCAAAGAGCAAACCCATTCTCCATCTTAATGGCCTTTATTTCGAATGAAAGAACACTGATAACAGGAAGAATGAAAGCCTGCACAAGAGAGCAGAGTGGTTAAATGTTACTGCTAAGACACTGCAAAGAAAAGGGCATCTAAGTGTTGCATCCTTTTCCAAATCATTTTTGGGAGGCAACAGGCAGGAATGTTCAGCCAGGTGTCACGGGCTTGGTACACCAAACATTCCTGCACAGTTCCCTCAGCCATCGGGCATGCACTCTGGGCGCTCTTCTGCAGGAGCCTGCAGAAAGCTCTCCTTGCTCCCCTCCTGCTCACCTGGGCAGCTCTGGCAGGTCACTGGAGCATGGGCCATGCCAGGGACTGTGCCTGGAGGGCCACGACCTGGCTGTCACTTCTCAGCCCTGGGTCTGGGGTTGGTCCAGCCTCCTGTTCTCTTTGAATCTCTCATTTGTCTTCCTGTACCATCGTCCCCCTTCTCYTCTCCCCGGTGGTTTCACACCTCTGTTGTCACAAGAGAGCCCGGATGAGGATCCCTTTGAGCTGGGAAGTTGAAGGCAACTAGCTCAAGCTAAAGCTTTGCCTTTTTGCTTGTTTGCAAGTGGGTACAGCTTGTCCCTCACAGCTCTGTAAACCTCAAGAATGTGAGTTGGCAGGTTTGGGGAATTAGAAAGCTTTTATTTGTGCTGTGACAGGTGGCCATYGCACAGAAGTGTGAGAAGAAACCATCCAAAAGTAGTTACTGCTTGCTAACAGACTGACAAAAGGTTTTAAGGGAAGCAGGAAAATGTGGTGGCAGAGGAGACGAGCCAAGCCAGGATGCTCTGTCAGTAGGAGAGAAAGGAGAGCCACCAACCCRTTCCTGGAGTTAGCAGAGCCGTGTATTTTAGTGATGTTGTTTTCCTTCCTTCCCCATCCTACTTGCAGTCACTATTTATTGTGACTGTGCTATAAATAACACTGGAGAGTGAAAGCTGATTTCAGTCCAAGGTACATATCCAGGAAAGCTCACAAAATTCAGATGCATTTCTTGAGCTGAATGATCTTCCCACCAAAGGGCAAACACGGAAAGGTGATTCTCRTCTTTTCAGCTCACAGGAAAATGGTCTGAGTTATAAGTACATCAACCTTGCTTCTGGTTTCACTGGCAGTGTGTGGGTCAGGCATGACTGTGGGTGTAGTAGTGGTCAGTCTGCAAAGGGCAATGACTCCTTCCCAYTGAGCAGAGAAAGCCTGGGGTTTTCTAAAGGTGTTTCTCAATGTTTTCTAGAAGGGGGAAATACCCTCACCCATAAACCTGAGGGGGCTTATGGAGACACAGAACACAGCTTCAGTCATTTGATGTTTCTCCATCTTAAAACACCACCTTTAAACGACCCCAGAAAAGCCTCTTCTGGTGGCTGGTACAWGAGAACTGTGCCCACCGAAGCACACGAGAAAGCCTGCTCATTGCAGCTTCTGCATAAATATACCCAAGGCCGAGGTCTGAATATTTTTGGAGGTCTTTTTTACTGCTGTGTTCTGCACAGCTCTCAGCCTCACACGGCTCTGTGTTCAGCGTGTGCCTGGTGCGAGTGCCTGCATGAGTCACAAACTGATTTTAGAAATCAGAAGCCTTGCGGAATCTGCACATATTTGCTGGACACAGTTTGTCTGAAGTTAGGGAAAAGAGTGTGATCAGTTTGGCCTGGTGTCTTAAGGTTTATTTTCGAGGATGTATCATTCAGCTGGGAAGAATGCAGGTTAATTTCTCTAGGTCTGGAACTTTGGGGCTCACGGATTCATCTGTTCTGAAAGATCCACAGATCTTGTTTCACCTGCAGATCCAACTCTTCTTGTTCTTTTTCCCTGGGGTTAGTCATGTCTTGAAGGTAATTTCAGGAGATATCAGGTCATATACACACACACACACACACACACACACACACACACACACATATATGTAGATACAGATATATATAAAGAATTAGCAGCTCTGTACATTTTGCACATCTATGACTTCTCAGAATAAGGAAACTGCTGGTGTCAGTTTGAGCCAGTGCCTGCTGAAAGTGCTCACCTGTGCAGAATTCAGTTTAAGGTTACTTATAGCCATTGGATATTCATGACTTTAATCTTGGGGGTCTTTTTATAAYGCCTTGTTTTTAATGTGTTTCCATTAATAAGGAATTTTTAATAAAGTCCATTCTGAACACCTGGTTTCAAAAATCAGTGGAAAGTATTGGTAGAGAGAATAATTTTGGTATTGGAAGATGTCTGCAGTCCCTGCTGAACATCCAGCCTCAGAAATGCACTGGTGTCTAGGCTGGTATTTTAGGCTGTACCACAGAAAATTTACCTGTGATGTGAGATGAGTGCTCAGAGCACCAAGATGGATATAATGGTATCCCATTATAACAGGTCAACTATTCCCTCTGTGGAGCATTTCTTAAGGTTTTCCAGACGCAGACCAGAACTGTGTTTGCTCCTTCTCCTAATTTTTGACGTGGATGCTTTCACTGGGTATTGCTGACCCAGTGGGAAGGACACCAAGGGTGTTTTTGTGGGGCATAGGCAGTTGCTATTAGAACTTCACTCCAGGAGAAACACTGGGAACAACCAGAAACAGCAGAAGTTTCCAGTGAGAGGGAGAGGAAGGAAAACAGCACTGATGCAGGAACAGGAAGTAATGGCACAGGAGAGAGGAGAGCACATGGCCAAGCAGCAAGAAGTGGAAAGTAATGCTCCYGATATGTTCTGATTTGTTCCTATTCCTCTTAGCTGTCTGCCTGCAGAGAGGAACAGAATGTGCCACAGTGAGTGATGAAGGGAGGAAAGCATCTCCTTCAGAGTAAGTAAATTCAAAAGGAGCTCTTGTCTTTGCWTTGCTATTCCTGATGGCATATACAGCTCTTGAATACACAATCCATTTTAATAAACCTGTGAAGTACATGCAAATTGCTTCTTTAATGTGGTCAGATTTCTCAGAGCATCTTTTTGATTTATTCAGTCAATTTTCAACAATCTGTCTAAATGTATTTCTTAAATAGCCATTTAACAAGTTATTTTCCCTTTCTTACCGGCTCTTAGATAGGTGGCCTGAATTTGCTATTGAAGTTGCTGGAGGACGATTACAAAAAGAGCTTTCTGGTTAATGCAAGAATTCTTTGTTAGTTATTCGTATCAGTGATCAGTGACAGCCTGAATCGACTTCACTTGAGCATACATTAACCTCTTCACTCTTCCTGAGTATTCAGAAGCTAAAACCAGGTGTTTCAAAAAAGCTGTAAAAAGTTTACACCTTCTGAAGAAGCACGAATTACATCACAGTCAGTTGGTGGTGAGCAACTGCTTTGCTTTGCATCACTTGTTTTTCTTGGGCTTTACTTTCCTCTCTGTTTGTTGGTTTATAGCAGTGCCGTGAGTGAGGGGGTCCTGAAGAAACTTCCCAAGATTCAGAGTGAAAGGATGATGGCCACATGCAAGCTGCATTTCTGGAAAACGTTCTTTATTCATTAATGTCATTTCATGAAGTTTGAAGACTAATAAGGAGGATTTTGAGAACAAAACAGTAAGAAAAACTGTACCAKTTTTGTAGTCCACTTACGTTACAAGCTGTTTTTTCACAGAAGAGTTGACCTTAAGCATCTTATTCCTGAAGTTCTCATTCTCCTAATCAAAGTATAATATACATTTTCATTTATTAGCTTCACSTGCATCTCTTTAAAGTACAATTACCTTTTAACCCCCTATTTTCTAGAGGTAAATACCATGGCCCTATAGGCTGTGCATCTTTCTGATGGAAGAGGTGTCCTGTTGTTGCCAGCATTACAATTTCCCATTAGTGGCGTATTTGCAGCTTGTAGCTAAACATTAAATAGACTATGTTAAGGCACAAATCCCTACAGAGCACTTGTTCTGGTCGAACATTTAAGTAATTAAAAAAATCCCTATAGAGCAAGGCGGGCCTCTCAGCTTCTTCACCACAGTACTATGAGGGACTGAATGTTTTCTGAATGATATATTGTCATTAAAGGGGATGTGCAGTCTAGTCTCCAGACATCATATGCATGAAATAAACCTAAAAGGTTTTGTAAAGACATAAGTACATTTGTATCACCTTAATTTTATATGAATATATATTTATGATTTCTTAGTTATATTTTTACCACTAGTATTTGGGATTCTTCTGCAGTGCATACACTTTTTAAAAAATATTTTTATAACATATGGAACCTTACCAATTCATTTAAAAGGAATTGGTTTTATTATTTTTGTTTATTGCTAAATATGATTCTCCACTGTGAACTGCAGTGGCACAGAAAGTTTCAACTCCTGGTACCCTTTTTCTTCCCTTTCTTCTGGATTTTTGGAGAGAAAGGCTAGAACTATTATTCCTAACTCACAAGAAATACAAGGGTTTTTATGCTGTCTTAGCTGTTCTTTGCTGCTGCTTTGCTCTAATGCAGGGTAAACCTTCTTTA
Source organism: Amblyornis subalaris (assembly GCA_018881555.1). Classification (NCBI taxonomy): domain Eukaryota; kingdom Metazoa; phylum Chordata; class Aves; order Passeriformes; family Ptilonorhynchidae; genus Amblyornis; species Amblyornis subalaris. The sequence goes on from JACAXG010000108.1 coordinate 215,987, forward strand.
CTAACCTCAGAGGACTTACAATGTAAGTACTTAGACAAAATGTAAAAGACAAAAGACCCATGCAGAAAGAGAAATTACTTTCTTCAGGTTACAAGGCAGATGTAGCAGCAGAGCTGGACCCAGAAGTCTGTAGGGCCACAACCCACAATCCCATTCCTTGGCAGTAATATGCTGTACAGTTTTTCAAGGCTTTTGGTTTGTTTTCTACTGCCACTTCATTCTGTTACCTGCTATCATACATAAGCAGTCTTTAGGTTTTTTTCTCAGCATGCCTTAYTTTCAAGAAAAATCCAAGTGGAACTTACAGCTTTCTATGAAGAAACAAGGATTTTGTATATAAACTCCAACACAGCACTGTGTTTTTCCCATATGACAGGCAATTGCTTACTAATAAAATAGTTTTTCCAACGTACTAACGCTAATAGGGATAAATATTCATGTAGTGTGACTTCCTGTGTCTCAAGAGACATCATTAGTTCTTAAATTCACTGTTCAAATGGACACATGGTGTTTCATACAAGCTGCCACAGTGATCCCRCATCAAACCCCGAACAAGAGCTGGCTGCGTGAGTGAATTACAGCAGAAAGTTACAGCAGCACCTGTGAGGGTGATGGGGTGGTTGAAACACCCTAAAATAGATGTGGGGCTGCTCCTGCAGGTGTGCATATCAATGTAGACATCAATGTGCCGTAGAGAGAAGTCAGTGCTGAGAACAAGTCCCTGAGCTCTTCATGCTTTCCCTGTTACAGTGCAGCAAGATGAAGTGCTGGCTATGCTATAAGCYGAGAGAAAACTCCCTTACACAAACTCCTGGCCTCGCACAGAACAAACCCAAAAATCACACCATGTGCCTGAGAATGTTATCCAGTTTTAAATAATAACAGCCAGGGGTCARTCTATTTTCCTTTTGTCCCCAAATTCATCTGTGTTTTTTTTTTTCCTAGAGCACTTGTAGCAGAATAAAATTAATTGGTTTGTCAGTGCAGGTCTAGAATTTATTGTGAAAAAAATCCAGCACAAACAACAATATTTAATCATCTACGTTCCACATCAGAGCTGGAATGAGTTCTGCAGAAACTCCTCCTTGRCATTAAAAATGATTGGTAACAGGAGGGAACTGGTGGGTACTGGTAAGAATGAGTCCTACCAAAACCAGCCTGTAAAAGATTTCCAATTCTAATGTATGGTGAGGCTTTGGAATATTAAATACAAGTTAATTTGACAGTAAAGGGAGGAGCAAGTTGACCCCAAAGTGGTGTCCAGGCTGGAGAGGCTTCCTGAAGACACAAATGGAATCTTAATGAGGAAGCAGCTCCCTWAAATGTTGCCCCATTCCATCAGTAAGTCACTGATCCACAACACTTCCTTTAGCCATTTATTGTGGGTGACATGGGTTTTCCAAGATAATCCCTCCTATTTCAGGTTTAATATTTCATCCATTTCAAATGGGATAAGGCTGAGACYTTGTTCATGAGAGCTCAGCTTAGGCAGAATGTAATTCAAAGTGTTGAAAATCACTTAAGCCTGTTATTTCTGACCTACAGATTTAAGGAAAGTTTCTTATTTGGTCTGAATCTCTTTTTTTCTCCTAACGTGAAGCAAATACAGTGTAATTTTAAAAAATTGAAAGTGTGTATAGAATAGCAAGTTTTCCTTTTCCCAAATGACACTGATTTGAATCTAAGTTAGGCTGGGCATATAATGCAATAAAAGATGTTTTCCTAGTGTTCATTGATATATATATTTATGTGAATATTTGGATATACAAACAAACACAACAGTTGTCAAACCCTGAAATTGCCTTGTGTACAATCAAAATGTGCAATTCCAAAAGGGCAAATTCTTAATCAGAAGTATAACAGAAAAAATATAAAGCCTTGGTTAACCTACCTACAGTCTTTAAAACAGAGAAAGAAGACATGGGATCTGGCACTTCAGGAAGCTGATAAAAAATCCTTTCCGTGAAGACAACAGGCTGATTTTCAGCTTCCCTACGCTCCCAGCACCCTGACTTGCACACCTGCCTTGACAGAGATCTGAGCAGCACGATGCTGCTTTTTCTTTTGACTCAACAAAAATCTGTGYTGTGCAGGAAGTCGTGAAGTGTTACAAGAAATACACCAGAAAGTGAATGCAAATCACATTTCCAAATTGTGCTGATGCTAGAAAGTACCCTCCTATCCAGCTTTAAAATGAAACCATGTATTAGCTTCAGCTGTACAAAATAGGGGACACCTTAAAAAGTATTAGTTTCAATGCTTTTAATATCCAATTTGAAAAAAAAAACAAACCACACCAACCCTCTATTTGCATCTATATTTTAAAATATTTGCACTCTGGAACTTTTTTTTAAGCTTTGCTTCATACCCACGGGGGACGTGCAGGGTTATTATGGAAGCATGATTGAAAATAAAAAGATAATTTTGACTGTAAGAATCGAGATGCCTTAGCCTTCAAAACTTACAAGTGTTACTGGAAATTGCTAACTCAGGGCTACTTGAAATTCTTGTTTGCTAACTCAGCAAACAGGRAGTTAGTTGTACCTATTACCAGAACAATGCCTCCACACGGAGATTTACCCATCAAAAATCACAGGAGGGCATAAGAAAAATGAGGAAAAATGTTAGGACTAATGGAAATGAAGTGCCACACTACAGTTTTATTTCCCAGCCCAAGGGAGGCTGGGGAAACCGATGTAAAGAAACTGTGCAGTGCAAAAAGGAGCAATTTTTTCTTGTATATTGACTGCAATTGGATCTGTGCTCCTGCAACAAGTAGCACTGTCGAGCAGAGAGAGTGTCAGTCACTCTGACCCGAGCAGGTGGTTTTTGCAGGGGAAAGCCAGCAACTGGGGTTCCTCCCAAAAAGGAGGTCCACTGGTCTTGGTGGGAACATCTCCAGGGCCAATCCCTTGCTGTGCACAGCACGTTGTAGTTGGATCCSGCACTGTGCCCCAGACCTGACTGTCAGTCACCTTGCTGGGACAGGGGGGATGTGTAGCCAGCAGCTGCCCTGCCCTGCCTGAGAGCTGTGGGATGGTGCCCAGGGGGTGAGGACACTGCTGGRGTCTCCGCAGCTCCCACTCATCCCCCCTTTCCATGGCAACTTTAAATGATTCACATCCAGAGCTTCAGCTTCCTCACCTGAACAAAGGAGGGCTGTTGAGAAGCTGAGCAGTTGGGTTTCTTGGTTTGGTTTGATTTGGTCTGGTTTTTTTTACTTGAAGAGGCAGCATCAGTGAGATTTGGACTGAGGGTGCTCTTCAACCTACTTGTCACCAGGGCCTCAGAGTCATTAGAGAGCAGCACCCCAAAGATTAAATACCAGCTCTTGCACTGAAGATGAGCTGGTGTGCACTACACCGTGGTGCCAAGCAGATGTGGSGTCTGGAGAACACAGAGCCAGGCTCTCCCTCGAGTGCACAGTGAAAGGATGAGAGGCAATGGACACAAGCTGCAATGATGCCAACCCCACCAGAAATAAGAAACCTCTTCAGGAAGAGGTGARGCGCTGGATGCCCACATCTCCTCCTATTTTCAACACCCAGCTGGAGAGTGCTGAGCAAGCTGTCCTAACCCGGGAGGCAGCCCTGCACAGAGCAGGGAACAGATGAGACCTCCACAGCCACCTCCACAGGGTTGGATAGACCCTTAGGACACTCAGGAAAGAACATATTCCTTCACCACTTGCTCAGTCCATCCTGTGAGTGCTCACCTCTCACAGGCTGAAGGCTACTCCCAGTAGTCATGACATGAAAAAATAATATAGCAATTTTTCAAACACCCACGAACCAAGCAGTGATGGTCTGCATGTTTCTTGTCTGATACCTCAGCATGTTTTTGTCTTCCCTTCCTCCACAAATGGCATGTCAGGAGCTGACACTGACTCCATCCAGACAGCAGGGTGCTGGGGTTGCTGTGGCAGTGATTTAAAGCTGCAGATGCTCCCTTCTGCTGCTGTTGATCTGTTCACGCCTTACATTCACCGTTTCCAGCTGTACTTGCTGTTCCACAAGAGCTTTTAGTGCTCTTCTGGGAATGGTAGTGCTCTTTCTGGGTGGGATAATGGGTAACAAGAGCAGCCTCCTGAYACAATTTTCATTATTCTTGCAGTTCAGTGGAGATTTGTTTCTATATATTCCTCTTTCTGCATTTTAGTCCTTCTTCCTCCCCACCCGTCTGGTTTCTGATTACCTTGGCATCATCAGGGCTGTTGTGTCCAGTCTTTTCCAAAGGCATCGAGGGACAGACACTGGCACTGCAGTTGTCCTGTCYTGACAGGAATGCAGGGGTAACATGTGCAATCATCCCCATGCTGGGCTCTCCCTGCTTTGTGGTGTTGTCAGCCCAGKGTGAAAGCTGAAACTGAAGCTGTAGCTGCAGCATCTTTGGTGTGAATGTGCACRATTAATTAAAATCTCTGTCAAATCACAGACCTGCCTGTGCTCAGACTATCACCATGTTACCCATTCCCTATTTTCTGCTACAGTTCATTATAGAATTTCAGTTTTCAGGTTAAATCCAGATCAAATAATCCCATTTTTTTCACACAAATTTTAACAGGTTAGAAGTCTGCTAGCTTCCTGACAGGCAATGCGTTTGACATGTCCGTCTTACTTTCCAATTATAAAATCCAATTTATTCTAGTGTCATAGCCTGTTATTAATTTCATTTTAAAGCAAGGAAACACAACAGAAGTTAGAGGATGCATATATTTTAGGAAGGACCATATGATGATTTGCCTGGCTTGGTTAGTACTAAATACAGGCTGAATTTTCTATTGCTYTGCTCCTTCTATGGCAATATCAAAGTCAGTAATTTTGAATTCAAAGATGTGCTGGAGGTCACAAACACAGTGTGTTTTTCCACAGTGCTCTATGGCAAGATATAGAAGAAGAAAATTACTTTCTGTGCACCAGTTTATATTCTCCAGGGAGCACTGCTTGCAACACTGTGCAGACCTTTGGTCCATGCTTGAATCAGGATGGGAGAGGGTGCTTTTTCCTCTAGACAGTTAATTGAGAATAGAACACTGTCTGAGCTTGCACGTGGAACTCGGGTGCAGGATGGGTGGGATCAGGCTGTGTTCATCCTTGCTCATCTGCACACACTTGTGTAAACTTGGGGCCACTGGACATGGCAAAAATCAGATTGCAAAGGATCGATTATGAAGTCAGATCCCATGTGTATGTGTTTTTCTACTTGATCCAAACAATAAAGCCAGGTTCAACATTTTGTTTGTTAGCAAGATCTTCTAAATGTTCATGCTCCAGCTCAGTTCATTATCTAGCAAAGTTAAATTCAACTTGTTAAATTAAATGGTGTTATTAAAGTGCTAAAAGTCGTTGCCAAATAGTACATTTATGCTCATGGCTGCTTGCCTGGTTGTGGAAGCTATAGAGCATTTAAAAAAACCCCCCACCTGTCACATCCATGCAAATTCCAGAAATTCTGAATAAGAACTGGATGTTTACGTGTCTCCCCAGCTCAAATGCTGTGGCAAGTCCTTAATGTGCTGATTGTCTGGAAATACTGAGCATTTACAACACTTTCTTGAAGTAACAACCACGGCAGCTCCCCAGTGCCTAATTACTCCTGTTGCTGATTTTCCCTGAATTCACTTAAAAAAAAATATTTTTACATTCTTTTATTACCATATGCTCTAGTGACTACAAATACCACCTCAAAGGGACAATCCACTAAGCTGTTTTACTCCTACAAGTGGGAAGAAACAGAAAAAGAAGTTCCTACTGCCTGTTCACCAGTGTCACTACCCAAGTCACTGCACACTATGTGCAGGATTTCTGGTGACAAATTCCTTGCTGAAGAAGGGGTTRACTCAGGGGGTGACTCAGCCCGGCCCGAGGTGGTTACATCACTCTTTGGTTTGTGCCTGGAATTGCCCAGGTTTCTGTTTCACAGTGTCTATTCCCATCACCCTTCCTCTTTCCTGCAGTCTTTTGACCTTTGGATATGTTATAATTCAGTGGATTGCGGGTAATTAATTATGAATTACCTAGTTACTTAATTATAAATTAACTAGTCCACAGATCAGATGGAGCCTAACTGTGACAAAGCCCCAGCTCAGAGCTCCGGCTGTGCCCGGACCTCTGCCAGCACCTTGGCTCGCTCCTGCTTGGAGTTAGCTCAGGGCTGTCCACGCTTCCCTGCAATCCCCAGTGTGGATACACCTTCCAGCAGAAATTCCTTACTTTTGGCCGAGAGAGAAAGCAGACAGGAAAGGACAAAGTCTGTAGATGAGTTTATTAGAGAGCATCTGCTGAATGAGCTGAATCGCTCCGGTGCTCGGCATTAATCCGTTATTCCTACCAAACGGGCCAAAACTTTGGTCAGTGTCGGGTGTGTTTGAAAGCCCCACAGAAACAAATGGAGTCTCCAGAAATCTGAAGAGGGCCACGAAAGACACAGACCCCATGCCAAAAACGGTATTGCAGGTCTAACATATCCTGAGACTGGGTTCAGAGTACAACTGCAAAGGAAAAGGAGATGCAGGAAAGATTTAAATCAGTGCTGGGTGTTTCTCTGTGAGAGATCTTTGCTTGGGAAAAAAACCCCGGTGATAATTATCATATTCTCATTTTTCCCATATTCATATAAATGGTAAGTAGAATTCCCCTGAAGTACATTATTCAGATTAGCACTTCTCACTGCAAGGGGACACAATGTTAATTCAGTCTCTGTTCTGTCTTTATAATAAATTGCTAAGCCACCATCAGACAAAAACAGCTTTGTTTTGGAAAATGATAGTTTTTAGAGCAGTTGTCTCACATAGCTTTAGTGCCTAGTTTTTAAATTGCTCCTTATTTAAATGCCACTTATTACAAAGACAATTCTACTGCTTAAATATTTTTTGTGTGAATCAGAAATATTTGCTTTGATTTTATTCAGGACAAATCGATGTACTTAGCGTGGCTTAATGAAGAAAAGCGTCCTACCTATATGAAGTCATGTATCTCCCTCCACTGAGGAGCCTTCTTGATTCTTGAAAAGACACAATAGTTCCCAAAGGGTCTTCTCTTCTGGGCATCAATAATGCAGAATTATGTCATACTTTGTTTGCCAGCAGCTCTAAAATTCGAATGGCTCTATTTGCAATTAAGGCTTGCCAGCCTCTCAGATGTCTGACTTAAAGGGATCGGATCACTCAGAGCTTGTGGGCCGCATGTTTTATATGTGTGGTCATTTTCTCAGCCAACACATCCTTTTGTTTGAATTCTTTATTTGAACAACTTTGATCAGGTGCAGCAGCTCTGGTCCTAGGAATCAGTGCTCCCCTGCTAAACAGAGGGAAGGCAGGAACGTCACTGTGCGAACTTCCTGAGAAACCTTTGGAAAGCTGACAAAGCCAATGCATTGGTGTGGAGGAATTGGCTTCTGCACAGCTCTCCACAAGGGTCTCTGAGGGTAAGTTTTGCTAATTAGAATTTGAGTTAGAATTGTTCATTAGAATTTTTTTTTTGTGCTTTTGCTGTATATATCTCCATAAAGTGCTCCCTGGACATGGAGAATGACGACTTAATAGATGTTAATAGATGGCATGTGCTTGTTATTTGTGGGCATGATCAGTGTATGGTATTTTAAGTACACTATAGGATGTTAACGATCACTATAAATCACAATTAGAAGTTGCCTGCTTTATTCTTTTATATTATGCAGTGATTTGCTATAACTTATTAAACTATCTATTAAATATCATTGCTCTTGTAAGCCGCTGTAAATGGGATTACAATATTAAGTAACTAAAACGCAAAATTAAAGTGATTTGGATACATTAGTTCTTGTTACACCTTTTTATCTTCTGCTCATACTTCTGACAAGAACTTTTTAAGTTCTGTATTTACTCAGTTGCAGTTCCTCCCACCTTTCCACCTGAAAACTCAATCAGCTAATGCTTTTTCTATCATACAGGTTATTAATGAAAGTTTTAAATAATGCCAGGCACTGTGCAATCAAAATGACTTCAATTATAGATATGAAAAGCTTTTGAGAGAATATTGATAATCCAGAGCAGCACTGTACTGGGGGTTGCATCAGTTAATCTGTAATTTAGGATACTGTTAGCAGAAAATTTCAACCACAGCGTTGGGGAAGGAGCTGAGGATGGCCAATGGATGCAGTCTCACCTGGATCGTCTGACATGGACACCTTGCAAAGATGCTACACAGCAACTTCAGTGGCCCTGCAGGAAAGGGCCTAGAGCTGGCAGTGGTTGTTGCTTCCAGAGCAGTGGTGATGTCCCCTGGAGAGCCCAGCACATCCCGAGGAAGTCAGGCAGAGGAGAAGGGCACAGCCAAAACCACAAAGGGAAAAGTGCCTACAAATCAGCCCRTTCCCCTGCCCTCTTGGATGTAACCCCCACTGAAGTTTGTCCAAAACATGAATCATGGATTATGAATGATTTGGAATAACTTTGAATTAATTTACAGCTTATCATTAGTCAGTGTATTTTCACGTGTACGTACACATATCTACGGCATACACACACAATTTTTCACTCCCCTTTTTCAGACTACATTTCCTGAACTGAAATTTTTGTCTCTGATTTGTTCTGTACCCTTCTCACACCATTTTCAGACTGGAATTCATGAAATACAAACTGTTCAGCAAAGCACTAAAACAATTTTTTCTCTGCAAACATTTGCTGTTGGAATTTAAACAAAAATCCTTTGGGTTCCACTGTGCTGAGAGACTTCGTATCCTTTCCTGCTTCTTCTTATATTTAAAAATTAATGACTTTGTATTTGCAGTCAGTTTTGCATCAGAACATTCTTGCTTGCAATTAATTCCTTGTAGTCTCTCTCAGCGATGCTCCTTGCCCCGATTTCTGATGGTGATCCAATTGTAGACTCCACTGAGACTTCAAGTAATCAAGAATGAGGAGGTTCTTTCATTTTTTTTACAAGTTGGTTTATTCACTCCTACTAAGCATTTGTTCCAGTTGCTATCTCCCATCGTCTGATATATATATTTCATATATATATATATAAAAAGATCTATCTATCTATGTATACAGGCATATATATATGTGTGTGTGTATATATATCTATATGCTGTTAATTAAACGTTGCAATATGGGATGACCTTCACAACAAGCTGTTTGAATTCTGGGATTCATTCCATTAGACTGAAATGAATCCAGACCAAGTAAAAAGGTATATACTTCACTTTGGATGGTGTTATTTTGGCAGCTTCTTTGGCAAGTCTGTTCCTTGTCCTTGCCAATGCTGGCTTCAAAGTAACAGAAGGAAAGGACGTATCAATAAGGCAAGAAAATAAAAGTAATTTTGTCAAACTGTAAAGACAACTRCTGTTGGAGAAAAGTAAATGATACGTCTTGCCTTGACTGAAGCATAGTCATGCTGTGTAAATTATAATTTCCCAACTCCCTTCATTTATTTCCAATTTTAGCCCACTGAGCTAGATTTCCCCTTGCCTTTTCTGATGTGGCAGGCTTACACACTGTTGTTCAAATGCAGGAGTGTCCTGCTTTGCCTTTGCTGCAATAACCACACGACGTGCAAAGCTACTGACCCAAATTGGTCTTATAAGCATGCTTTGTACCAGTGGGTAACAGCACTTTAAAAGATATGCCAGCATGTGCCTAATTTAAGTAATGAAAATCACACATATAAACAGAGGGAATGTTTARCTACTTCCCTTAGTAAAGAGGCAGTCAGAGGTTTTGTAGCAGTGCAAGAACCAGGGGGTTGAAAGGCTGCTAGCAAAAACCAGATAAACTTTGTCTCTCATGGCCAGTAATACTGAGGGAGAAACAGGGATTTCTTTGTACAGCATGAAGAAAAGCTGTGTTTTACTGCAGGATTTAAGATGATAATTGGCAGACAATGACTTTAAAAAGAAAATATGCTACCTAAAGTCACAATCACACACTGAAGGAAAGGCCACAAAGACATTACCTTGAAAAGCTGAAGAACAGCAGCATGAATGCACAGAAGGAATGTGTCTGCACCTTCTCTAGCCTAAGCAAACTGCAGGGAATGAAACAAATCCAGCTTCCCAGAATCAAGGTCCAGGCTGTCTACATTTCATTGAACGATAAATCAGATTCCCAGATGCAATCTGGTGTAATCCCAATGCAAACAGTGGTTCCATGCACAGGGGCTCTTGTGTGTMTGAACGTGTACAAGGTCAGCCAGTCAGAAACTCCCTGAGGAATATCCTTCCCAAGCAAAATGATCTGCAGAGACGGGAGGATTCCAGCAGAATTTCAGGCAAACGGTATCATGCCTCGGTTTTTACCAACTTGACCGCTGCTTCAGAAACCTGTGAGTGGAATTCCTAAAAACCAAGTCTGTGCCCTGTGTCCTATGGTCCACTTCCCTGAGTGACCGCAGGCCACGGTCGTGGTGTTTGTAGGAAGGCTGTGGACAGGGACAGGGCTGTGCAAGAGAGGGGACGGGAGGTCAGGCAGGCATGGGTTTGGCTGCCAGCCCTGTTGAGGCAACACTGAGGGGTGGAGGACGAGGCCAGTGCCACTTGTCACACCCATGACAACTGGAGGTAGTTTCAAGGTGGTTTTACAGCCTTCCTGTCCAGCCAGTTGGCAACTGACTCTGTCAATATCTTTTTAGGACTTGCTGAGGAAGGATGAATACCAAGACACCAAAACATAAATAAAAATGTATAGAGTGTAATCAGAATAAAGTTTAGGAGAAGTGCTGTGCTCATCCTTTTTTTTCTCCTTCCAAGACCAGAATCTTAAAGGTCTAATTTGGATAGTAAACTCGTAAAGAATTTGGATATGCTGCAAAACTTCTTTCAGAAGTTTAGTTTTTAAAGAAGTATTTTTAGCTCTTTGAAGATCGGTGGGAACACAAAATCCGTCACATCAGCACCATTTTCTAACTCACTATTTCCTGGGCAATCGTTTTACAGTTTATATCCAGTTCATAAAGTTATTTGAAATATCTCTGTTACATTCATAAAGATGTTCATATCTTTCTGACATTTCCTGACAGCAAGCTCTTCAAAAGTGATCACGAGCATTTTTCTGAAGTTAAATAATCCTGACCTGCAATAAAATGCCTAAAAAATGAGTGCAGCCTGTCCTGGGAAACAGTTAACATTCCAATCCGCATTGCTGCCAAGGCTTCAGCATCTTGTGAACACCTGAGGCAGAGAGAGAGAGAGACACTATCAATTACTGATCTAAAAATCATAGTCCTTCAGAATTTGGAGGACTGTGGATCTCTTAAAGGCTGTTGATACAAGCAATAAACTTTGCAGTTGTCTGCCCCCTCATGCTCGAAACTTCAAGGTAAATCTTAGCATCCTCTCCCTTCAAATACTACTTTTTGAAATGAGTTTTCTGAAGGATATAATTTCTGTGTGTTTGCTGCGTAGCCTGTCCCTGGAAAGGTAATTCTTTCTTGGGGAGCAGAAACAGACTTTGCTATCAATGGACTTGGAACATCATGGGTCATTTCATTTTACTCTTTTGTTTTTGGCTTTTTTTTCCTTTCTAGCAGTGTAACAAGAAGACTGTAGAGTCCAGCTGAACCTTTCTCTAAATACTTCCATTTTCAGGGAGTGTTTGGACTTCATTTTTTATTCGCCCGAGTGATAWAAAAACATGTGCAAAACATAAATATAAAAGCTTGGCCAGTACTTGTTCTGAATAGTGATGGTCAGAGGATTCTTTTGCAAGGTATTTACAAACGCAAGATCTATATAAAAAAAAAAAATTGTATGTGATAACTTCCTGATACATTAGAAGAGTTATTTTTTGTTTAATAAACACTCTCTCTTTCAGAGGAAAACAAATATATCTGTAACTCTCTTTTGGCATGGACTAGGAATAAACTGTCTTGTCCCTTGTTACTGTCAACTGCCATATATCCTCTCCTTCTTCATGTGGATTTTTTTTTTCAGGCATAAGAAATAGCACTTCAGGGACACCCAGTTTTCAAACCTTAGCTCTGATTTGTGAGGGGTTGTACAAACCTGATGCTGGAACAGCTGTGAAAGAGTTCAGACACAGACCTATCAGTACCTTGGCTGCAGGTAAGTGAGTGATTAGTACTAGCTGGGCAGAGTCCAGCAGTTCTGCCAATCGCTTCAGAGAGGTGCTTCATCAGTAGGAATTCAAATGGGTTACCTGTCCTTGCAGCTGATGGAGAAATTTGTCTCAGGTGTAAACTGGCAGGCAGGAATATGCAGACCACGGGTCTGTGGGCGAGTAGAAAACAAGCTGCTTTTTGCAGGGCAAAAGCATCTGGAGAATAGTGCTGGAGCAATTTTTACTACAACTTTGCCCAAGTGTTCCTCTCTGTGCTGCTCTTTCCTTTCTCAGTCCTCACCAGCAAGTTCGTGGTCCTTCTGTGGCTAGGGAGAATGAGGTCAGACTCGTAGTAAATATTTTAGGGGAGCATGCAGCTACAGATGAGTTTGATCTTRGCAGGGTAAGACAGTTTAATAGGCTTTTCCTAACTTTAATACATGGTGGAAAATCCGGTTGACCTTGTGGGTGCCACTGAATAGGTTTACTACATCTYGAAGCTAACTTTCTGGAACATTTAAATTTGGAAAAGCTGAGACTGAGACAAATTCATAGCAAGGCTGGCTATATTTAATCCTAAAGCCTCAGGAAAATGTCAAACATGGCATTGCAGTAGGAAATCCTATTTTTCTCAAGAACTGTATGTGGCCTAAGCAGACATGTTGTATTCTTCTGGAACACCAGATGCTGTGGAAAATGTCATTTTAGAAGATGGACCTTGCAGGCTGCTAATACAGCATTTATACAGATTCATAGGCCTGTAAAATGGATCATTACACATTGCACAAAAATCCATACCATCTTCTTGGCTTAATATAGTAGTGAAAGAAATATTTCCAAGATTTCACTGGAGGAACAGATTGGAGATCATGACAAAGAATGAGCATGTAGTGTAATTTATAGCTTGCCTGAATTAGACTTCTCATGTCTGATCTGCAGTTAAAACTGGATACAGTAGGCTCAAGTTGGCTTCGTCAGCTAATGAAGAACTTATATCAGGAGAGTGGCTGTTCATTTAGCCTGGCTGTGTGCTGCGATCCGGTCCCTGCAGCTGTTTCCTGATCTTGTTGATGTGTTTAAAGAACACACATTTGGTACTACATGCTTCTGGAGGTGGTGTATCTTCACACTTCCTGCGGAGACTTAGCACTATACTTTGCAGAGTAGTAGAAACAAAAGCCCAGAACATAAACAATCAAAATTCTTCTGGGAGAGGGATCCTATTTGAAGGCAAAATCTCAAAGTTCAGCCCCGCAAAAGGGCTCACGGGCAGTTCCGCTGAAGCTCAAAACTAGGATCTGAAGGATGCGTGCAATATCTTGCTCTGCCTTAAGCTAGTTTTTCAAGGTAAATATTTACGTATTTAGAAATAGAAAAGAGATTATAGTCATAGTAATAGACAAAACAATCCAACAGGTAACACTTACATTCRGAAGATTTACATATGGATGTGGAAGTTTATGGAGGAGACCAASACACCACCCCACACTATCATTAGTAGTAAAAATAAGGTGTTGGACACTTGACTGGAATGACTGACTAACACCATACATATTCATACATAACCTATTCGTTAAACRAATGCACCCTAAAAGAGRATGACCACCYGATTGTCTATTAGAAATACTGTCTTCCTTCTTTAGCTAGAGAGCCGTGGCGGCCTCATGGTTTCCACAAGCTGCAAGCCTTTGGGAACCCTTGAAGGATACTTTGGCTTCCAGGCAGCCTTGTGCCCTGTGCTGCTGCAGCTGGAGGGCTGTGGGTGCCTGGAGCAGSCTCCTCAGGGTCTGAGGGCAGTTCATGCTCCACCTTGAGTGTGACAGGGATGCAGGGGACAACACGAGTGTGTGGGCAACAACAGGCACCWGAGAGGTGCTGAGTGAAGGGCATGGCCATGGGGCTGCAAGGAGCCAAAAAACACCCCCGAACCAAAACAAAAAACCCCAACCAAAAAAAAAGAGAAGGAAAGAGCAAAATCCAGTCTGGAAAGATGCACGAGGACATATGGGATGGCAGAAATGTAGTACACAGCAGGAGGGTAGTGCAAGGGAAGCCAGTGTGGCACAGAGGCAGATGGGGGACAGAAGTGTGTGCACAGAGAGCTTGGAGAGGGATGTGACTTGGGCAGCAGCTTCTCTCATCTCCRGTGAAAACTGCAGGGAAGGAGGGAGCACTGGAGTGGCACTTTGCCTAGGTTTTCTCTGAAAGACATTGCCAAGAGTAGATGGAAAAACATCTCAATTTGCAATAAAGAAAAAAGGCGATTTGGGAGTCATGAGCTGAAATGGCTGAAATTTGTGGGCTTAGTAAAGCTTTAACACCATTGCAGGGGTCTCGTGTATGGAGAGGAAAACTCAGCTCTGCACACAGACTGTGTCTTTGAAGTGGTTGCAGCAGCTCTGAACTGAGTACATTTCAACACCTGGCAAGAAGAGTTGAAAGGATGAATAGCAGGGCAAGGTTTCATTTTTTAGAGGATTAGATCGCTTCTACTTAACACTGACCTTCAGATTCCCAACATTAAATCAGTATTCCAAACACAGTGGCATCTCTCTTGTTCCTGAAAGCAGTTGTAGAAGTGGTACTTTTAAGCTCTCTAATTGTAAAAATAGTTTTCACTTGCATCAGTACAGAGGGACGATATGTGTAAAGAAGCTAAGTTAAAGTTTCAAAGTTTGAAAGAGGCTTTTTCAAAACCTGTTACCATCACATTGCTTAACTTGCTTTATTGTTGACCCATTACACTGAAAGGGGAAGGCTACTTTTCTTATTTTGGGTGTATGCTGCACCTGTTTTTTCTGCACTGTTAAATCCATAGAAGCCTTCAGCTTCTCTAAGAACCCTTTGGTCTTCTGGATGCCCATGCAGAATGGTGACTCCTTCAACAATTTTTTTTGTCAACCTGCCTGTAACTTCCTTTAACAGAGCACTCAGAAATTATTTCTGCAGTTGTGCATTGCAGACCACGCGGAAAGTTAAGTGCAAAATGTAATGAGCACAAGGGTACAACAAAGGGAACATTTGTGCCTGCTCTCACCACACTGCGCTTATGTGTGAAAACTATGTCAAAAAAAGAAGCAAATTGAAGTGTCTGTCAGATAAAGGAATGATTTATGCCTGGTATATGATAGGAAGAAATACAGATATGGAAAACTTGTCCACCAGGACTCATTTTTCTGGGGATCTAACCAGCAAAAATTCTTTCAGTACAAGAGAAATCTGATGGACAAGCCAGACATAAGATCAATTGATGTGTCTTCAGTACCTGGGATTGCTGGACTGCTCATCATGGAAAAGACTAAACATGGTGTTATAGCAAGGATGTCAGAAGAAACAAAAAGAAATTCTGTGTAATTTTGGTCCGAAATGGACAGAGCTATGGATCCTGTTCTCCCACAACTTTAAGATCACCAACACTGCAAATTTAGKTTTTTTTGACCAACAGATCCTATTTCTTGCCATTCTCATCAAAGCCTCTCTTCCCCTGCTTCTGTGAAGAGTGGAGGAAATTGGTTGGGGACTCTTGCATGCTGCTGCTGCTGCTGGGTGTGGCATTTCCCTGATACAGGAYAACATGGAGCTATCTGCTAGGGAAACAAGATGTTTCCACGTGAGATTTTATTTTAAAATCTGGTTTTTTAGCAAATCTGGGGTTCACAGCCTGTACTTATGAAGGGCTTTTAAAAAGTTCTGTCTAATTGACAGTGTGCAGCTATTGTTTAACAGAGCTGGTCTCCAAGGCAGTACCATCCAACAGCCACAGAAATTCCCTTTGAGTAGGGTTGAGATCAGCATTTGCATTCACGTGTTGGACCTAGTCTTCCAACTTTCTGGAAGGCAACACACTTTTGTGGCCATGGCTCCCTGTGAAAATCAACTTCTACTAAAATAATGACCTGTCTACCCAAGGGAGGGAGCAAAAGTGCAGGGGATAGAACTGCCCTGGGAAATAAATTCAGATTATGTCACTTATTTAAAAATGTATCAGTGATCCCAGTTCTCACCATTTTCAAACCTTCTTTGAATTAACATTTCCTTAAAAATGCATCCTCATACACAGCCTTATACACTGGCATAACTTTTTTTAAAATGCTTAAACAGTTTCTTCCCTACAGGTTGGGGGATTGGAGATTGGACTGGATTGGATTGTAGATGTGGGATTAGAGAGTCTCAGTGACTTGGCTACCTTTAGCTACTTAAAGCAGCCTAATCCTATAGCTCTGAGGTGACAAAGAAGCTCTTAATGCCTGCATAATTTCATGTGGTCCTATTATACAAAGACAAATCGCCTGTTCTGTGAAGCCTTGCCTTTAGATTAATAACAAATGTAAAAGAATCGGTAGAATTGTATTTCTGCAAGAGAAATCGATCTGTTAACATTTAAATTCTTTGCCACAGGCTTTAGTAAATCTTTCAGTTGAAGGTAAGATTAACTTCTTCCCTACGGTTCCAACATCTTGGCTTGAAGTGCTTTTAAAGATGCATGAAGGAGAGATATCCTTGCCTTTCAGCTTTTTCATCAGATCACTTTCATTTGGCCAGATGCTATCGTGGCCATAAATTTAAAAGCTAAAAATAGACCGGACTTTTTTCCCCCCTTATCCCTTAATTCTTTCAAATAGATAATGATTCAGTGCTAACTTGTGACCTTTCAAGTCTAGCTCACTGCATGTTAAGTGAACATACTGATTTGGAGAGGAGAACTCTTACAGCTTAAAGTTTTTTAAAAAAAGGAGTTAGGTTTTCTGATCTTTTATTTAAAGCAGTAGGTAAGAGCAAGGTGACTTTGTTCCTTCACTGCAGGACATACACGTGCCAACTCCGGAGCTTAAAAGCCTGATTACAGCTTTTCACTTCAAACAATCCTATCATAAAATCTTTACTTTTTACAAGACTGCTTCCTAATATGTAATACTAATATTTAAGWCATCACTTGTACTACCTTGCATCTTGAGTAACAGATCAAGGAAAAGTGACACCAGATCTGTGGCATCATAGAAAAGAGCAAAGTTCAATCGCCAGCTCTTGTCTGCTATGGCTGCAATATTAATTGCTACAAAGGGACTTGGTTATCATCTTGCTTGTGTTATGACAGGAACTCATTAGGACAGGCTTTTTGGAAAGAATACACTGCAGCAGAATATTGGCTTAAATGTTTCAGGTGAAATCCAATAGCACAGGGTCGAAACTTGAAAGATCAAGCAAGACGCKTTGAATCATCAGGAATTCAGTCTCTGTGGAGGATGCCCCTCAGTGCCAGATTTTCTGCCAGTTTCTTCAGCATCCCCTTGTGGGTTATTTCCCCAAATTTCTTGACAACCTTAGACAGCTGATATTCCACACCACTGACATGATGCAGCTACCCAGAAGGGGCTTTTAGGAAGATGGGGAATGCAAGATTGTAAATCCCTTTTGCTGTTTTATTATCTATGTGCAAGAAGAAAAAATTGGTCCTCGTCAAAGGCTTAGCATAAATGCTATGTCACATGAAAGCAAGAGCACACAGGAGTTTTGCACTGATGGGAAGAGCTACACTGAATTAGCTTCCTGGAAGCCTTTAATTAACTCTAGCCCTGATACCAGTGCCGCATGGCCTATCTGCAGTGTCTAGGCTGGGCAGGACATCCAAAATTGCAAAACTCTTGATTGCCCATTTGCCTTCCCTGGACTTTGAACCAAGTCATTAACCAAGGTTAATAGATGGACAATAGATGGCTTAACTGGATTTTCATGAAGTCATAGTGACTCCTTGTAAAGCACTGGATACAGTYACAATAAATACTATGATGAGAGGAAATTATTAATCTGAAAATTAGACATTGAGTATGAAAAAAATACTGACATTAAACTGAGCACTGGATAAAATCGGAGTCTGAGGCTGGAAAGGGACAAAGAGGGATTGAGTTTGTGAGAGAAGGTGGCTGTGCCAGTGGGGATTCTTACAAAGGAACTGCACTGAACTCAGTGCATTGGACTCTGATCTTACCGTACTCCTCTGGCAGGATTTTGCTGTTTAAAATRTCTCTTTCCCTACTCATGCCCACAAGCCAAGGAAGAATAAAACAAAAAACAACCCTATAAAATCTAGTTTCTATCCAAGGGATGTTTGATGTTTACAGGATACCCCACCAACAGGTGTAGGATYGGAACAAACAACTTGAGCAGATTATTTATACAGCATTTGTTTGTTYTATTTCCTGTATCATCCACATCTTTTGTCTTTAAACTCTCTATGGCAAGGGACATCTCAGTATTTGTAGTTTGCTACAGCACAGGCATGCTTCTTGCTTTGTTTTTGATGGTTAATGAATTGACTTTGCTTTTTAAATGGGGAAAGATATAATGAGGCAAGACATCAGAACAAGTAAGAGCGCTCAGAAATTCTAGGTCAGTTCACTAATACACACAATGCAGAGAAATCAGTGAAGTCTTTCCAGCATTGGTTTTGTTTAGCTGAATATCAATTTATGTGGTAAATGTAGTCCTGCTAAAACTGTTGTGTTCTCCATCTCCCAGCAAAACTTGAAAAGCATCTCTTTTTCTGAGTGCATGCTAATCTCAGTGAATTAATGATGCTTTGTGTATGGTAGGAACCACCTCAAAATAACACCTAAGCAACTCAGAAGTGAGCAGTATTGGCAGCACCTGTAGGGTAGATGAGTAACCTTTTTCTTTTAAGTGTGACACTGTCTTCTTTACCACATCACATGGAAATTCTGTTACAAAACAAGATCATGAACCTGCATCGCAAAACCGTTCTCAGAAGAGGAGTTCAGAAAAGGCCAAATTCAAAAGAAAACATAAAAAAATAAACAAAGGAGTCTATTTCTGTTACCACCCCTGGTGAGACCTGGAGCTGCATATGCCCATTGGATTCTGTCCATAAAAATAAACTGCCAGCTTTTTTGATGTATTGTTCACTGATCGGTGCATTGCAGTTGTGGGAAAACACAGTCACTGCAGGGTGCGCACTGGGTAAAAAAGTTTGTCTGCATTTGTCCTGGTTGCCTTCCTTGTGTGCCTCCACCTTTCAGCTGTGAGAGAGAATGATGCAACTGCTACAGCAAGGAAAGGTGCAGTTATAAGAGCCACTTCTAACAGGTTGGATACGGCTCTCTCCCATTTACTGAGGAATGCAGTCAAGCGAAGAAACACAGAAACCCAACCAGAAACGATTGAAATATCCCATGCATTTTTCAGGGCTCCTTGTTCCGTATGTCAGTGACATTTTCCCTGAAGGGACGTGCCTAATTCTCGACTTGGCCCAAATGAATTTAGGAGATCCCCAGTCAAAGTGAAAAAGAAGGAACTTCTCCAGTGGCAGGAATAAACAGTTCATTCTCCCAGCTGTCTCCTTCCCATCTCACTARTATCCCAGGGTGCTGTCAAAGATCACCCTTTCTTTGAGAAGTAGTCCCTAGGTAACGTGTAGAGAAAACTGTATCACAGAAGGATTTCTGTTTGGAGCAACCCAACAACAAACTAAATGAAAAAGATGCCAACTCCTTCASGCTGCATATTTGGGTTTTTCCCTTACTCCTCTAAGCAGCCACCCATCCTCACTATTATTTCCTCTGTTTTTTCAGGGGATAGAGATCTGTGCTGGGGAGTAACCTTCAAATTCTGAATTGTGGCTCAGGGTATTATCAGTAGCATCTCACATATCTCATTTTAAGACAAGGACATGCATTCCAGGAATGTAAACTTAAATTATCTATTTAGAAGAATATTCAGATTCCAGAAGCTCAAAGACAGGAACTGTTGGGATTGGTACTGCTCAGGCAAGTAGCAATTTTTTAATGCMGGCATAAACTATTGTAAGCYYCCCCCCCCCCCCGCCCCGACTGTTTCTCTTAATTACAAATCTCTGTCCCAGTAGCTGGTCTTACAGAATTAAAAATCCATGCAGACAAGACTTCTAGTTCAAATCTTGTTCATTATAATTTGTTGGTTTACATCTCCATTTCTAGGCCTCAGTTTCTTTTCCTTGAGCCATGCACTTCTGACATGTGTTATTTTAAATTTTGCACTTGAATAAAGTGAGAGTTCATCCTCCTTTATTTAGAGCTCAGCTAACTGGACCTCATGGGAGGAGGCTCAGGAGACGAAGTTTAAGAGTTTTTTCCAAGCCATGATGCCTGTAGGATGTCAGGGCAGAACTGTTCCACAAGAGGTAATTAAAGCAGATGAAATGTCCTCCTGGAATGGGGATTAGCTCACTGAAAAAGGAGGGGGGTGGAAAATAAAGGTTAAGACTCACAGAGCACTTCTGACCCCTACAAGCAATCAGATGAGTGGGTGCTTCAGGAGCACCCCTCTTTCTCACACTGAAATTTTCTGTCCAAGAGAAAATTTTGGTGAAGAGATGAATCTAGCACTGCTGCTACAAGAAAAAATAACTCTTTTCATCCATTTCTAACACAGAAAGCATGAGGCAGGGCATCCTGCTYCTAACACCAGAGAGTTTCAACGAAAAATGCCCCAAGCTCTGAGTTTCTGGAACCAAAGCCATTGCTCATCATGCACTGTGCACCCAGGCCACCACTTCTGGTCTCCAAACCATTACAGGMGGTGAGTGTAGCATGCTTCCATCAGCCTAGGGTGCTTCCAGGATTAACCTGATTATAAGAGGCCTTTTATGTCTTATTATTGATAAATTACACTGCTTTGTTGCTGGCAYGCTGCAAGCCAGTGGAGTTACTGGGTAGATGACCCATCCTTACCACAAAAAGAAAAATGGGAGCAAATTCGCGTGTGGGAGAGTTCAAGGTCCAGTTTTTGGAAGGAGATAAATGCCTCTTTATTCTATTGACTGTCAGGAACACAGAAAATTTTCAGCATTCCTTGTGACCTGGCCCTGCATCCAAGTGTTTGAATAGAATTAAGTTAGGTTTACAACTCTGCTATTACTGTCAGCTGAAATAAGCACTGCTGGCAGTCAAGAGACCTT
Source organism: Amblyornis subalaris (assembly GCA_018881555.1). NCBI lineage: Eukaryota > Metazoa > Chordata > Aves > Passeriformes > Ptilonorhynchidae > Amblyornis > Amblyornis subalaris. The sequence goes on from JACAXG010000108.1 coordinate 236,977, forward strand.
TCAGAAAGAGAACAACTCACTTTTTATTTGACATGGAGAGAGACTTCTTAAGTAACTCAGTTGTCTGTACTTGGTGCTTTTGTGACTCGTTGCTGAAAATACACTCTTTACTSTTCTGGGAAATTGTTCTAAACATGACCTTTTTTTTTCTACAAACTTCCCTACTGAAGTATTTATAAATTACCATGCATTACAACATTTACACAGCAATAGTGAAATGAAATAAATCCCTTCCCTGCWCCAAGCAGAAAAAATTCTAATAAAACCCTAAAGGTCATTGTCTTCGTAACATCACCAATGCAGGAGTTCAGTTTAAAACCACAAAAAAGAGGCCTGGTTACAAAATCTGTGGTTGTTCTGTGGCGGAAGCACACTCAGCTGTGGAATAATTGCAGCACATCCCAACCTCCTGCCCCGCCACTCTGTCCTTGAGAGACTTTGGATCATGACCTGATTTAAAAAACACACCAAGTAGGCAGGCAGAAAGCAGGCTCTGTGCAAACTCTGCGTGGTGCTGCCAAAATAAACAGGCCTGATTGCTGCGGGGCTTTCTGCCAAAAACAAGGATAGGACTTGACTGGAGGCAGAGGGAAGGAAACAGAGACCAAATGACAGTTTGGCACCTGAGSTGGGAAGGGACAGTGCACGGTGTCACCAGGCTAGGACTGTTCAAAGCCAATGGTCATTACAGTAGAAGCTTTCCCCTCGTCTCAACCAAGAGCCAAGAGGCACCTTGGCATGCTCAAGGAGAGGCATCCTCAAGGATGGAGCCAGAGAGGATTTGCTGGCTCTGGCAGCATCCTCTGGTTCCAGCAGGTGCCTCGGAAAGTTCTTCATCCACCCATAAATGTTTCTGCCTTTGATCTTCAGCCASAGGGATGCCCACACAACATTCAAGGACGGGTATCTGTCACTCAGCATCCTGCTCGTGAGTGTGAGTCTGGACCCTGATTTTTGTGTATGGAAATCTGTTGTAGATGCCAAACTGCATTTCTCCTCTTTCCCCTCCACTTTTCAGGAGTTTGATTTGATGATCCTTGTGGGTGCCYTCCAGCTTGAGGTATTCTACGATTCCATGATTCCATGACCTATTTTGCTTAACCAGTTAGGTGACCCGGACTTCCATCTTTGCCACCTGGGGTTTTCTGGAGCTCTGCTGATTCCCTTTGACGTGCCTGCTCCTCCCTATGTGACAACACGCTGTGAAACAGGTGAGATTACAGCAGTCAAAGTGAAAGCTGGGGGAGGGAGCAAACTCCACAAAAGCTTTGGGCATAGAGAAAGAAGAATTATATGAGGGCACCTTCAGCCACCACCTGTTCCAGCCGTATGGACCCTGGACTAAGGGGAGGCTGGAAGCAGTGAGTTAAATGGTTTGTGAATAACAYTTCCACTCTTCCCAAGCCCATGGTCAGCTCCAGTGGGGATGGCACATGCAGGCAGAGAGCACAGTTTCTCAACAATCTGTGCTCAGCAGCACTGCAGCAGGTTAGTGCTGGGAAGGGTTACRTTACCTCTCAATACTTCTGAGCTCAGTAAAGGAGGAGATGTAAGATCTGAATGGAGAGTTGGGATATTTGATCCTGTGCTGAGACATTTTCAGCTAAGGGATGTGCTTCTATAAGCCAGGGACAAACAAGGCTTCTGGAACAGTTCTGGGCAGAGCACAAGTGTTGCATACCACTGCATTTTGAATATGGCAGCTTCTTCAYGAGGCAAGGGACATCTGGAATACCCTCCTCTGGTCCAAACTCAAGTAACCTGTCCATGGATTTGCAGGACTAGTCATCCAGGAAAACATGACATTGTAAAAGAGAAGCAAATCAAAGTCTTGCAGATTGTCAAAACAGTCTTCCCAGCACAGTGATAACAGACTAAAGGAAGAATGTAATACAAGAGGGACTTGATACAAGCAAGCAGAGAGCAGTGAAAAAGCCATAAGTACTTTCCTGATAAGCTCAGGGAACATCAGTACTGCAGGCAAAAACAACAGAGCTGGCAGCAGTGCATGATGGATGTTACAGAAAATGCAGTTAACACACGTCTGTACACAGTCCAGGAGCCAGCATCGTAGCACTAAAGCTATGGGAATTTTGATAAGGAAAACACAATCCACAGCTATAAAGATCACAGGGTATTAGAGAGGATTCAGTGGTTTCTCTTTGGGTCACCTTTGCGGCAGCAGCAGTAATGCACTGAAAGCCTAGCAGAACTAAAATAGTACTGAACGAACTCTTTTGTTCCCCTGATGTTTTACGACCCCATAACTTCCAGAGGGCCTAACTAAAATAAAGTCTGCCTGAGTTGTCCATAATGGTCACTTCTATATGCTAAACTGTAGACTAGCTAAATTAGACTACATATCAAATATATATTTATATTCTAATAAGAATCATTTACCACCTCCTGCATTTCTTCAACACAACACAACACGCTCACATCATGAAAAAGCTGGAATGAAAACACGGAGCTACCCCAGGGACAGGCCCTTTGCCTAAAGCTGCCTGACCCAGCCAGTTGTGTCCCTCGGCCCAGCCTGAAAATGAGTTTGAGTATGTGATGGAATGAAGGTGTAGTGGAATGACCCTGGCCAAATGCCAGGCACCCACCAAAGCCCCTCGCTCACTCCCCTCCACAGCTGGACAGGGGAGAGATAATATAGCATAAGGTTCATGAGTTGAGATAAGGACAGAGAGAGATCACTCACCAAATACCATCAMGGGCAAAACAGGCCCRAATTAGAGATATGAACTGAATTTATTGCTAACTAAATCGGAGCAGGATAATGAGAAGTAAAATAAGCCCTTAAAAAYACCTTCCCCTCRCCCCTTCCTCATTCTCAACTCTACCTCCTACCCCAGTGGTGCAAGGAGACAGGGAATGGGAGTTATGGTCACTTCATCGCCCATTGTTTCTCTTGCTGCTCACAGAGAGGATTCCTTTCCCTGCTCCACCCTGGGGTCCCTCCCACGGGAGACAGTTCTCCATTACCTTCTCCRAGGTGAGTCCATCCCGTGGGAAACGGCTCTCTGTGAACTGCTGCAACTTGAGTTCTTCCSACAGGCAACAGTCCTCCCCAAACTGCTGCAGCATGGACCGCTCTTCCATGGCGTGCAGTCCTTCAGGCACAGCCTGCTCCAGAGTGGGTTCCCCATGGTCCTCACCATGAGCTGCAGAGGAATCCCAGGTCCAGCACCTGGAGCACCTCCTCCSCCTCCTTCTCCACAGACCCTGGTGTCTGCACAGCTGTTCCTCTCACGTGTTCTCATCCCTCTTTTCTCTGGCTGCAATTACCTCTGTGCAATAACATTTTTTATTTCCTTCTTCTTAAATCTGTTATCACAGAGGTGTTACCACCGTTTCCAGTTGGCCCAGCCTCGGCCAGCAGCACGTCCGTCTTGGAGTTGCCAGGGATTGGCTCTGCCAGAGATGGAGGAAGCTTCTGGCAGCTTCTCACAGAAGCCACTCCTGTAGCCCCCCACCCCACTGTCAAAACCTGGCCACACAAACCCAATACAGAAGGAAAGAATCAAAACCACTTTTGGTTTGGGCAGCCTGGATGCACCATATCCACCCTACTTTACTTGCAGTGGGAACACTGGAGGATGAGGGATATTTCGGGACAGGACCAGGGTGTGGGGAAGAAGATGCGGCACTTCCACATCTCTCACTGTCTCATCTTCCTCCCCTCAGCCTTTTGTACCTTTTCCTTCCTGCCTTTCTGAAGAGGTAGCCTTCCTACCTTTTCAATGACATTCCTGCCAGTCACTGCAGTGGCAGCAGGAATTACAGAAGCCCTGGCACACTTGCAGTCCGTTGATGCCCCTCACACGGGTGCAGGGTGCCCACCTTTCTACTCTGCCCTGGGGAAAGCAGGAGGACTTCGCTGCACAGGAGGCGAGTGCCCAGGAGAGATCTGGCCCAGAGTGCAAGAAACACATCGGATTCTCCCCGCTGGCAGGAGCAGTGTAAGCTGTCCCACTGGTGAGCTCTGCCTGGATGAGGTTCAAGAAGTGCTTGAAGAACTGTCAAGCTGCCACTGAGGCAGCAGGATGCATTTCCCTGTAGTCAGGCTCCAGCAGACAAGCCCTGGCCCCGGAGCAATAGCCAGCACTTATTAGGATCTCAGTAAGAATGAAGTTGGCAGGCTCAGGGAAGCATATTGCTAAAAATACATTTGGAATTTGGCAGGAGAGAAGCGAGACAACAACCTGCTTCACTCGGARCTCTTTGGCCACACACCCCTAAAACAGCACGAGGCCCCACAGCAGGCGTTCCCTGACATCATCCTCAGTGATGATGGACCAGTAGTAAATCTGTATCCGTRAGGCCACACCCCAAAGCCTGTGTCCGGTTCTGGGCCCCTCACTTGTAGAAGGACACTGAGGTGCTGGAGTGTGTCCAGAGAAGGCAACGGAGCCGGTGAAAGGTCTGGAGCACAAGTCCTGTGAGGAGCTGCTGAGGGAGCTGGGGGTGTTTAGCCTGGAGAAGAGGAGGCTCAAGGGTGACCTTATCACTCTCCATAACCGCCRGAARGGAGGCTGTAGCCAGGTGGGTGTGGATCTCTTCCCTCAAGTAACAAGTCAGGATGAGAGGAAACAGCCTCAGGTTGTGCTAGGGAAGGTTTAGGTTGGATATTAGGACAAGTTTATTCACCAAAAGGGGTGTAAATCATTGGAACAGACTAMCCAGGGAAGTGGTTGAGTCACCATCCCTGGAAATGTTAAAAAAATATCTAGGTGACAATTAAGTGGTTTAGCGGTGGGCTTGGCAGTGCTGGGTTAATATTGGACTCAATGATCTTAAAGGTCTTTTGCAATCTACACAATTCTTTGATTCTGTTGTATCTCACCAGTCAACCATGTGCTGGTCAAGGAGTTTGGGGAGGATATCGGTTAATTAAGTACTGTGCTGCAATTACATTTTAACTGTCAAAGTTATTTCTCCAAACTTCCTAAAAGGTGTAATTTTGTCATCACAGCCTTCAGTTTCATTGTGAAGGCACTGAAACAGGTCTGMAACTTTGGGTTTTATGTGGAAAGTTAAAAAAAAACATCATCAATAGGAAAGCTAGAAGGGAAGAGAACTCAGGGTAGGAGAGCAGATATGGAGGAGGAGATGAGGGGGAGGTGATTTTTATTTACTGTCAGGGGTGATATTGTCTCCTAGAAGAGGAAAAGTGCACAACTCTTGCAGAGCTGCTGCTCCAAGTCTTTGTATACTTCCTCTTACTGACTAATGAGTGTCACCCACGCAGKGTGCTAAAACACTTGACCTCCTTTTGACATTCCCTTCTAGGGAATACCAACCAGTGCTAAATGAAGAGTGTCTGTAAGGCAGACCAGGGCTCCTGGCAAACACTTTTAATAAATCATCACACCTTCTTCTCAAATTTCTGCATCCTGCATTCTTCCAAGAGGGCAGAGCTCCTACACAGGTTTGGGGCAAACAAGTCGCTCCTTCTCAGTGGCAATAATGCTTAAGGAAGAACTTTGTTTCCTCCTTTCTAAAGCATCACTCACAGTGTCTGAGTAGCCAACTTTTGACTCTTCAGGTGATAAGCTTGGTAAAGCAAACTCAGCTCAGTAGTATCTTATTTCTCCTGGTTGTTTTAAGTMCTCCACCTTGCAGGCCTCCACCTTGGTCTGGTAACCAGAGTGGGAAGGCAAGAAAAAAACTGCTTCTRGCAGCAGAATGGGAGGAGAGGACGTGCTGTCTCCTGTCTTGTGAAGTGCAACAGGGTCTCTGTGTGTGAGTGTCCACAAGGGACTGCTGATAATGGTCTGTGTTGGAGCCAAAGACATGCTTCAGTCTATGAAAAACAGCAAAGTGCCTGGCAATCCTGACTGAGARCCACATAACCTTTCGGTGGTAAGGCTGTGTGGTTTTTGCTCTTCACAAATACAAGTGGCCAGAGAGAAATGTGCAGGGACATAAGCCTCTTCACGTGATGCAGAACTTTAAATCTGTCCTCCTGCTTAGTCCRAGTGCTGTGATTGCAGCACAGCACTTTGCTGACAGAGAATAGTTCTGCTAAAAGCAAGCCAACTTCCTATGGGTAGTTCTGTGCAGAGAAAATCTCCTTTGAGAGCTTCTCAAAAGGTTARTAAAGGAGATCCCCCACTAACTTCTGCTTCACGATACAAAACCATGTTACCTGGTATCCAAATAATTCCCAGGAGCCGATGTTTCACTTCAGCAAAATATAGGAGCAAATTGTAGCAAACTGAAATTCTTACATTAAATTGCATCTGATAAACAAATTCTTCTCTTTGAACAATTCCTGGTCAAAAAATTTATGTCTAATCGAAGCGTAGATTTTCTGTCATTGATCCAAAACCAATCTGTACCTTTGTGTGTCAAGAAGTTTATACAAGGTTGGGATTGGTGTATGGCATCTGGAGAAGCAGCATAATTTAGCCCATCCAGCTATTTCTTTTTATTGTATGCCTCCTATTTTAYAACATGTTTTCACTGTAGCCATTGTGACATCACAGATGTCAAAACTTGGCAAACTGGCTGGAATATTGGAGTTAGACTGAGAAAACCTCAGGACTTCAAATGATGTTTATTGTCTCTTATGTAAGGTACTGCAGACATCTGCTCCATATACTCATTGCTGCCTTTCACCACAGGTTGTCAACTTTATATATACTAAAAATTTTTAAAATCCTTGTAGCGTATTAATTCCATTTTTCTCAGTGCTCAAAAACTCTGAAGAGTCTACTTGGAAATGTCTTGTATTTTGCCTGTAGTAGTTTCATCTCCTAGCTACAGGATGCCGATGTCCTGAAATGAGGAGACTATAACCCTGCTACCAGAAGTGCTACAGTTCCCTGCCTGTCATTAGTAAATGTCAACACTTCATTAAACTGTCCAGGCCCTGCAAGCATAAGACAAATGGACTCAATTCTTCAAAAGAAGCAGAAGCACAAATAATCATTTTTCATCCTTTGTGTTTTGTGGATTAATTGGACAGACATTCAATTGATCAGGGTTAGAATCTGAAAGGACAAGAAAGGCAGCAGTTTAAAATATCATACTCCTACAGTTGGAAGTCAGGTGTCTGTGAGCCATTAGGCCTTGTAAAGGCTGAGAGACTGATGTTTCCTGGCATGGGCCACGAGATAGCCACCTCCAGACACCCTGGGAAAATCAAAAGTTATCATGAGGTCCATTAGCTGCAAACTCCAGTCTGGAAGGTCAGGGCTGAGGCACAATGGATACAAGAGTGCACGAGGCATTTAAATTGGCGTTGCATCTCTTTTGTAGACAAAAATCTTCAGTTTCTGGTGGAGTTTCTCTTGCCAAAAGCCATTCTGTATCCCTGAGTGTTCGTGATTTTTAAATGTAAAGGTTTGAAGCTGCTGAATTGCAGTGGTCCATCGTGTGTGGGCAGAGAGAGCAAGCCATTCTGAGGAAACACGCTGACCTCAGACCCGAGGAGAGAATAAAGGTAAGAGAAATAATGCAGCAAAACAAGCACATTTATGAACATAATTTTTAAAATGTAAAGCTAAAATAATATTTCATTAAAAAATAATTTATTGCACACATTAAATATACTTTTATCAGTTTAAGAAGCCAAGGAAAATCATATATAAGCACTGAGCTTATTTTTAGTCTCTAGGAGGAAGAGAATCTAGCAAAGAAGATAGAATCATGGTGAAAGGATGCCAGATAATAGTGTGAGTGAACGTAGAGGAGAAATAGGATAATTATAATCCTGCAGCGGAAAATGAACATTTGGGATGACAGGGGTTACTGTGTAGGATGGCTCAAAGCCTCTTTATGCTGTTCAAATTAATGAGTGACCAAAACCACAACTTGTTTGAAGTCATCCTATGTTCTCAAAGGAAATCTAAAGTACTATTTCATTAAAACACTTGGCCAGTTTTTAATTGCCTGAGAGATTACCTGGTTTTCCGTGTCTATCTGATAAAACCTATTTTTTCCCCCTATCACCCTCAGTGCTTCTCTTAGACCAACAGTACTTCTACTGGTGCTTTAAAACACTGGGTGATGAAAAACCGGAAATAATCAGAGTGAGAAACACAAGAACATTGAAAATCAGGGGGGAAAATGTAGCTTAATCCTGTGACAGTTTACAGGGAAAGAAATTCTTTAGGTAAAGTTAAACTAGATTTCCCTGAAAATCACAAATTTATGGCAGGAAGATAAAAACTGTTCAGAAAATGGTAACAAGTGCACAATTTGTGAGTGTGAGATCCCAGAGAGTTACAGAGCTCTTTGGTCCAGCCATGCCCCAGCTCCACCCTAGGGCATTAGCTTGGTATCCACCATCCCCCCAAGAGCAGAAAGCTGGGTCAATGTGCAGGATTTGCAGATCTAAGTAGGTTTTTTTGCTATCTCCTGAAAGAATAAACCCCTTTTATTTTATGTGCTCTCTCGAAAGGGCTTTGCACCATCTCACACTGTATTTCAGAATCGATTTTCTCCTGCTCTGCTTGCACAAGTTGCAGCTTTTAGACTGGAAATGTTATAAACAAAGGCTGAAGGAGGAGACTCACGGCTATAGCTCCCTGCTCAGTTTTCATAACACAGATCTTGCTACTTCAAAAAATGGGAGCTTTTTTCCCAGTGCCTCTGGAAATTCTTTTTCTCCTGAATCTGTCTGCTTACAGACTGGAAAAAGACCCAGCAGGGCAAGACAAGCAAATGCAGCACCAATAGTCACAAAATTACAGCAGATATTCATGACCATCACACAGGTTTCAGGGAGCGAAAAGCTTCCCACTGCTAGAAATGATCTACCAGAATATTTTTATGAGGTTTGAAGCTCTTGACAAGTGTGAGACCAACCCTAATAAATTAGTTATGAACTCAGACCTATCAGAACTTAAGCAGCAGCTGTCTGAGAATCTGAGAAGGTACAGGAAGCTCCTGAACACCTGATTTAATTGAATGCAATTAAGGACTAAGAGGTATCAGATACATGCAATCATATTCTCTTGATCTAGAAATTCATATTAACAACTCTCAGAGAGCGTTTTCAAATTTCTTATTTGCTGGTGCTCCATTTTTTGTGTGTGTGAGGTTTACTCCCATGATACATCTCATTGTATCTAACCAGCAAATTCTGCTTTATTATGATGTTATTTATTCAAATTCTGTTCAGGGAACATGAGCCAGGCCTAGCAAATCCAAGGAGCAAGGGATTCTCTCTGTCTGGTGGAAGCTACCTGAAAGCTAAAAATACTTGCTCCAAAAATTTCCTGTGAGTATAAAGGGCAACCCTTAAAGAACATGTTTGGACTCATTGTGTGAGTAATTTTCATGTGTTAACTACAGTTGTTTGCTTTGTCTGACACATGGATTGGTTACCAGCTCTTTCTCTAAATTATTTTGGCAAAAGTAGTGCAGCACCCTTACAGGAAGCGTAGTTTGAACCATATTACGAATTAAAATATTAGAAGACCTAACAAGTAATTCCTTCTTAGCAAATAACAAAATTGAAGCAAGCATTGGATATTTACTATAGAGGAAAATTATTATTTCAAAGCTTATTCTGTAAAAGTAAAATGTTAAGAGAATTAGACCTGTTCTGTTAAATATTAAATCAAACTACTATTCCCATCCATAAAATTGATACTTCTTTTTTTTAGGCGATGAACAATCTACATTGTGGTTCACATAATGCCCCTTACAAGTTCTTTAACCCACATCCCAGAAAGAATTGAACAGAAATTACTCTGTGCAATGCAAAGCAAAATAAAGATAATAGTTTAAGAATCTGAACATCAGTTTTGGTGAAGTCAAGCTGTCAGCACTCATTAATAGCAGGTTTGAATCTGAAAGAACTAGAGAGTCTTTCTACTCAATAAAATTAAAAAACACACTTTGGTGGGTGCTTCCTTGACAGGGGACTGCGTTTGTCAGCATCACACAAAGACAAAGAAGAGGGAATATTGTGTTCCTGGAAACCTTTCATCTCTTGCTTCACTGAACATGCCAGGCAGCTTGAACTCTCCATACAGGTGGGCGTGCCCAGAATACCATCCAGACGTTCCAAGTCTCCATAGGCATATTGCAAAGGAAGGCCTGGGCTCTCTGTAATGGAGTGGCTCTTCTTTTATTCTCAATGTTGTCGCAGAGCACGAAAGGACAAAGGCCTTCCAAGTTCCCTAAGGAATGTCACCCGTGAAGACGGGACCATCGCATGGCTGCCAGTCCGGGGTTCCTCGAAATACTTCAGGATCATCTGAGCTGACACAGTGGGATGCACACAGGAAACACTACCCAGTTTTGCAGTCCCTGCACTGTTTAAATGACTTACAATCCTGTTAGATCCCACACTAGTAGAGCTGTTCCTCTGTAGGAACTTTTAGGGGATACTGTAAATCCTTCAGTAGTTTTATGGTCACGGCAGTATAATGCAGTTATTTTGGGCTCCTGCTCACAGTGCCATATGATTACATCAGATTTTGCATTTTCATGAAAAGGAGATGGCAAGTTTCTTGCCCTTACAGAAGGCTTTAAGCTTTAAAATACGAAATCGATGCAATGTCATCTGCCTGAGGGCCTGAAACAAGAGCTCTAAAGAGACTGATGCAATGCGATATGCTTGAGAGCCTGAAATGTGCTCCGAGGAGTGTGAATTCCGGGATGCAACTTCATTTCATATTTATTCCTGAATCCATGGTCCCAGCGAAGGCAGCAACAACCATCCCTGCAAAGAGCAGTGAAAAGGTAGGAACAGATAATTGTGGCAAGCCCTGCCTACTCACTCAATCTTTGTGCCCTGCAAATTAATGTAGGTATTACAGGTTATCCTGCTGCTCTTCCTTCCTCTCCTACAAAAAAAGAAGAGGCTTATATTTTCCACTGCTACTGGCACTGGTTAAGTGGGACCATGGCAAAAGGCTCCTGAGTACAGAGTCATGGAAGGCTTGTTGGCAACATATATGGGCTCTGAATTATTTTATTCCGGCCACCATGCGTTGGGAATGTCATTTAATAAAAGGGTGTAATGAAAAGTAATGTTGAAAGTCCATGAATGTTGCACAGCTCGGTAAACTATTATTTTTCTGTGTAAAGAGCCCTGGATGTACACATGGGGATAAGGGAAAGCTGAATCTGTCAGGAAACCGTGTTGAACAATTATGCACTTCAGGCTAGCAGCAGAAAAAAGCCAGGACTCTGCAGAAAAGCAGAATTAATGAAACCCATTCTTCCCTCTGAGCCATAGCGCTATCAGCCTGCTTTACTCCTCCTTTGTAGGATTGGCTCATCTCTGTTTTTTAAACTCAAGTGTGTGCTATAACCGAAAGCATCATCTGGCCTTTCGGTACTTGTTACTATTTTCATCTGTTAAATCATTTAAGTATTTTTGTAATTAATAAAGGTTTTTAAGTGGGGTGGTTTTTTCCTTCCCTCTTTGGGCAAAGCTGTCGTGATTGCTCAGCTGCTAATCAGCTAACAGTAGTTGGTTTGAATATTTGTGATCTGACAGTATATTCCCAAGGGACTAAAAATATGCATATATCTGATTTACTAGGGGAGACCACGACATTTAACTGACTGAGGTCTCTATCCCACAGTGAACTCAATATAACTAGTGACTTGGAGAATAAAGGAAACCTTAACAGGGAGTTAAAAGAAAATAGAACTGAAGGAAGAAGTCATAGTAAAGTGTCTGGAATACAAATAGAAACAGAAATCTATATGTGGATGCATTTCTACTCTCTCTACTTCTCTCTCAGTAGCCCCATTTATCTGGCTACAGTTCTGAGGAAAAGAAGCTGAAAGAAAGAAATGTTCAGACTTTTTCTTTTAAGTAAAGAGGAAAATAAATTGAAAAACAATAAAAGCAGGAAGAATGGAATCATCAGCGTAGGCTATAGCCAGATTTGCTGCTGTGACTCCAGTTGGGTAAGAGGTTACTGTTGGAACTCTCTTCCCCACCTCCCCCTCAGTGTGACTGCCTCTCCAAGATCTGCAGGCGTCGCTCAACATGCAGATTTGAGTTGTGTTCTCCGACTTCAGGGAGTCATTGAACATGTAACCCTGCCAGCAGCTCCAGAGTCGGTACTGCTGCAGGGGCAGCAGCACCCACCCCAGGATCTACCCGGTGGTGGTAACCCCAATAACCCAGCTCAGCTGCCAGGACAGCACTTCTGACCAGCTAAATCGGTGTCAATCCAACACCACCAGATTTTTACTACTGTTACAAAAGCAGAGTGTGACGCATAAAAGCTGCAAACAGAATGGGAGCGAAAGTGCATCAGTTTGGAGGAATGGGAAATGAAGAAGAAAAAGTTAAGAGCAAAAAAAAATGAAATGAGGCAGAATCTGGCTCAGATGTATAAACCATCTGTAGTGTGTAGCAGTGTAGCAACAAAGATCACGGAATCACAGAATCACAGAATATGCTGAGTTGGAAGGGACCCATCAGGATCATCGAGTCCAGCTCCTGGCCCCTGCACAGCTTTGTCCAAACGCTTCTGGAACTCTGTCAGGCTTGATGCTGTGACCACTGCCCTGGGGAGCCTGTTCCAGTGCCCAACCACCCTCTGGATGAAGAACCTTTCCCTAATATCCAACCTAAACCTCCCTGACTCAGCTTCAGGACCTTCCTTCACGTCCTGTCCCTGGTCACCACAGAGGAGAGATCTACAGCAGTACAAGCTTCAAGGCCACATGGAAGACGAAGAGACTACAAGATGCAGTGGTTTGTTGATAACCAAGGACCTGTTCAGAGGTTCAAAAGTTTCCAGACTTCCAGAGGAGTCTTTGGCAGTGATCTGTGCTGCACAGGTTGCTAGTGAGTCTCCATGTGCAACTCTGGTGTAGAGAGGGGGTTTTTTTGACTTTTAAAGCTATAAGAGACATCTTACTCCTTTTGCCAGATCAATATTTCCACTCTAAGATGTAGCTTGATTCTGCAGAGCAATCCTGGCTTTTTTCTGGCTGAGTGCGGATCTCACAGTTTTGTGGATAAACCGTGAAATCCCCCATTTCACCCCACAGAAAGGAGTGTGAATGGACGTGCTGGGGCGAGGCACCGAGAGATCACTTGAGCACGAAGTCTTCCAGCTGTGATGTTCTCAGAGATACCTGTTTTAGTGGGAAAAAACAACTGGTGAGTGTTCTCTCAAGAGCCAGTTGAAATGTGGGAGGGTGCTTAGCATCGAGCTAGTCCTCAGCAGAGTAATCCTATAAATCCAAATAAGTTAATGGAATAAAGAGCTTTTTTTCATTACTTGGGAGCCCCCTGTGGCTGCAGATTTGGCAGCAGCATCTGACTTCATGTTCCAGAAATCTCACAAAAAATCTTTATGGTGGAAAAGCAAGGCACATTAGATCCCTAAGCCTTTAACACCTATTTCTCATCATAAACCCTAGGGTTTTTTGTCCTTTTCTACAGGCATGTGGATTAGTTTTGAATGTGTTACATAAAGACTCTAGCTTAGTCTTCCATATTGTGCCCTCAATGCACTCTTGCTTTTATCTGCTGCAGGCTGTATTGGCACCCCATCGGCAGCCAAAGCATTTGACATTGTGGGATGGCTTTTACACCAACGAGGAAGGAGCCTTGTGCCAGCCCAATTCCTTTCCACTGGAGTTACTCATTGCTATTTATTAAGAATCAGTACTTTTCCAATTGGCTCCCACAGTTGTGAGCTTTTCCAGCACAGTACAGCTTTGAGATGTCATTTGGACTGGGCTGGTGACTCAGACAGGAGTGTGCCTTTGCTAATTCACAGTTTATTCTGTATTTAAAAAAGCTCCACAGAAGGGGCTGTCACTGCCTCTGAGAAAAGACTTCTGAGAAGTGACTACTCACTGTCATTTCATGACTTTCACACACAAGTAAAAAGCATGTTCTCACCTCTATAAAATAAAGGTAACATGAAACAACTTTAGCCTGTGCCCAGGGAACCCCATGAAGGTAAGCAACTGCTATTCTCCCCACTTTTAAAATCCCTCAGTCTGGTCCTGAACCCACCCTGCACTGAGATGGCAGCTCTACTAAGCTACTTTTAGTACTGTAGGAATTGACCAGCCCAGACTTTACTGAAGATGTGGCATACAAGGATAGAGGAACATCCTTGCTAGGTCCAGCTGCTRGGACTATCCAGACCGAAGGCTGTGTCTCCAGCACTGGCAAGAGGAGAGACCACGAGAGTATCTGAGCCTGGGCACTTTCTGCAGCACATTCCCTCGGTATTCGCAACTGTTGGATTGGAGATTGTCCTGGTTTCAATTAGGATAGTGTTAATTTCTTCTCAGCGACTGGTACAGTGCTGTTTTGGATTCAGAAGGAGAATAATGTTGATAACACACTGATGTTTTGGGTTTTGCTAAGTCATGTTTATCCAAAGTCAAGGACTTTTTTTTTCTGTCTCATGCTCTGCCAGGGAGGAGGTATGGAAAAGAAAAACACTGGGAGGAAGCATAGCTGGGACAGGTGTCCTGGACTGGCCAAAGGGATATTCCACACCATGGAACATCATGCCCAGTATACAAACTGGGGGAGTTACCCGGAAGAGGGGAGGATCTGAGTTTGGGAATGGGGTCTGGCATCAGTCAGTGGGTGGCGAGCAATTGTATCGTGCATCACTTGTTTGTTTCTTTTTCCTTCCCTTTTTATTATCATTATTTACTATTTTTATTATATTTTACTTTTTTTCCCAAGTATTAATCTGCTCTTATCTCGACCTACAAGTTTTACTTTTGATTTTCCTGCCCATACCCTCAGGGTGGGGGGAAGAGGGGATGTTGAGCAAGGAGCTCAATCATGGTGCTTATTTGCCAGCTGGGCTTAATCCATGGGAAACATGAGATACTAAATAGGGATGCTGGAGGTATGTCCCTTTAGTATCTGCTGATGGAGCCAAAGACAGTTTGCCTTTTGACAGTTTTTAGGCTTTCTGGGAGCATCAGAACCACCATGTTGTAGGGCAGCAAGTTCTAGAAGTTCAGACCTTACTGTGTAGAGCAGTACATCTTGCATCTCTTTTGAACCCATCTCCTGTTAGTTTCAGTTAGTGYCCCTCAGCCCCCACATTGCACGACTTGGTGAACAACAGCTCCCCATCCAGTACAGATGGGGAATAGACTGGATCCCATCTATATAATCCAGTATATACCTGGATATATATACCAGATCCAGCTTAGACTGACTTTGTAAACCTCAGTTAYGTCCCACTCCTCCTCTCCACACCAAACAGTCCCAGTCTCTTGGGTCTTTCCATGCAAGGCAGTGGCTCCATCCTTTGAAAATTTCGTTGCTCTGTCCAGTATCTCTCTGCCCACGTTGAGGTGCTGGGACCAGGTCTGCCAGCACACAGAGCACAAGCTGTGGGTGTGCCCTGCTCCTTTGTGATGGCACTAAGATGCCACCTGTTCTGCTTCCAGGACCCTTTCTGTTGGTGCYCTGATGGTGTTTTGTTGCTTTTCTAGCTCCTGCTGTGAACTGAGCCAAGGATTTCTGTGACCTTTCCCCTAGGGCTCTGTTTGGAGCTCAATTTTGTGTAAGCACGACTTAGATATCCTAAATATACTTTTATCTGCACTGAAGTGTGTCTGCCACCTTTTTGACCTCCATCATCAGTGCCTTGTTCGACTGCTAATCTTCRTGAACTTGGGCATTTTCCTGTCTGSCACCTGCTCCAGGTTAAGGATGAAGATGCTGAGTAAAGCCTGCCTCACATCTGGTTTCTGAGACATTACTGTTGACCCTTCTCTGCCCTGAAAAATGACACTTTTTTCTTTCTTTCTGCTTCTTATCCTGTAATCAGACTTCAAACTATAAAAGCACCTCTGCTCCAATCCCATGGAAACCTAATTTCTTTAATAACTTTTCATGAGGAGTCCTGTCAAAGACTTTTTGAAAATCCAGGCATATAATGTCTCCTAACAATCTTTCCTATAATTCACAAAATCCTCCTTGTCCTTGTAAGTCATGAACACACCRGGTTACCACATGAGAACTAAGCTCACTTGTCATTTGGTTTCAGAATCAGAAGCACCTTTAAGTTTTAGACTTTTATTTCTCAATTCCATTGTGCAAGAAATAGTCCAGGTTGGTTCCCCTCCCATGTGATGCACCTGATAGAAGACAAGTGATAGAGCCTCACTTGTATATTSGTAGCTCAGAGATTTTCTAAAATGAAATCTAAAGAAACAAATATGTTCTTTATTTAAATAAAGAAGTGGAACAAATACATGAGTTTTAAAGAGTAATTATTTGAAGTCTACTAAAAAAAAAAGCCTGGGGTTTCATGCTGATCAAAAGAGAAAGTAACAATGATTGTTAGGTCAAACGAAATAATTTTGAAATCAAATATTATTATTTTATTAGATTTTAATAGACTTTCATGCCATCCTTAATAGTTTACTCAATTTCCAGTTTAAACATTATTTTAAAATGAGAAAGTGGCATACCTCATTATAATATATTATATTAAACCAAACTTTTTAAAATTTTAGAGTGTTTTCTGTATTTGTTGGCTGAAACTTACTGGCCAAATTCTGGTATAAATTTACAAATAATTCCAGTTGATCCAAAAGCAGATTATCAGTAAATGAATTTTTTTGTATGAAAAATTTCAGCAAACTTTAATATACAAATCTCCCCATTTGTAATCACAAACAAAATCCTGTGTACTACAGTGTCATGTGTTCTGACTGAATATCAGAGTACAAGGTTGTAATTCA
This sequence comes from Amblyornis subalaris, assembly GCA_018881555.1. Lineage (NCBI taxonomy): Eukaryota > Metazoa > Chordata > Aves > Passeriformes > Ptilonorhynchidae > Amblyornis > Amblyornis subalaris. The sequence goes on from JACAXG010000108.1 coordinate 253,660, forward strand.
TGCACAGAGAAGCCTAGTTTGAAAGTAATTCACACGTCTTCCTCTCCAAACTCTATAAAGCCAGACTTTCAAACTGCTCCTTTCACACACTCACTGATGTATTGCTTATGTTTTTTCCATACTACAAGACTGAACCAAGTTGGTGATTTGATGCTCAGAGGGCTGGAGAACCTCTCCTCTGGAGACAGGCTGAGAGAGCTGGGGCTGTTCGGCCTGGAGAAGAGAAGCTCCRGGAAGACCTGTGAGGCCCTTCCAGTGCCTAAAGGGGGCTACRGAAAAGCTGGAGAGGGATTTTTTCTACAGGCAGGTAGTGACAGGACAAGGGGGGATGGGTTCAAACTGAGAAAGTGTAGGCTTAAATTAGATATTAGGAAGAAATTCTTTCCTGTGAGGGTGATGAGGCACTGGCACAGGTTGCCCAGAGAAGCTGTGGATGCCCCATCCCTGGAAGWGTTCAAGGGCAGGCTGGATGGGGCTCTGAGGAACCTGGTCTAGTGGAAGGTGTCTCTGCCCATGGCAGAGGGGTTGGAACTGTGTGATCTTTGAGGTCCCTTCCAACCCAAACCATTCTATCATTCTATGAATTTGCAGTAAATCACATTTAGATGTCAATCGTCTTAAAAGTATAAATTAAAAGTTAGGTTTTGTGCCATAAGTTTTGTCCTGTCCTTCAATCTGAAAAGCCCTGGAGTGTCACCTCTGAATACGCCTCATATTACATCTAACTTTTGACAATTTTTACTTATAACATCTTAGGAGTCCAAGTTTCAGAAGGTTATCATGGATACTCAAATCAAAAAGTCATTCAGAAAGAGGGATTAGCACAGGGTGTAAGTGTGGTATGAAATCACAAGAAAATATGGATGAGTCACTCGTCCAGAAGACAAATGCAGGTACTTAGTGATGTAACCACATGGCTAAGGGAAATTTACATGCCAGTGATGTACCCTCCAGAATTTAATAATGCATATGCATCATCAATGTGCTGCTTAGCAAACCTAGGGAATATAATTTATCAGTCAGGCAGAATTTCTYGTAGCTTCATTTTTTTCCTGTTACCTCACACTACAATTCAAAAKGAACAATCATCTAACTTTTACTTAATAAAAATACATTTCAAAATGTCTTTAGTGTTGGTAGGGGACCTCTTGTTTATCACACAGAATTCTGGAGATGTATTGAACAGTACAAATATTAACTGGCCTACCTTTCACCAACCGCAATAAAACTAGRGAAAGTGGGGGCAAAAAGTTAAAGGTGTTAAAATGTGCAAGCAGGGAAGAAAAAGACAATTTCAGCATGGCAAAAATGAAAAACAATTTGATTTGAAAATACTACAAAGGGTTTGCAGTATCCCCCCTGCAAACTTCTTTACAATACTATGTAAACTTGGAATTTTCCCAAAAAATGATTTCACATTACAGCTTTATTCAATATTACAAATGACCCCAAAGATTAAAAAATCTGCAATATTACTGGTTTGGTTTGAGTTTTTGTTTTTTCAACAAAAGCTCTGGAAGAAGGGAAATAATGATCAATCAGACTAGCCAGTAGTCTCAATGTGTTACATAGAGGTATAAGAAAGTACAATTTATAAAATCACGTAAAAAACCTCAAAATTTTTTCTATTCTTTGATTCTTAAACGCCTGTGCAAGTCCAGTTTTTGAACACTAAAAGGAAAAAAGAAAAGAAAAAATATTACTGGAAGACACTGTACTTACATTATCAGTTAGGGATGGTGATGGTGTGGCTCCCTCTACTGCAATATCCTAGATGGTGTTGCTGGTCCCTGTCAGGCTTCCTGGCTTGGCTATGAGAGGAAAGAAGTCATATTAAATACAAACAAACCGACTAAAGATTGCACTAATAAATCTGGCTCACTAAGAAATAGCTTTATGATTCTCCGGAGTAAGTCACAAAGACATACCTCATTTCAGGCAGTAGAGCTGGCAGAAAGACAAGACACTCCACTTAAAAGAGAGTCAGGTGCAGCTGGAAACTTGTAGCTCCTTTTAAGGCAGGGAGGTGCCTTAAGGAGATGAGGTATTCCTCCAGAGTCATGTCTCTTAAGATGCCTTTCCCTCCTGCTTCCACTGATTACTCCTCTCCTTTTTCAACCACTTTTCTTTTTCTCTTCTATGCCCTGATTCTTGTTATCTCCTTTTRTGTGTTTTTTTTTTTTCTTCCACCGATTGTTTTGGGTTTATTTTCACTTTTTGATGTTTTTGTCTCACCGCTGCTTTATAAGGCACAATGTTTGGAAAGGAGTCGTTGTTTTTTCTGACGGTAGCATTGACCATTGTCACAAAATCCTTCAAGTGGAGAAAAACGCAATGGCAGCCCAAAACCAAACTGGTTCAGCATCCTGATGCTGCAGTTATTATGGTGTACCAAAGCCATGAAAATCGAGCATCAGCCACATTCTGCCACCCACACAACCACAAGAGGACAGATGCTGGGGACCATGGGCAGATCTGTGCTTCTTCATGTGCCCTGTCTCAGTGTGGTGTGACACGAGTGTGACCTGTCATCCCCGTCTAACACAAAGCTGGGCTGCTCTCAATTAATCAAGTAGAAGCAAGCGATCGAGGACTGGGGGCTGCATTTAGAACTGATGTGGAAAATGGCTGAATGGCAATTTGCACTCGTTTTAAGCAGACCTGTTTGAAATAAAGCCGTAAATCTACACCCGCTTTGCAGGCACCTGGAATGACTGTAGTGCTTGGGCAGGAGGTCAGAACCTGGTCTCTCTGCAGCAGGGTAACACTGTGTGCTATTCCTCTGGTTTTGGCAATATCAGTGGACATCTGTGATCTGAGCTCGTGTCTGACTCTGTGGYGGGATTAACTGGCAGTGGAGTTTCCACATGATCACCTCCATCTGAAGCAGGAGCAGAAGGTAACAACCTTCCAGCTGGYAGATGGCTGTGAGCACTAAGCTCTCGTGCCCTTTCCAACCACTCTAGGCGGGTCCATTAAAAGAGGTGCAGCTGGCCCCTTAGGCTCTCCCTGCCTACAGGTACTTTCCAGGGCTCAGTGGAGAGCTGATGAAAACAGACTCTTCTGGAAAGCTGATCTCTCTGGGAAAGAGAACATTTTGATTTTAACACTAACCCATTCCCATGGGCACACGCTGTAGAGACACTCCAGGAGGGTGCAGAACTGTCCTGGTGGGCACTGTCAGCTGCACAGTTGCAAGTCTCAGGGTTTTTTTTTTCTATGAAATTCACAACTCACGACACTTTCTCTGAAATCCCAGTTTTAAAACCCCCAGGATTACATGAGTATTTATTTGAAGGGAATAGGTTCTTAGCTTTCATTTTTCCAACAAAATATTGGAAAATTAGACTACTTGGAGCCTTGGATTGAAAAATGACCAGGCAAATTTAAAAGACCATTATATTTCAAAAACTTCTTATTTTTTAATGCCCAAAGTTGGCAATACAGCATAAGTCTGCTGTCAGCTCACAGATTTTACTTAAATTAGATACTAAAGGACTTCAGCAGCCCTTAAAAAAAAACATGGGGCCATCTGTTACTAAAGAGTTTCTTCTAAAATTATGAATCTCTGTTGCAGCTGTAACTGGCTGAGAGGTAAGCAAGCCACCACCTGAGGGGAGAGAAAAAGACAGTGAACAAAAACTTTACCCAGAAAACTAACAGATTATGCTGCATCTATTTAGTCATTTTTCCAGCACAAAAGCACTTCAAACTAATGAAGTGCATTTTCCACTCACAGAAAAAAAAAAATGCGTAAAGATATGTGTTAAAAAGTACCAATTCAATGAGTGGTTTAAATATGAAGCAGGGTTTTCTCTAAGAGACCCTGTGTTAAGTTTTAAGGAAGAATGTAGGAGGAGACAGCAGATGCTCCAAGTGAAAATTATTTAGGTGTACTTTCTATTAATACAAAAACTGCACTGTATTATTACTATGAGCACAGGATGCTGGAGACACGTGGCAACAGACAAGTCAAGCAGCGATGTGGGAGTCTTCCGGCTGAAGCTGCCTTCCTGAAACTAGGAAGAAAAGAGAATGTGTCAAACAGAAGACCATTAAATGCGAAACTAAAAAAGAAAAAACGGTAATGAAAAGGAAGTGTGTAAAAATGAGACCTTGTCTCCTGGTAACCCAGTGGAAAAGTCTAATCTAGTGATACAGATTATACCTTAAATTATGCATGAATGAACGTCACAACTATAAGCTTTAACTTCTGAAGTTCAGGCAGCACTGACAGCAGGCTTGCCGTGCAACTGGTTTAACCTCTCAACCACTCAGTGCCAAATTTGTGAAAAGGAGAAATATAGATGTGTTCCACCTGGCACAGGCACATGAGCTCCCATTTCTGATGAAAATCACAGTTCACGGGTTATAGAGTCCCACAGACAAGGTACTTACCATTCATGGCTGCAGCAGTTCTGTGCACAGACAGATAATTATCCCACTACAAYTCAGCAAAAATATCTAAAACGCTGCGCTTTTCTCAGACCTATTTACTTTGTATGTTTTTGATACCTGCGTTATGCATACAATGAATAGAGGTGGTGTCCATCRTTTTTTAACACCCAGCAATGTTTTAACTGAAGGGTTAGTTGGAGCTGGCTCTGCAGAGCAATGTAGGAAGCCCACAGGAACTATGGGTACTATTCCTTGGATAAGGAAGRGTAGCACCCGGATCATCCAGTATTTGAGGGGAGACCAGCCTGTGTGGGGTCTGGATCACACCCAGGGGCTGCCTGAATGCCATTCTCAAGGTGAGCATGCATGGACTGGCTGCAAAACTTCACATAGCAGGCTACCTGCTCTGTCCTGGCACAAAGTGTTGCACGTGTCTCCTTCAAATTCTCCACAGGGAAACAGAGGAAAAAAATACTGCAGTGATGCTAAGAATGAAGCTTCAAATAAYGTTCTTGCTCAGCGCAGACCACCAGGACTGTAACTGTCAGTGCAGGATTGCAGAGTTCCGTGGCAATACAATTGTCACTGGATCATGACTGAATTGCTGAATTTAGCASGCAGTTAAACGAAGGGAGAAGTGGAGAAGGACATCCTCATACAGTAGCTTATTTTAAATATCAATCAATCTTAGGGTTTTTCAATTAAAATAGAAACTTGCTTGAAAAAGGAAATAACTTTCAGAGCTGACTTAAGGAAAGGGTTGCTGTATTTGTCACTGTCTCTAATTTGTGAAGATATACCTTTGTCTTTACCTGAAATTAATCCAGTTTTAAATTCCCTGCCTCTCCAAGGTGTGGATGCCAGCTGCACAAATAGATCTAACAATTCTGTACCGCGGGCAAATTGTCYCTGCCTCACTGGTTCCCCAGCCTGCTTAATTGCCATATTCTATCAGGAAACAGCCTGCCATCCAGGTACACCTCATGTATTTTTATTTTCTTTTTTACAACTACAACAGGAGATTACTAAACTGATTGCAGGTTATGATATAGCTTGCCATCAAACAAACTATGTACCAAAACARTTATACTAGCAACTGTTTTCATTAGTGACTATTAGGTACCCACTAGAACACCAGTAGCAGTTGTATTATTTGATGCTTTGACAATACTTTGCCCAAATATTAAAGCARTGTTCAAAAACAATGAACTGGACTTTATATCCAAAGGTGGTGGTATTTGTCTGCAGGGTTTTGCTACTGTTTCTGTTGAGTTATGGTAGTCAAAGCTTTGTGAAAACTAGGAGGGGAATGAGGACAGATTGATAACCACCTACAGATAAACACCTTACAGYATAACATTGTCCTTACGTCTGTGAGCGTCTGGTGGAGAATATAATATTAGCACCCTGCATGGCTCCCTTCTYCGAGAGAAAGAAAAGAAAAACAGCTCCAAGTGGAGCTCTTGGCAGGGATTGGAGATGCCTGCAGGGAAAAGGAAGAGTTGCAGGAAAAATAAAAGAACAGGAAACCTTGTGTCTGTAGCATGTGAAGAGAGATGTGGTGTATACAGCAAAACCAGGAGATAACCACAGAGAGGGTCCTGAGCTCGTGAGGGGTGGCAGAAGCAGTGTGGAGAGGAGAAGTGAGGTGACACACAGAGCACTGCCATGTTCAGGACGGGGAAGAGATTGGTGCAGAGACTTCACCATCATGGGGATGAGCAGGATGAAAGCCCTGGTAATTCCACTGAGAGGTCTCAGCCTAGGTTTATATCCTACCACACATTCCAGAAAGGGATCCCTGCTCCACCTTGAGCCAAGCACGACTTGTTTCGAGGAGAGGTCATTAGTGCCACCTCAGAGATCTCAAGCCCTGTCTCCCTGGAAGCTTCATGTCATGTGGCTCCCAAGCCCATCTGCTGAAAGATAACGTGATAGTGAAAACCAAACTGCATCAAAACAGCAGCGTTCTAAAACTGGGGCGCCTTACAGTGTGAACTGCTAGGTTAGAGAAGTGTGTGTTGAACCAGCTCCCTAGTGCAGCTACAAGCACACAGGCAGCGAATTTCATGAAAACAAACTCTCATTAAGCATTTGAAATCATGTTGTGAGTCCCTCTGAGCTTCTGCCCTTTGTGCTGCTTTACAAGCACTAACCTGGCCATTATGAGGAAAATTCACTTCTAGACTCACTTCAATCTATAAACTCTTGACTGTCACAAACTCAGTGTATGCATGCTTGAAAATAAATTTACATAAATACAAAGCTGCTGACAAAACAGAAACTTCAGGAAAGAGACCTCTCAGAGCATCTGCATAAAGATGTCTGCAAAAAAGGGCTCAGAGTGGTAGCTCTAATGAAGCATTAATTGCCAGTAGGATGACTGGTTACCATTTCCTTCTCATTCAGCAAAGGTCCATAGTTAAACCCTGTCTCTTGCTACTTATCAGCTGAGGTCTGAGTCAGAGGATGGATCCAGCGTGGACAGGGCTCATTTGGCACAACACTCCTGCAGTGTGAAACTCAGAGCACCGTGTGACAGCAGAACAGACACCTCTCCCCACGTCACCTCCCCCTTGTCCCAGCCTGCACCCGCAGCAGAGAAACAACTTTTGGAAGACATTTCCCAGATTTAGTGCCAAAGTCACTTGGCAATAGACCAGCTCCACATAAGGAACAAAGTTATAGATTTAAGAAGGAAATCAAGAAGCCTCTTGTTTTTTTCTGCCGCGTTTTAATTAGTAGGAAGCAATCTTCCCGCAGCTCTCCGAGCAGTATCTGGCAGGGATGCAGGATTGAAACATTTAATGTGACCAGACTTGTTCTTCATCACCAGGCTGCTTTCCAGTTGCCTCTTTCACCCATCACCAATGCTTTCACCCATCACCAGAGGTGACATCTCTGAAGCAAGAGGACATCAGTAATGCAACATGCAAAATAATTTCTTTTTGCAAAGCCAATTTACTAATTCAGTGCTGGGAAAAAACTTGGAACTTGCTTAACCCTACCCATCCATCTCAAATTTATGTTCCCTGCCCTGATAGCTGCAAATATCTCATGGTACTTAATTAACAGACCATTGTCATGATCTGTCTTTGCAAATCTTTAAATCAAAACTCTTTGTTTTCCACAAGAAATCATCTGATTTAAACAGGGATTGACTCAGGGAAATTCAATGGCATGTCCTATACAGGTCAGACTGTTTGATTACAGTTGTTTTTTCTCTGGATTTGCAAGTTATTTTTTCTTTGCAAATTGAAATTATCAAACAGTATCAGGGAAAAATCCACAAGTGTTCATACTAATAATAGAAGCACAATAAAACAGAAGGCAGGAAACAGGATAACTGTGGGTGGCTACTACATTTCAAATAGCAGGAGCATCTTGAACCCAACAAAATCAGCAGATGAGTGTTCCTGTTCTGTGGGAGCAGGATGGAATCATGGAGAAGAGTTTGATCATCTTCAGCCCTGGCCCATTTTTATTTTGTTTCCTGCCTTTTTTTTTTCCTTTCTGTTTTTTTTTAAGACATTCTATTATTATGCACAGATCTATACCATATCACAGGAAAAACATCTGAATTGGAGATGCAATCTGTCTGCAGTTCTGGTTGTGAACTAATTTCACAGGTTATGTTTAGACTCTTCTTGATTTTTGAACTTTTGTTTCTGGTAGTTCTGCTGCCTGCCATTTCAGCAGCTCTCATCTCACTTCAGATGTGCATCTAAAAGAAGGCACAATGTAAACAAAACATCCTAAAATGTCATTTATTCAGAAATCTTAGTTTCATCTCTTCTTTTTGCTGCTTTGCCATGTAAGAAAAACAGTAAAAAGATTTTAACCATAGACTGTCATTAAAGGGACCCTAAATAAACATGCAGTTCTTGCTTCATTTCTCACTGCTGTATAAGCTCTTCTAAAACTAGTACAAGGAAGCTGCATGTCTGCAGACATGCAAAAGGGGAAGCAAAGAGGAAATTAATTATCTTCTGCTACTAAAATAAAGGTGATTTCTGAACCCAATTACAGGACAATGAGTTACTGCGTGAACGGTCTCTGATTTAAGTACGCTGGGTGCTGAGAAGCAGTAAACTTAGCACTGGGGAAAAAATGCCCTTTAAACATACTTTTAAAACACCCTACATTTTTCCAGGCCTGCACAAAGTGAGTGTGTTAGAATATGTGATTTTTGCCAGCCTACCAGATTGATTATAGTCAGGTCAGAATGACCTCAGTACTCATAAACATTTTGTCATGGTCGTATTTTTCTTGAAACTTAACCTTTTCACCTGTTACCTTATTTGCAGTTTTCATCTCATGCTTAAATTCTCCTTTGGGGCAACTTCTGAGAAAGGTTTAACACTGTCTTCAGTCCTGTCTATATCAGCATGATGAAACTGTTTCTGTAAATTGTTCCGTCTCACAATCTGATTGTGAGACCAGCCTGGCAGCCTCTGTCACCAAGGTGAGGCACATAAAGCCCTTAGGTTACCTCTGATCACCTCACGTCCATGGACGCAAAAGCAGCTCAAGTCAGCCTCAGAGAAAGGACACACATTAATCACCTGGAGCAGTGGACTCCTCTTTCCACCCCCCATGAGCTATTTGCATGCCAGAGTTATTTCACCTGGTTTTCATAGTCACTGGGTATTTGCAGCAGCCCTATAAAAACAGGTAAATCTCACGATCTTCCTCCACAGTCACGTCTTGTGCCAAAAACGAATATAAAAGAGATTTTTAAAATTTCAGAAAATGTGTTTATAATAAAGGAGAAAAGTGAAAATTGTTACATTTATCACAGTAGGACATCTGCAGAATATTGGGATGATAAAATCTTACCAGTTTTGTTCAAAATGGAAAAAATCTACCTCTAATAGCTAGGCCTGTGGTTTTTTCTCTCACTTTAAGAGCTTTCTGTTAGCTCTGGAAGGCAAATTTGTCACTCAGCTCAGCAGATGCTTAGACAGGGGTAGTGGTACTTCAAACACACACCGAAGTGAAAGTTCTTAGACTGGTCTAGACACTAACTATCACAGATACAGCTCTTTTAGTAAATTTTTTCTGAAGAGATTTCGAAAGTTTGATATCAACAATTTTTTCACCTTGGGGACCCAGCCCCTGCCTGAGCRATGCTCCCTGCAGCTGTGCCTGCCTGCAGCCCTTCCTCCTGGATTGACCCTGGATCTGATCCGCCCCTTGGCCTTGTCTGGGGCTGTTGTGGTTATCAGCACCCTGCTCTGCCCACACAGCTCAGTGTCCGTGTGGAAACCAGGAACGAGTGGCATCCCTCAGGCTGGGGCCAACAGTATTTGACATCTTCATCAGTGACAAAGACAGAGGGATCATGTGCACCATCAGCAGGTTTGCAGACGGCACCAAGCTGAGTGGTGCTGCTGAAGTGCCTGAGGGACAGGGTGACATCCAGGGGGACCTGGACAGGCTTGAGGCACATGAGAACCACACGAAGTTCAACAAGATGAAGTGCAAGGTCCTGCACATGGGTCAGGGCAACCCCCAGTATCAACTGGGGGATGAAGGGATTGAGAGCAGCCCCACCAAGAAGGACCTGGGGATACTGGTGGATGGAAAATTGGACATGATGTGTCAGTGTGTGCCTGCAGCCCAGAAACCCAGCCCTATCCTGGGCTGCATCAGAAGCGTGGCCAGCAGGTTGAGATGACTCTTCTCCTCTCCTCTGCTCTGGTGAGACCCCACCTGGAGCGCTGCATCCAGCTCTGGGGTCMTCAGCACAAGAGAGACAGGGATCTGCTGGAGCAAGCCCAAAGGACATAATTGTTCACAGGGCCAGAGTACGTCTCCTGTGAAAAAAAGGCTGAGAGAATTGGGGTTGTTCAGCCCAGAGAAGAGAAGGCTCCAGAGACACCTTACTGTGGTCTTTCAACACTTCAAGGACTTGTAAGATGGAGAAAGACTTGTTACCAGGGCCTGTAACAGTGACAGGACAAGGGGAACCAGTTTTAAACTGAAAGAGGATACATTCAGATTGGACACAAGGAAGAATTTTTTTACTACAGTGGTGGTGAGACACTGCAACAGATTGCCCTGAGAAGTTATAGATATTCCATCCCTGGACGCATGCAAAGTTACATGAGGCTTTGAGTGACCTGGTCTAGTGGAAGGTGTCCCTGCCTGTGGCAAGGGGTTGGAACAAGATGATCTTCAAAGGTCCCTTCCAACCCAGGCCATTCTGTGACTCAGATGCTGTGGGTCTGCCTCATGGTCAGCGAGGGCTCTGCCTGTGCCAGGAGCAGCCTTGCTCCTGCTGCTCCCTAAGCCTCACCAATCTGCTCTTGACTGTACCTGGCAACTTCAAGAACAAGACCTCCCCCACCTGAGGAATGACTTTTCCTTCCTCTTAAATGTGTCTTCCAAAGAATATTGAGAGATAGTGAAGAGTAGAGAAGATAAACCACCAGGCACCCGACCGCAAGTTCACTTTGCTCTTCTGTAGTTATTGTTTTAGGTATCCTTCTTGATTTACATGATTTCATTTTTTCCCAGAAGACCTCAGAATTACCTTGCAAAATTAGGATTTTCCTTATTCCAGTAACTAACAATATAGAAATGAATTATTCTGAACTATAGAGGAAAGCCTATGCATAGCATTGTATAATCTAGAAAATCTAGGTGTAGCCAAAGTTGTTTCAGTTTCAAAAATTTTGAGGTACTACCTTTAAAAAAGACAAATCCTTGCCATTTCCAGTGTTCCTTGAATTGAAAATGTTCAGAACCACTTAGGGAGCTGAAAAGCACAGTTGAGGGCTGTGTGGGAGTATTTGCGTATGCATTGTCAGGGGAAAGAGAGGAAAAGAATTATGATAAATACAGCATTTTTTGCTGTTCAGATGAGTTTGGTGTAAAGTCTGCACTATAGCAACTTAAAAACTCCCTATGGCTCTCTCTTCAAAATAGGAAATTTAAAAAAAGAAGGGAGGATGGAGATGTTTATGGAGTTTTCAGTAATAACCTTTTGTAGCTTCCTATCAAACAACTTCAGACTTTCATGTTTTAATTTTTCTATAATCCACCCTGGTGAGATCGGTAGAAAAACAAGTAGAATTATATATTTTACTAGAGAGAAGAAGAAGACCCTGTCCTACAAGTCCCCTCAGCATGAGTTACTGTGAATGGCTCTACAAGGCATSCGTGTGGATGGAGGAATTGGCACCAGGAACAAGCAGGCTGGAGAGAGGGAAGGTGTGTGCCAAGCGGTAGCATCCGAGTGTCTGCCAAGAACTGATAAGCTCCAGAGACCAGCAGTCCTGCTGATTCCACAAAAACTGATAAACTGAACACAGACACTCTGCCAGATGGGTCCAAATCCACTAGTATCAGCCATGGGTGTCATACAACCCAGGCTACATCCATGAAGGCTGCTATATGCAAAACTACAAGATTATCTATCTATCTGTCTGTCCATCTATCTGTCTATCTATCTGTCTACCTAAGCATATGAATATACAAAACACACAGACACACAGACATATATAAATGATGAAACAAATGATCTGGAGGGACTTCCTGAACACCCTGAYACATCAATACACGCCTCTGCTTTTAAGTAACCAGCAGAGTGGGSTTGGTCTCCCAACTCCTGCCCCACCAGTCAGTGCAGATGTTTCTGAACTGCACGAGGGAATAAATGAATGCAGTGTGTGATGGGGCCCTTGCTGTTCATAACAGCATAACAAAAGCTATCTAATAAATGGTGGTGTGATCTCTGTTCTCCCCAGCCTGATCCCAGAGAAAAGGGGAGGTGCAATAACKCAGTATTCCAAAGCGTAATTTCTATGTTTTTGTGGCTATCACATTGCAGATAGATATTGGAATCTATCAGGACACTGTCCGAAATAGCCTTCATCTCTAAAGACTGGGCCTTCTCTCAGCATTCTCCCACGTTTTTTCCCCTTCCTGCCTCAGCCCATATCCCTGTTTCTACCTGCCATGTGGATGATCAGTGTAATTTTCCACCCAGTTACAAATTTAAATAGTGTTGCCTATTTCCAGCAAACAATTGACAAAAATGTGCCACCCAAACACTTGCGCAGGTACCAGTCGTRGTGTTTTTGATAGGAACAGCAATACTTGTCGAGGGTGTTATCCTGCAGCGTGTTGCACTTCCAAGCACTTCACAGTCCATGTGCTGTGGAATCTCCTGCACTATTCTCAGGAAAATAAACGCCTTTGCTTCTGTACCTCAGTTCGAGGCGTCTGTGGCAGAGGACACTTTAGATTGTTTCTGAATGCAACAGATGAAAAGTTAAACGGAAGTTATGCTTTGATATTAAAAGGAAATAGTTCTTTTAGGAGGAACATGCTTTTAAAATCCTTTGGATCGGCTAGGTTTGCGTGACCTCTTGTGGTTAAAGCCCTGCTTTGCAGTTCCACGTTTTTGCTGGCGGTGGAAGCGTGCCTGTGGCTGTTTCTCCTACAGTTGTGCACAAGGAAAGGAGAGGCTTTGGTTTGAAATGTTAAACAGCAATGTTAGAGAAAGAAACAGCTGTGCTAGCAGGCATCTGGTGACAGCAAATAATTTTCCTCCGGATTTATGCTGATACAAATAAGTTGTTATTTTTGGTCTGTACTCCTGCAGCTTTAAGCACACCGGTTAAGAACCATGGAATGGATTGCATTACAGAATCACAGAACCACAGAATACACGGACTTGGAAGGGACCCATAAGGATCATGGAAGTCCAACTCCTGGCCCTGCACAGGACACCCCAAGAATCACATCATGTGCACCTTGTATAATAACACATCAGAAAATTGCTTCTAAAGGACATAGCCTCGCCAATTAATATGAAAAAAAAMCCCAAAACCATGTAGGAGGAGCAGAGGAAGAGATCCTGTTATTTTAGCTGCCACTTCTTAGCTCTGCTGTGCATCTGTCAGTGAAACCTGCTGAGAAGTGGGGCMGGCAGCTGTCCAAGCTTCTCCTCTGGCCACGTACCAGCTTCTCCTCTTCCCACCACAGTGCTRCAGGGCAGGAAGGAAGTTGCCCGATGCCAGTGCCACAACTTCTCCTTCCCTGAGGATGTTTTTGTGGGAAGGCCCCAGCTCATCCCATCCCAACATTAACCATAACCAGCACTGTGGCCCCATAGCAGGCAGGGAGTGGGGTTTGGAGGGCTGTAGGTGTTGTCCCAAATTAGGTTCTTTCACCTGGTGTGTGAGAGGCCAGGCCACACACAGATTTGAGGTATTTGATTCCTTTACAGTTCTGTGCAGAAAGGGCTGCTGGGTGGCAAATCCACAAAGCCAGCACGGTGACTACCAAAACTTTTCAATATTTATACATTTCAGCAAACAAAGGCATTAACGTTCATTGGCTGCAAGTTACGTAGTTCTCTTATTTAGTATTCTATCTTCTGTTGGTTAATGATTCTCTTGTTTCTCATGCTAATTAGTCTCCATGCTCAGTCTTTCTCTTCTTTTGGGTCAGTGGGTTTCTGGGGTCTGTGAAGATGGTGGTCACCATCTCCCCCTTCCAGAATTACCTGTTACCCAGTTGAAGTCAATTTCAGCACAATTGCTGAATTGTCTTTATTACTTTCTTCCTTATCTTTGGGGTCCTGCCAAGTGTCCTTGTGGCCCATAAATTCTGCATTCTTTGCATCCACTATCAGCGGTACATCCTTCTCCCCGAGCTTTGTGAACCTCCCCTTAGGTGGGAGATCACTGACACACGTCAAGCCCTAAACCTTAACATGGCAATTCCAACAAGTCGTTCGCCTTTCTAACACTTGGACTTCGCTCAGGGATTGCTTGCTAGCTGCTGTTTCACGGGTTGAATCTCCTTTACTGGTGCTTAGGCTTGGAAGTATACAAAGATCGAACACCAAAGAACGCTTCTTTCCTAAGGAAAGTTTTCCATGTGCCACATTTTGCACATATGCCTGGCCAACGGGGCTGGGCGCGCCGGGCTGGGCGAACCCGGTCCCTCAGCGTTTCCCGCCAAGGCGGGCCGGGCGGTGCCACGCCCGGGGGCGGTGCGCGTTTGGCGCGGGTTTGGCGCGCAGGGCGGCCCGCGCTTCCCGCCGCGGCCATGTCTCGCCAGAGCACCCTGCTCCGCTTCTTCACCAAGGCCGCCCCGCCGCCGCCGGCCGGCCCCGAGCTCCGCCGGCGCCGCGCCTCGGGGGAGCAGAACGGCCCCYCGGCCGCCGGCAGCCCCCCGGGCGGGGCGGGCCGAGCGGCGGCGCGGCGCGGCGAGAACGGCGAGAAGGGCGCGGGGGGCGGCGCGGCCGCCAAGGCCCCCAGGTACCGGCGGGGACGGGGGAGGCCGCGGAGCGCGGCCCGCGGGGGTGAGGGAGGGAAGGGGAGGCGGGACGGGGCTGCGGCCGCCGGCGGTCGGAGCGGGACCCTCGGGGCGCCCGTGTTGTCCCCCCCCGCGCTCTCCCTTCCCCCCCGTTCCCTGGACGTGGTGCCCGCGGGGCCGCGGGCCGGCCTGCAGCGGCCTGTGCTCCCGGCGGGCCTGGGAGGCCGGGACAATGCGACACCTGCGGGGACGGGGGCGTGCGGTTGGGTTTTGCTGTTTGCGTTTCACTCGTGTCCTAAATTCGCTTTCCGTGTTACGTCATAGAATGACAGGGTGGGTCAGGCTGGAAGGGACCTCAGTGGGGCATCTGGTCCAACCTCCCTGCTCGAGCAGGGTCGTCCCTGCGCACATGGCACTGGACTGTGTCCATACAGTTTTGAGTATCTCCGGTAGGGAGACTCCACCTCTCTGGACAGTCCAATGCACAGTCTCACACATACACACAGGGTCAAGAAGCTTTTTCTCGTGCTCAGGTGCAACTTCCTGTGCATTAGTTTCTGCTCATTGCCTCTTGTCCTATTGCTTGGCACCACCAAGAAAAGCCTGGCTCCACCTACTTGGTTACCCCCCTTTTAGATATTTATACAGCTTGATGAGGTCCTCTCTCAGTCATCTCTTCTGGAGGCTGAACAGGCCCAGCTTCCTCAGCCTTTCCTCGTAAGAGAGATGCTCAATTCCCRTAGTCATCTTTGTTGCCCTCTGCTGGATCTGCTCCAGGATATCTTTGTCTCTCTTGTGCTGTACATCAGGATGGCAAGTGTCCCATGTGTCAGCAAACAGTGTCGCTGGTTGTTGGGCCACAGCCTGCAGGAGTATTCCAGCCATTATCTGCAGGAGCGTGGCAGTGGCTGGGGTGAAATCTGTGGGAAGGAGGAGTGAGCAAATAAACGCTACATCAGCTGCTTGGCAGTGCAGACGGAGTTTTTTTATTTACTCATTTTTTTGTAGCTTAAGGGTGTTTTAAAATYTTACTCTTTAGGGGCATGGTTGATAATTAGTCTCTACAGGAAAATTTGTCTTAGTTATGTAGGTTGATAATTCCTAATGCCAAGTCTGCAGTCTTTAAGTTAAGGTCTGGTTGGACCCAGCTGCTCTCCCCCTCCCTTAAGTCCATACAGAGTCTGGTCACACATGGCTCTAGATGGCCCAGCTTGAGGAGAGGGCTTGGACAAGGTGACCTCCGGAGACCTCTTCTGATCTCAGCCAGTCTTCTGTGGCTGTGAGTTCAGAGGAGGCCATGAAGATGCTCAGGRGGCTGGAGCACCTCTCCTATGTAGACAGTATGAGAGAGCTGGGGTTGTTCAGCCTGGAGAAGAGAAGGCTCTGGGGAGACTTTATGGCACCTTCCAGTACCTAGAGAGGCCTGCAAGAATCTTGAGGAGGGACTTGTTACAGGGCACATAGTGACAGGACAAGGGGGAAAGCCTTCAAACTGAAAGAAAGTAGGTTTAGATCAGGTATTAGGAAGAAATTCTTTAGTGTGAGATTGGTGAGGCACTGGAACAGGTTGCCCAGAGGAGTTGTGGATGCCCCAAAACTTAAAGTGTTCAAGACCAGGTTGGATGGGGCTTTGAGCAACCTGGTCYAGTAGAAGGTGTCCCTGCCCACGGCAGGGGGCTTGGAACCAAATGATCTTTAYGGTCCCTTTGAACCTAAATAATTCTGTGATAAAGCTCTGTCTCTGTGGGGATCCAGTAGACCCTGGAGGAGCAAATCARAGAAGTTTAAGAGATGTATTGGTGGTGGTATGGAAGGACTGTGTAATCCAGGTTGCACCTGGGAGCCTTCCAAGACTGTTAAAATGCTCAGAAGCAGTGTGCAGTTACATTTCTGAAGAGAGCTGTTTTAAATGTGTGTGTTCCTTAAATGACACCTTTGTTGTCTCTGCAGTGTCTCCTGTGAGTATTCTCCTGGGGACTTGGTGTGGGCCAAGATGGAAGGTTATCCCTGGTGGCCATGTCTCATATACAACCACCCAACTGAAAGAACAATAATCAGAGGAAAAGGAAAATCCACTCGTGTCCATGTACAGTTTTTTGATGACAGCCCTACGAGGGGTTGGATCAGTATTAAATACCTGAGGCCATATAAAGGTAAGAGATAGAAACAAAACTTTTTGAGATGGAAATACGCCACTTGTTTTGGAAATATAGGCTTGGAATGTAGGATATCTTATTCTCTATAGAGAAAGAGCAGCAAAACCAAGGTTAGAATTGAGCATGTTTTGTGCTTTGTAAGTTACAAGTTTTTGAGGTTTACAGGTGCATTTATGTTTATACAGTTCTTGAAATATAAATCACTAAGCCTTTGTGTTTATTAAATTAAAACAACTAATTAAGCAAACTTAAAGCTTGCTTATGTTTTAAAGACTTTTCCTTTATTTCTGCCATCAGTATAAAAAGTATCTAAAAGATAAATTCAGTATTCACTTTTAGCCTTAAAATCCTTAAAATATTAGGAAGCTCAAACCCAGTTTTTAGGTAGCTATTTAGGAACTGCAGTTTGTCCAGAATTAAAAGGCTAGGCCCAGGATATTGGGTAAATAAAATAAATTCTGATGCAGTGTCTCTTTGAAGCAATGCAGTAGTTTTGTAAAGAAAATACATAACTTGAGAATGGAGTGTTTGTGAGGGCAGTGCTTGTAGTTACAGAGTATGGTTGGTGTTTGTCATATGGAAGAAATAACTTGGCTAACTAGTGAAAAATATAACCAAGAATGAACATTGTGCATAATAAATCTTATTAATAATCATGTTTCCCCCTTGTTTCAGAATTTAACTGTTGCTGAAAACTAAATCATTGGCTGTAAACTGTATTGATTAACTGATTGTTAGTCAATCAGATACTTTGTGTGTAATACAGTATTTCTGATGCACTGTAGGATTTGCTTGTGTCAGTGAAACAACTGAATTTAAACAGTTTCTTCCTCTTTACAAGTCAGAGTTCCATCTCATGCCATCATGTAGCCACATTTTTGGCTCCTTTATACTTCAGAGTACTGCACTTCAGCCATACTTTTAAGTTAAAATGGTAATGGAATTGCCATGAGTGTTAGCATAATTTATTGCAAGTGAATTGATCCATGGTTTATATGTGTGTCTTTCTTGAAAGTATTTGAAAAGAAACAAATGTATTTTAAGAGCTTGTAGTTGCACTTAGAAGCAAATACAGGTAAGGGGAATTAATCTGTTTATCAAAAGAAAATTGCTGACAAATAAGAAGCTTAAGCACACATACACAGGTCTATCCACTGGAAATGTGTTGAATGCAGAACAGAGTAAAAGTATTTAAAATACCTGGTTTGCTTTAAAATTCAAACAAAAAGCATCTTTGTATACAAAATAAGAGTGTTAGAGTCTTTGGGAAAGAAAATGGAGAAGTTTCTTGGGTGTTATTGTTTGTACCTGAGTAAATACAGACAGCACAGGGCCAGAGCTGGGCATGAAGAAGTGGAGGTGCATAGCAGCTGCTTAAGTGAATATGCAGRTGTTCTTGCAGTGAATATGCAGTTAAATTATGTGAGGAGGTTTTTCTCCTGCCACTGTTCAATTGCATTTAATATTAACGCAAAATATTTTAAGACTGCCTCATTGCATGTGCAAAACTAGAAGGGACATATGGATTGTTAATGTGTTGCGTTTCTGCCGTAGAAGCAGCTACTTATAACTCCCTGCTTTGCTACTGCAAACTGGGAGGTGATGGTGGGCAAGATTTCTGTTTGACTTGTTTCTGGGATAGTTGGCYTCCTACAAGTCAGCTCCCTTCTATCTGCCACTGGCTTAGAGCTGGTTTCAGTCAGCAGTGGTCTGTGATGGGATTCACAAGAGCGGGAAAAAGGACCTGTCTTTTCTAGAAACTGGTCTGCAGATTGGTTGGCTCTGGTTTTGTGTTGTGTGCAGGTGGTGCAGGAGGAACTGTGGTGCTCAGGGGCTCTGAAAGAGGATGAGGGAATGGTGCAGTTATTAATAGCAGGCTTTGCAGTGTCAGGGTGAATGGCCAGCGTGTGATTGGTGGCCAGCTAATCTGGCTAATGGGCTGATGCTGGGTCTGGGTGCCTTGCTGCACTTGCAGGAGCAGTTTGGAGGCCAGCAGAGCTTTCATCAAGGGGTCTGTGGCATGGGTGGCTTGTGCCTGTAACGTGAAGATAACCCTGTGGTTGAATTTACTTGTCCTTGCTAAAATAACCATGTGATCTCAGTCAGGTCTCCTACACTGCCAGTGTGAAGTATTATTTTCAGTAGTAACTGCAGTTAATGTGAGGGTGTTTAAGAGCTCAGCTTAGGAGTGTTCACATGTGCTAATGAGTTACAGAAATAGAAGCAATTCTTCAGGTGCTCATGTACTAGGTAAGCATGTCAYTTGTGAATGTTTATACTTTCCCTGGATGAGTGATCAGTTGCAATATTTAAGATGTGGTAGGAATGATGGTAACAACACAGAATGTTAGTTGTCCGAATATGAATGTTATTTGTCTGAATACATTTAAAAGTGAAGTATGAACACTGGCTAAATGCTAGATTAGCTTCAGCTCCTGACAGATCTGTGGTTTTACAGGTTCATCAGATGGGGAGACGCTGAAGGGGGGGATGTTTTACAGCACAAAGCCTGAAATTAAAAGGGCAATGGTGCTGGCAGACAATGCCATGAGCAAAGATAAAACTAAGAGGCTGGAACTGGCAGTATGCAATGAACCTTCAGACACAGAGGAGGAAGAAGAGGAAGAAATGGAGGTAAATTTTTTCTTAATTGCTGTCATTTTCAGAAATATGGTTAGAACTTGGAAGCTGTGTCTTGGAACTAAGCGTGGAGTATCCTGCAGTTCTCTGGTACAGTAACCACAGCKTATCTCCTTGTTAATCATGCACATATATGTATCCATATGTCTTTTTTTGTACTGCTTCTGTGTTGTCAGGTCATATGCTGGTTTATCATCTTTTCTAGCTGGAAAGACAAGTCTCTTTGGTGTTCTGTATGGTAAGGACTGACCTCAGAATCTACTTAACTTCTCTGACTCTCTTCACTTATCACTCCCTGGTGACCCACTTTTACACTCAGAAATGCTTTTTTTCTGGTGCATCATTTTATCTTCTCTATCTGCTATTCATATTCCAAGTTGCTCTAAGTTTGATCTGAAGTTTTAGTGTGTCATAATGTGTAAATTTCTAACTTTTTGAGTATTCATCTAAGGCATTATATTGAATTTTTGGAGCCTGCCCTCATCTTGTGCAGTAGCACTAAAATAGAAGTTCTTGTACTGTTAACACCAATCTGCTGGTGAAGTAATTAAAAAGTGATCTCTTGTGATATTGTATTCATGTTGTGTTGTGATTGATTCAGATATAATTTCAGTAGCACCATATGCYTTGGAATAGCTTTCTTTGGGGAGGAATGGTATGAAGAAACTGTCAGTGGGATAGTGGTTTCCCTTAGCTCCTCATCTACTCAATCTCCAGTGTGACAGTGCCCTGAGGGACAGGTGCCACTCCAGGCATTGTGTTATGTGCAGTGGCACTTTGAACTCACTACAGTCCCTCCACCACTGGTGTTCCAGGACTGTCACTGGAGTTACTAAAGTTTCAGGCTGAAAAAGCAAATAATGGAGTTTCTTTTCTTTCTCCTACACGTGCCATATTCTTTTTTGTGCAGTTTAAATGTTTTGTTCATCAGCATCACTTATGCACAGTAATGAATGAGGCTGTAAGGAATACAATTAAGAGTAATTATGCCACTGGCCAGTAGCAGTTATCCAGAAACAACCTGAATTCTCTTAAGGTGAATGGAACTGGCTATGGCTCTGCTGTCTTCTTGCTTGAAGTATCATAGCTACTGTGTTATTGACCATTTTTGCACTCCTTTTTGCATTTTCATTTTTGCCAGAATTATCTATAGGTAAAATAACTTATTTTTCCAGGAGATGAGTGAAAATGCATCAGGTAACAGTGAAGACTGCAATAGCGAGGAGGATGTGAAGAGCAATAAGCGAGCARTGAGCAGAGAAAGAGCTGTAAAAGCCAAGAGGAGGAGAGTGCTGGATTCTGACAGCGATCACGAAGGCTCTGATGTGGAGTTCAAGCCTGATGGGAAAGAAGCAGCAAGCAGTGAGGAAGCCAGTAGTGGGGTGGATGAAAATGAGTCTTCTGACCCAGAGACAGATGCAGAGAGTGTTGCAGAAAGCCCCGTAAAAGTCCCTTCTAAACGAAAGAGAAGAGAGATGAAAAAGCCTGCTAAAAGGAGTAGCTTGGGAAATGAATGTTCTGAACCCCCCAAAAGAGCAGCAACAGTCTCTTCAGAAGCCAAGTCCAAGCTGACATCATTTGCAGCACCTGAAAGTTTTGAATCCCAAGCAAATGCTTGCAGTGCAGGCACCGGTGGCTTCGCAGTGTGGGAACACGAAAAGCTTAGCTGGCTGCAGGAAGGGAAGAAGAAGGATGCGCACAGGAGGCATCAGGGTGACCCTGATTATGACCCCTGCACTCTGTACGTGCCTGAGGATTATCTCAACAAGTGCACGCCGGGGGTGCGGAGGTGGTGGCAGCTCAAAAGCCAGAACTTTGATGCTGTGATTTGCTACAAAGTGGGAAAGTTCTATGAGTTGTATCATATGGATGCAGTCATTGGCGTGAATGAGTTGGGCCTGGTCTTTATGAAAGGCACTTGGGCCCACTCAGGATTCCCAGAAACCGCGTTTGGCCGATTCTCCGATGTTCTGGTGCAGAAGGGCTACAAGGTGGCCCGTGTGGAGCAGACGGAAACGCCCGAGATGATGGAAGYGCGCTGCAAGTCCATGGGCCACTCCACCAGGTTCGACAAGGTGGTGCGCCGGGAGATCTGCAGGATCATCACCAAGGGAACGCAGACCTACAGCGTCATGGACTGCGACCCCTCCGAGAACCACAGCAAGTTCCTGCTGTGCGTGAAGGAGAAGGACGATTCGGCCGGGCAGCGCCTCTACGGCGTCTGCTTTGTCGACACCTCGGTGGGCAAGTTCCACGTAGGGCAGTTCTCGGACGACCGCCACTGCTCCAGGTTCAGGACTTTGGTAGCCCACTACACCCCTGTGCAGGTGCTGTATGAGAAGGGGAACCTGTCTGTGGACACACAGAAGATACTGAAGAGCTCGCTTGTTTCTTGCATTCAGGAAGGGCTGACCTCCGGTTCCCAGTTCTGGAACGCRTCCAAAACACTAAAAGTCCTTCTTGAGGAAGGATATTTCAAGGAGAAGCAGAACTCTGAAAATGGATGTTCTCTGCCCTCTGTAATCAAATCTCTGACTTCAGAGAGTGACTCCCTGGGATTAACTCCTGGTGAAAACAGTGAATTAGCTTTGTCAGCTCTTGGGGGGTGTGTCTTCTATCTCAAAAAATGTCTGATTGATCAGGAGCTGTTATCACAGGCAAACTTTGAGGAATATGTCCCTGTGGATATTGCAACTGCAAAAACTGTGAGTTCAAGGAGTTTATTTGCCAAAACTGGCCAGCGGATGGTGCTGGACGGAGTCACCCTAATGAACTTGGAAGTCCTGCAGAACGGAACCAATGGAACCACAGAAGGTACTTTGTTGGAAAGGATTGATTCTTGTTGCACTCCCTTTGGGAAACGACTCCTGAAACAGTGGCTCTGCGCTCCGCTTTGTAATCCTAAATCCATCAACGATCGCTTGGATGCCGTGGAGGACCTCCTGGCAGTGCCAGATAAAATGTCCGAAGTCAGTGAGCACCTCAAGAAACTGCCTGACCTTGAAAGGCTGCTCAGCAAAATTCACAGCATCGGGTCACCACTCAAAAGTCAGAACCATCCTGACAGCAGGGCCATCTTTTATGAAGAAATCAAATACAGCAAAAAGAAAATCGCTGACTTTCTGTCTGCGCTGGAGGGATTTAAAGTAATGAACGAAATCGTCGATGTCATGGAAGAGGTTGCCAGTGACTTCAAATCCAAAGTCCTGAAGCAGCTGGTCACCCGCAAAGCCAAAAATCCCGACGGCCGCTTCCCAGACCTGAGTGCAGAGCTCACAAGGTGGGACACTGCCTTTGATCACAACCAGGCTCGGAAGACAGGGGTGATTACTCCAAAGGCAGGCTTTGACCCCGATTATGATGAAGCGCTGCAGGATATCAAAGCTGTCGAGGAAGATCTTCAGAAGTACCTGGATAAGCAGCGCAAGCTGCTCGGATTCAAATCCGTGCAGTACTGGGGTACGGGCAAAAACCGGTACCAGATGGAAATCCCGGAAAGCGCCCTGTCACGTAACGTGCCCGAGGAATATGAGCTGAGGTCGAGCAGGAAGGGCTACAAGCGGTACTGGACCAAGGAGATCGAGAAGATGCTGGCTGCGATGGTGAACGCCGAGGAGCGCCGCGACGCCGCCCTCAAGGACTGCATGAGGCGCCTGTTCTACAACTTCGACAAGAACAGCAAGGACTGGCAGGCAGCTGTGGAGTGCATTGCCGTGCTGGGTAAGAGCTTTGCTTCCTTCTGACACCCAGTACATGGTGCAGGAAAGGGTGGAATCTGATCAAGATGAGCTTGTTGCCAGCTCTTAACTTGTGGTTTAAAAACTCTTGATGGTGGTAACAGCTTTGATAATTAACAGTGATTCCCCGTTTTCCTCCTGTCAGTAAATGGCAGGGCGGTTGCTGGGCCTTGATGTTTGCAAGCTCTTTCTTCATTCCTGGTGTGTGGTTGTAGGTGTGCAGCCGAGTGTTTCTCCCAGTTCAGCGTAGCCTGGTGGGTCTCACTGCTCCCAGATTCTTGTGTATGGATTAGTGGCTTCTTATTAAATGGAGGTATAGAAATCAAACCTGCTGGTAATGCCCTTTCCATCTGAGCAGGCTGCTTTCTTGGCAGCCTTTAAAAAGAACAAAGTGCTTAGTGTCAAGCCTTGAAGAAGGTAGGCTAGTAGGAAGACTTCCCCAAATCTTCCTTAAATTTCTGGGATAGAGCAGTCTCCTGTACTCCCTTCGCAGGACTGGCATATTTGTTTTTACTGTGGATTTTCTGCTAAGATGAGGCACTCTGGGATGCCTTTGTTCCAGGGAAAATGAAAGCACTCTCTGAATGCCACTAGAGCAGAAGAGGGAGGAGGGGCAGGCAGGGAGTGTTGGCTGGGAATGGATTTACTGGGAGAGCTGGGAAGCAGTCACATCAGCTACACCACAGGCCAGGGCAAGTGCTGAATTGGTTCCCAGTAGAGAGGAATTCAGTGTCTAGGCTCAGCTGTAATATGTGTACATAAAACCTCTAAAATCATGGAACTGTCTCATTTTGGAGGTGATCAGCTTTTAGAACCTTGGAGCTCAGCTAACTCAGGGGACTTGGGCTGCTGTTTATTTATATAAATTTCCTCTGGCAATTTTCAAGCAAAATTATGATTCCTCATGAAGTAATTCACTGTCACAGAAGCTGAATTCTTCCTTAGTTGTTCTAAATGAAAAAATAATTCTAGAAAATAATATTTCATACATGTACTTTTGAAGTGAAATTATGTGGTTTTTAAAGACTTCTAAACTAAAAAATGAACGAGGAGGATTTTTAACCTGACATGCGTAGAAATCTGGAATGCATGAGGAAAGACAGTGTAAATATTCCCACCTTTTACTTGTTCTGGAATGCTTCTTGGGTGTTTTCCTTAAGAGGAAAATGGAGTGAAATGGAAAATTATGTTTACAAAATCGCTATTCAGTGAGTAAGTGAATTCCAGTGAATAAAGAAAGGTGAAAGCATGACTTGCTGGAATTTCTCTTGATTTTCTAGATGTCCTGATGTCCCTTGCTCACTACAGCCAAGATGGTGATGGACCCCTGTGCCGACCTGTAATTCTGCTGCCTGTGGATAGTGCTCCTCCCTTCCTGGAACTCAGAAATTCCCGCCACCCGTGCATTACAAAAACTTTCTTTGGGGATGATTTTATTCCCAACGACATCGTGATAGGCTGCAAGGATGGAGGCAGCAGCAGTGAGGCCTCCTGTGTGTTGGTGACTGGCCCGAATATGGGTGGCAAATCAACGCTCATGAGACAGGTGATTGTCACATGTTCCAGGTGCCTCTGTGGTTTGCATAAGGGAATTACAAGGCCTGGCTGCTACAGGTGTCAGAGGAGGTCTCAGAAGTGGCCTTCAGGGTGTGCAGCAATTGCACTGCAAAGATMCAGGCTGGTAGAAAATGCCCACATTTAGATAGATTTTCTACTTTTAGGGGAGGGATGATTTTTATTTCTCCTAGGAAGGATGGTTGGGGAAAAAGTGATAGAGCACCTTTTATCTGTGTCAAGTGACTTACCCAGGACTTGGCATCATCTAGCAAAGGATGCCTCTGCAGGTTGAAAAAAATGAAACTAGAGATCATCAGCAACTGGGAGAGCAACAGGGAGTTTGCTCCATAAACACTGCTTGCTGTGATAACTCGTGTTTTGAAGGCTTTCAGAGTAGTTTAGTCCTGCCAGGGATGATGCCGCTGCAGCCTGGAGCTGTTAGAACAGCAGGAAGCTTTATGTACTCCAGTCTTTGTTTTAGGGGAAACACAGCCTCACCCCCTCGTTCTGTGTGTGGAACTGGAGCTGCAGGCCCCAGTGAAAATGTGTGCGTGTGTCCCTGTTTGTTGTGCAGGCTGGTCTCCTGGTGGTCATGGCCCAGCTGGGATGCTACGTGCCTGCAGAGGCCTGCAGGCTCACGCCCATYGACCGGGTGTTCACGCGGCTCGGCGCCTCCGACAGGATTATGGCCGGTGAGTGTCTCCCACACAGCTGCACAAAAGGCCTGTGGCCACCAAGCGAGCTGCTTCTCTGGCTTCGAGGGGCAGGTTGGAAAGGGACAGCATTTTGCAGGGAGAGCTGGGCGTTCACCTCGTCTCTCCTTGATCAGAGTGGAAACGGGATTGTAGCTAGGCTTTACTTCTTTCCTTCATTATTTTTGACAGACACACAGGGTCACTTCTTAATGAATTTTAATGTTAGAAGCCTAACTCCCAGCTGGATACAAGTCTGAATAATATCTTTTTGGATCTTGTAGAGTTGATTGTATTCTACTCACATTGATATCTTTTTCTAAGTGTTCTGGAATACGACAGTGATGTTTGCACAGGAGTTGTTTTTGTACCTTCTTGCTAGGACTGGAAGTCCCTTGTTTGAATCAGGATGCCTTATGTTTGAATTCTGACTTCTCCAGATGAGGAAGAGAGGCAGGTGTCCTTCTTGGAAGCAGTAGTTGACAATTCTTGGCGTATTTTGTTCCTTTAATGGAGAGGAAGACACAAGTGGAGGGTGACGTGACAACTGGAATGGGAAAGTCTGCCAGTGGTGGTGGGCAAAGTGCCACAGGGCTAGAAAAATAAAATGATTGTTGTGGTAGGAAGAGAAGTATCACTGCTCGTTTAAGGAGGGCACAGATTTTCTGTGATCTCTCTGCTGAAAAATGTGGGTCAGTGAATATGAAAGGAGTTAAGCCTACTGAACTTGCTGCACAGAAGGAATTTGGAAATGAATCATTCTGAGTTCTTAATTAAAAAAAATATTTACACTTCCCCAAATCAAGGCTTTTCTTCACAGCTAGAGAATGTTATTAAGCCTTTCCTTGCCCAGCTAGTTTCCATTTTGTTTAATTTCAGTACAAAAAGAAATCCAAAGTGTGGAAAGATACTTAAGTGCTTATGGTAGAAATAAAACTTGGCCTTTTTTCATGAGAGATGGTCTAGCAAAATGTAGCATTTTCAATTTTTTTAAAATCAACTCAGAACTATACTTTTAACATTGTGAGGGTGAACACTGCACAGAATGAGCTTAGAAATCTGTTCTTGATGCCTTAGTTTGCACACTGTAGATATGAAAGCACAGCAAAAGTTGTTCCACAGCAGTCACTCTGTAATAGATGTCAACAGGACTTTTATGAAGTCAATTTTTTCAGTGATACAATTTCAAAATTGCCTGTGCCATTTTAGGGCTTTATTTTCTAAAGTGAATAAATGGTTATTCTTAAATATTGTTAAAAACACATTAAATCTTGGAAATTTCTTTAAATAAGTGCAGAAAATTGGGATTGGTGGACACTGCTTAATAATTCATAGAGCAAAGCAGTGCTCATGCAGCATGAGTACAGGAAATAAATGCTTGCCTTTAATGGAATAAATTACATTAATTGCTCCTGCTTGTGATTATTTGTAATGAACCCTACAAAGAACTAGTAAATCCAGACTTTTTAAGTGTGGGTTTATCATGTGCAAGGGTGTGAAGAATTGTGTACTTCTGCTTGTAATCTGCTGAAACCAATTGCAGGTCTAAATTTCAGGTTTTGTATTATCTGGGTTGCTGAAACTCCCATGAGATGTTCAAGCCTAAGCAGCAGAATATTGCTTTTGTCATACTTCATTCAAGAAGTGTGTGTACAAATAAAGCCTTTTTTATCCAAATAGTTACCTCCTGACATCACAAGCCAACCAGTAATTCCAGTCTCTCAATTTTTGTAAGATTCTCTTCCTGCTTTTTCACTGGGGAGCCACAGGCACCTTAGGCCTGTCCCAAGCATTTAGAGCAAGAAAGGGACAAAGATTCTCCCCATCTTGTCTCTTTTGTGCCCCTGTTTCAGTCCAGCTGGTACATTTGACCAGTGCTGTTAAAGGCAGACAGGTATGTTTGCCTTAAAACATTAATTAATTGTACTTGTGCCCACCCCTGTGCTCTTAAGGACCCAAAAAATGCTTTTTCTGGCAAATGAGAGCCTGCCATTTTCACGCTGGAAAAAAATTGTTATGTTTTTCTTCATCTTCAGTTTGCTATTGAGTTTCACTTTAGCTTAACCAAGATTCTAGTGCTGATTAAATGAGGTTTTAGTTGTGGTTCTCAGATCTTTGACTACTTCATGGCGCTTTTTTTGTCATTTCCTTTTAAGGTGAAAGTACCTTCTTTGTTGAATTGAGTGAGACTTCCAGCATTCTCCAGCATGCAACAGAGCATTCCCTTGTTCTCGTGGATGAACTGGGTAATTAGACTATTTTGTAATAGATGGAAACTAAATCTGAGATTAAAGACTGGCTGTAAGGTTGTTGGGTAGTCTGAATGGCAACCAAGTACAGGGGCAGTTTCATCATAACGCTCCTGGTGTTTAACTGGTCAGTGTCTAATCCTCTCTAAAATGAGCGCTTCTTGGGTGCCCTGGGAACCCATCACCACCTCCCCCCCAGTCATTATTACCCTATTTCCAGCTGTGGTTCCCTGCTTTTCCTTTGCATAGTTACTTGCAGCACACCTCAGGCGAGCAGAAGCATGTTTTTCTGCAGTGCAGCTGAGTGTGACTGTTACRGGGCCAATACTCGGGTCAATTCCCAGTGATGGCTCTCACCCCTCACTGCTGTTTGTTTGTGTTCCACGCAGCACGAAGGGGAAAAAACCACTGCAGATGCATTGCTGCATTTGTCTGTAGGGTGCGYGTCTCTCCAGCAGCACACGAACTCTGGATTGAATTTCCTGTGCCACTTTTGTTCCCGGGTGTGCCAAAGCTGTCCCGTTGTCCCCCCAGGCAGAGGCACAGCCACGTTTGACGGAACAGCGATAGCGAGCGCGGTCGTAAAGGAGCTGGCGGAGAGGATCCGGTGCCGGACGCTGTTCTCCACTCACTACCATTCCCTGGTGGAGGACCATTCCCACAGCAGGGCCGTGCGCCTGGGGCATATGGTACGTGTGTGTACTGTGAGGATGGGTTGGCTTCCTGTGGCCAGCACATCCTGTGCTGTGCCTGCCTTTCTGTGCTCTCCTGCCCGGAGTCACAGGTGTTTTGAGAACAGGACATGATGTCCCACRCATTTCTTAGGCTGCGGGGCAGTATTGCAACACTGACTTGGGACTTACTCTTCTCAGGCATGCATGGTTGAAAATGAGAGTGAAGATCCAAGCCAGGAAACAATTACATTCCTGTACAAGTTCATTGAAGGAGCCTGCCCAAAGAGCTATGGCTTCAATGCAGCAAGACTTGCAGATATTCCAGAGGAAGTGATTCAGAAAGGGCACAGAAAAGCCAAAGAGTTTGAAAAAACAACCCTTTCACTGAGAATATTTAGGTAAGACCCTGGGTTTCCTTATTTAAGTTGCAAATTGCTTACAGGTACCTGCTTTAAAATTTGGGCAGTGGCTTTTGCTCAGTCACGCTAACAAGAGCAGTTATAACTACTTTTGTGCACCTCAAATGTTCACAGGGAGGGAAGGAGGTACTATGGGAGGGCAGATACGATGAGCAATATTATAAGCCTTGGGTCACTGTGCCAGTCTGAATTTGCACAGCGGTGCTGGGCTGGCTGTGCTGCCTAAAGCTGTGCCCCTCAGTGTCTGTGTCAGTGAAGGTGTTATTTCCCTCAGGTACCTGTGCCAGGTGGTGGATGGAGCAGCCAGTGACGCAAACGCTGTTCGGAAACTCACGGCGATGATCGACCGCCTTTAGGAGCACGCGCGGGCTCGTACGGGCGCTTTCTCAAGAAGGTGGTAGCAGACAACTTTATGATCTAATAAACTTTATTTTTTAAAAATGACCATTTTTCCATTGTCTTTCCTAGGAAATTAAACCCTTTAATTCATACCTACCCTCTACATAATGGTTATTGAGTACTCCACAATATATTAAGTCTAGATGTTATGGTACATGCATACACTTTCAGGCTGTTGATTACCCACTGTCACCAATACACATAAATGGAAAAAAGCTATGAAACTGTATAGGGCTGTATATATACTTGTCTCAGCTTCATTAGAGCAGGAAATTGCTGTGATTTCCAGCAGGTTATGTAAGTAATGTCCAGACTGTTCAAAAAAAACTATGAACAGAGTAAAGTACAAGACTGTTTTGAGGAGACTTTCTACTGTGTACTTTAAAACATAGTAAAATTTCTTTCACAAAACTTAGTTACATGGGTACTTTGTTTTATAGTGCATTATAGTCTAGGAAGTCTCATTAAAACACTCGCTTTTCTTTCTTTTGTTAGGGTGGTTTGAGTACAGACTATTGCTGGGGCAGGGGAGGAGATTATTCTAACTTCAGAGGACACCAGAAAAATTGCTGGATATAATTTAAGATTAGTGTTTTCTCTTTCATAGAAAGAACGTACATACTGGGACATGAGTACAGTTACAGCAAGTCTAGGTGTGCTAACAAAACAGGACACATTCAAGTACAATAAGATTTTTTTGCTTGAAATTAGAAACAAACTACATGAGATTAAAGCATTAAAATCATATTTCTCAATCTGAATAAATGTTAAAAAATCAAAAGAAATGCAGAAGTGCTAGCTCACATTTTTACCATGTTACAAAAGCAATTGGTACCCATGTCCATAAAGGCAGCAACAAAGAATGCTGCTTGTCTACAGAATAGTACTACTGCAAATTGGACTGCGTTTCAATGCTACTTGTAAAAACACCAGCTCTCAGAAGTTGGTATCTGTACAAAATTGCAGCTTATTTTTCTTCACTTCTGTCCCTTCAAAGTCTTTGTTTACACAGTAATGCTAAAACGCCCAGTTCTGTTATCCTGAGTCAACATATTGCCACTTTCTTTTTTGGTAGGTTGAGCTCCATAGTGTCAACACCTCACACATCCGCTTTAATACAGTCTCTTTCTGCAGAAATGGGCAAGTGTAACTTCCTCCAAAAAAAAAGTTTTAATAGTTATGATATTAGAATGGCAGGACTTTCTTTCTGAAAAGGAATTCAGTTGTGCTGCAATGTATTAGATTCTATAGGTGGAGCAGAGTCATATAGTGTATCTGTATCGTGTGTAGGCTCTCCGGCGAGCGTACAGGGATTGGACAGTGTTCCAGCACCACAGTCACAGAAAAACCTACAACACAGAGAGACAGCTCCTTAGTGGCCATTCCCTCCTGCCCTCAGAGCAGCCCCACGCCCTGGCTGGGAACATACCTATCATGTCTAATGAATTCTACGTCATGTCCTTGATGGCACTTCTTGATGCAGTTCACACAGATGGCGTTACGGTCTGTGGTGTTGCAGGTGTGACATCTGCAGGGAAAAGCAGCACGTTAGGCAGGAACCCAAACCTGATGAGGGAAAAAGATCTCCAGGAAAGCGTTCCAGGAGGGTGGAGGGGCAGAACAGCACTACAGGAAAAGAGGATGCACACGACTGTGAAGCTTGAGAATTTTGCACAACCTTGAATTTCACAGCCCACTTTTTGCTGCTTGTGTGGAAAACGCAGTTGGGCCATGTAATGCCTCGGGCTCAGGTTCACAGAAACCATCTGTTTGCCTCAAGCCCACAGTGAATTCCAGACAATGGGAACTTGTTCAATCCTCTTCTGTTGCAACTGAGGAAGCACACACATTTTTGTGTTCACTGACACACAGCAACTGTTCTAGGGGCCTCGTTGCAAGAGAAATGGTGTCTATTGGAAAACCTGACTGTAGGTGACGGGAAAGAACCTGTTACCTGTAGAAGTCATGCATCGGGTAGCTGGTGTAGCTTGAGATCTTATATAAACACTGGCCTCTACTGACAGCTTTCTCTATGGCATCTTGATTGTTCATTATTTTGTTATCTGTTGGGGAAAAAAAAAATCCAGAACTAATCACATCCGGATCAATGACTTATTTTTTTTCTCGAGGTGTTGACGCAAAGGGCTCATTAGAAACAGTTAATTCTATACCTGCATTTTAGTTCTGGCATTTAAACATGCAAAATCCTCACTGCCAGCTCACAAGGCACACGCCCAGAGTGCTATGCACTCCTCAGGGTGAGAAACACTGATCCTCTTGGCACACGTGGCATGAAACACCTGATAGCCTTCATTTAAATACTCTTTGTGAACTGGGCTATTAATAAATGCTTAGAGACACAAGCCTTCCCAGCAGCAGCCTTAAGTTTTCTGCTGAGGAGCCTGAAACCCAATGTTTGAAAGCCTCTCATTTACCAAAGGACTTTTACATGTCCCTTAGAAAGAGGAAAAGACGGCTCTTTCCCCAAGAAAGCTTAGTAATAAGGTACTTTCCAACACAATGGAAGTGGAAATTAGGTCTGACCAGCTCCAGTATTTAAAAGATGCGTCCAAGACACAGTGAATTTGAAAATCCCCTGTTATTCAACTACTAGATCTTCTGTCTGGTCCCAAAATGCACCTCAAACAAGTTTTGCCCATTCCCAGCAGCATCACAGCACTGAGTGATGCCATCAGGAACCTCAGGAGCTGGGAAGCAGGGAGCCAGAGCTTGCATTTTAAGAGGTGCAAAGGATCCACAGTAAAAGACTTAACAGCTACAGCCAACTATGTAAAAATTCTGCAAACCGAAYGTTTTTCTTCTAGCATAACCTCCTGGAGCTGTCTGGCATTCAAACCATCATTCCCATCCCCTCCAACAGGATCTTGTCTCACACACACTTTTCCCACCATACAAGGGAATTTTATGTACATAAACTGTTTGTATTTTCTGAAAAAAGTGTTTGGGGATTGTGAATATTGATGCTTTTAGATCCTAAAAGACAAGTGAGGTATGTTTCTTTACCGGACACTTGTTTTTGGATACATGAGAAAAACACTTTCCATTGTACTAAATTAGAACTGRGATGGGCCAAAGACCAGGAACCAGTTCAGAAGCCATTTTGAGACAGAAGAGCTAATAAGAGGGTTTTAGTATGACAGCAAAACTTTCAGCTACCTTTGAAAGTGCCTGTTTGTCTAAAAATCTTAACACAGTTTAACATGGCTCATTACCTTCAGCTGAA
Organism: Amblyornis subalaris; assembly: GCA_018881555.1. Classification (NCBI taxonomy): domain Eukaryota; kingdom Metazoa; phylum Chordata; class Aves; order Passeriformes; family Ptilonorhynchidae; genus Amblyornis; species Amblyornis subalaris. The sequence goes on from JACAXG010000108.1 coordinate 286,103, forward strand.
ACTCTATGTCACAACTCAGCATAGGGTGGTACCAACTGTGAGCCACAAAGGGTACAGTAAACCCAAGACCCAGCACCAAAGAAAAAATGACAAGTGAACAAACCCAAGCCAGGAGGACTCAGGCTCACCTTTCATCGTGACATTGACACCAGATGCTAGAAATAAACCTCCAAAGCGGTTGTTGAAAATCTGATTGCCCTCTAATGTTGCAGTTGCATGATTTGTTATTTCGATACCTTTAGTGGGGTCGGGGAACAAAGGAGAGAAGAGAAAGTGGCAAAGTTAAATCCCTGGTGCTTGTGCATTTGTACCTCTCTCATGACCTACGGTTTGGTCTTTTTTTTTTCTTAAACCACCATAAACTCAAGGGGAAAAAAAGAAAATGACATAGCTAGAAACTGCACTGTAATTTGTTATAAAACTGAGGTTCAAATGCTGCTGTTGAATCCTTTCAAAGAGCTACAGCTGGCATGCATGGTTTCTGGGAGGAACAACACACTACTACTTCATCTGATAATAAAATGGCACTATGATCATGTATATTTTCAAGGGGAATATGATCTTTGGGTGCTTAAAGCTGTCATCTTCATGTACATTTGAAAGTTCTTGTGCACATACCTTATTACCCTCTTTAAAATATCTTTTTTAAAAAGTTCTCAAGATGGGCACCTAAAATTCATTTCTTTAATTCTTAGCTTTTATCAGTAACCCGTGTCTTCCAAGTCATTTGTCCAGGACTGCTCTTGACAGCAACCTATCCTTCCCCCCCACCACACTGAAACAACACCTTTAGAGGCTCTTCTCAGAAAACTTGCTTCTTCTGAAAGAAAGATGGGAGAAAACTCAAGAATGCAATTTTAGTTGAAATGGAATGGAATGCAAGACGTATGAAACTGTGATGATTAAACAGCAAATTGCAAAAATATCACTGTTAAACATTCTTCATCTCTTTTGGAGCAAGAAAGGCTCATTTTTATAGTTTTTCAAGTTTGTGGAGTGAGAAAGTTGAACCTGAAATGCAATTCAAATCTCTTTAAAATGTATATCTGCTCCATTGCCTAGGTTTTAAAGAAGCGATAAGATATTCATACCAGCATCCAGCACATCAACTATGAATATGTCCTAGACAACTTTATCAATTGCTTCTAAAATAAAATAATGAAAARTATTTCACAAAAAAATGAGAAGACAGAATATGTGTCATTTCTCAACATCCTGTAATTCYAAGACTGCTCTAAATATATCCTGACTACAATTCTGAATTCCCAAATGACTTTTAGAATACACTGAAGGATATCCCAGGTTGCGTTAAAATGTCTAAATACCATGGGGTAAAGAAATTCAGAGTTAGCTTTGTGAAGAACTCACCCCAAGCTTCCAAATTTGATTTAAACAGCACAAACCTGCAGCAAATCCATCGAATATTCGGTTTTTCCTTAGCACAGGGTGGCTATTGGTGCTGATAAGAACACCTGCTTGAGCATTCCTGAAGATATCATTCTCTTCCAGAAGACCTATGACAGACCAACAAAAGTGACATTTGAGCTTGGGAGCATTTCCTGACCTGTAACATTTCTGTGAAATATTTTCAAAAGATCTTATGTGTCACCATCCTGCTAATAACTCCTTTCATTTGGAGAATATGCACCAATAGCACTGACGTCAGTGACACAAGTTTAAAGTAATTTGCAGTGGATAATTTTGGAAATATGTTTTTTCAGTACACAGCATGGAATTTGGGATCATAAGCACCATTGCTTTTAGAAAACTAGAAAAGTCTTTTTCCTTTCCAATTTTTTCCTCAATTTTTCTAACACCTCTCTGTTCTTGTCTTCTAACATGAGCAGACTGCCAAAGCCAAGCTTCACTTGCATTTTTTTGTTATAGCAGGACTGAATTACTTTAAAATGCTTAACTTAATATTAAAGCTCATTTACAGCAAGTGATTATCTACAGAATATCAGAAGCTGACACCAGGACGCACAACAGTCGGGATTTCAGACAGGGACCACTTCTAAATTTACAAATATACAAAAGATTCCTTAAAGATCTGTCTTTTTTCCCTCCCCCCCTGAATCTTGGACACTGGCAGAACCTGAACTGTTCAGGTGCATGATTTTGGCTACATGACTAGAATTCAATACTGTGTTTCAGTCAAAAGGCAAAGCTTACAAAAGCAAATGGGATAAAAAGACTGTCTTAAGCAGCAATCTAACAGTTATCTTGGATGAGATTAATTACCTCTCTGCCTCCCACAGATTTCAGTATTACTAATGTAATTAAGGCTAAAAAGCATTAGGGTATGTTCGCTATAACTATTTTATCACTTCAGAAGACAAGAGCTATGTTTCTAAAGAGCACTTTAAAAAGAATACTGCCTAAACTGAAATTTAGCTCTTATCCAGAATATTCAGCATAAACCAGTAAGGGAAAAACTACCTCTTCCCCCATTAAATATACAGATGCCTCCATCTCTTCCATCATGGATTTTATTTCTTCTTAGTGTAGGATTACTGTCTGTTTTAATCCATACACCAGCCATTGCATTATCAAAAATTTCATTGTCTTCTATAAATCCAAGCCCTAAAATTGAAGAAAGAGTGGAAAAAAATAAAAGCAAAAAGTATAATAAATGAGAAGAGTTATGTAACATCGCAGAACATAAACAATTCTGAATAAACATGAAAAACAAACCTACCAGAATTATAGACAAGAATACCACCATTCTGACCACCCCAGATCTTGTTGCGTCTAATTTTGGGGTTGCTTCCAGTTCTAGAGTGAAATGTAAGGAAAGCAATTATTTAAACCAGTTTACTATATCCCAAGGCCAAACATCTAAAACACCTCTAAAGAAGTATATCCCATGGATCTCACTGCTTCAAAATCTTAGTAAAATATGTTTCTTTCCAAAAATGCAAACTTATTTTAGCTTTACAGACTTYGAGGGCCACACATTCCAGGCTGTATTTGTGATAACTTTCTTGTAGGTTAAAGAAGAGGGTATTCAGACATACTGGATTTCAAAAAGAGTTATTTTTATAAACAAAATGACAAGAACAGTTGAAAAGACACAACAGAGCACAAAACAAGCTATGTCTGTTTTGGCATAAAATCAGAATAAATGTTACCTTATCTGAACCCCTGAGTACATGTGATTATAGATGTCATTGTCTTCTAACACGCCATGTCCATTGTCATAAAAATAAACTCCAACCTAACACATCAAGAATTATATTATTAGTTCCAGAGCAACGAGGCATAAAACCACAGGACTTTCTTTTCTGTGGCCCCCTTGTAACCACAGAGCAAAACTCACTTGTTTCCCACTGTGTATTCTGTTTCTCCTCAAGACTGGAGTGCTCCCTGTTGTCACCCAGACTCCAGCCAATGTATTGCTGTAAACTTCGTTTTCCTCAATCACACCTTGTCCTTTTTCATGCTAAATACAAGATAATTTAAGAGTTAAGAAAAACTGCTAACGGCCAATACTGTTTTTCCTGCTGTACCCATCCCTCCCACCCGTGGCTTCCTGACTGCAAAGTAATTCTTTTCCATTTGAGTACGTTTCTTCACCTTTTTTTTTTATATTAACAGCACATCGTATTTTGAATGTTTCCCATGAAAAAAAGAACACCCTGCATGTAAATCCTTCTATTTCAAGGCTCTGCAGTGGTATTTGCACATCTCTGCTGGCTGCTGGCAGGAGAGGTGCCTCCCCAGCGCTGTGCACTCCCATGAAAGCCCTGACATCTGGTTTTTAAATATATACCTAGCCCTGGCCTCCAAAGGGACAAAAAGCCRGCATGTGTCTGAAGGTCACTATCTCCACCACATGGCTGGGCTCAGAGGTCAAACACCACTTTTCTTGGTCAGGGGAAGCTGTTCTGGTTAGATTTACTCAATGAAGAGGTGAAGCTGCACAGTTGCAGCATTAGCTGGACCTTAGGTAACTTTTGGCAGAAAGATACACACGCATTCCTCAAAATCTGGTATTGCTTAAGGAGACCTGACAGCTTTCAGTGCAGTTAGCAGAGCCTTTGCATACGCTGGGAATTGTGTTTTATTCCCCACTTTTTCAATACATGACTGTACCACAATTACAATTTATATCATCCTGAAGGCATTAAAAAAAAATCTTCTCTGAGGTTAGTGGTAAACACATTACACTCCAAAAGAGCTGAACAGACTTTTTTTTTTAAATAATGACATACTACTATGAAAACTAAGCCTTTTCAAAAAGCTTTCAACCAAGAAATGATGAAATCCTGTAATCTATCCTATTTTAAATATTTTACTCTGTAATAGGAATAGTTTAGTGGCATTCATAAAAGCCTTCATCTTTTGAATAGCAGCACCAGCTTCAGTCTCTTACAATGAACCTGGTTTATAACAGACGAAACTCAACCATTTTAAGCACGAACATTTCACATGGAGGACTTTTTCCCAATGTTTCTAAAACAGAACAGAAGTTTGTGCCTGTCTGTAGGCCACACTTACTACATAAATTCCTCCATGTTGACCATCRTGAATCTTGTTGTGTCGAACGATGGGACAGCTGTTTGTTCGAATCTGAATTCCTGCTAATGCATTACCTGTTAACGAAAGTCTTGTTTAATACAACTTACACACTCATTTTCCTCAGAATTCAATGTGCAACAAGCAAATCCGCTTACCATAAATGTCATTTCCTTCAATAAGGCCTCTTCCATCACCAAAGATATAAACACCACCTTGATTCCCATTAAAAATTGCATTGCCCCTAAGAAACAAAAAAACCCACATTATGAAGTGATTCCAATACACTGTATAATACTATACATGTATGTAGTGTCTAGGACTGTGCACTATTCAGATTTAAAATAAAGACCTTATGTTCTGTCATCTTGAGAAAGTTCTACCTCCAAGTGTACACACAAATTAAAAATGCAGTTCAACTGAACACAGACAGAAATTTCATTTCTACATATACAGGAGTATTTACAGATCATCATAATTAAATGAAATTAAAGTGCATTTCTCCCATCCCCACCAAATCTCTTCTTCTAAGTAGTAAAATATCAATGAGGAAAACAATACCTTATTGTCGGGTCACTGTTTGAGGTAATCCAAACACCTGCAAAATTGTTTGCATAGATTTTGTTCTCTATGAATTGTCCTCTTCCTTTTTCATGCACGTAGATCCCTCCAGTCTGGCCRTGATGGATCTCACACCGCACCACCGTTGGGTTGGCGTATGCTTTCACTTCAAAGCCTGCTATCCTGTTTCTATGGATGTTGCAGCTTTCAAAATAACCCTTAAGACATAAAACATGCAGTTTCCTGTAAAAGTCCTTTTTAAAATGAAGGTTATTCCCTCTCCTCCCTTCCCGTTAAATACAGTCCTCATTTAAAAGGAAACAGTACCAAAACTGACAACATGTAAGTACTTCTATAGCTAATTAAAACAACTACTGACACTATATAATTTCATTTTTCCAAAAATAAAATACTGTTTCAAAGACACTGTGTTTGCATTGCTATTTATTACTTCTCATGGAATACCAAGAAAAAATGGCAACTCTAGATATAGCACATTGAACAGGACTCAGTATCAGGTTTCCTCAGCAGCTCCTAAGGATCTGACTCTTTTCAAAGGCCCAACACGAAAAGGACAGTGCTGTGGAGATGACTACCTACTTTTTTTCAGACCAGGAACTATATATATTTGGCAAAAATATGATTTCTTTAGGAAGAAGTATGCTAAATTTCTTTGAAACAACTTGTCAAAATACATGGATATGAATGTGGGAATTCAGTGATTTTTCCAAGGCTGGATTGGTCTGAGTGGCCAACTGGTAAACTTTTCTTCCTTTTTCCCTTCTTTTAAATGGTGTACACTTCCACTTAGACACTTACAGTAGCAGTAGGCCTACAACAGAACTGTATTTAAACAAGTGCATTATAAACAGCATAGCTATGGGGAGAGGAAAAAAGGCAATTGCACAAAGCCATTCCAGGCATGCTCCTACGCCAAGCACTTGTGCAGCAGCACCATGAACTGGTCTATCTGAAATCCATCTGGCAAAAGAGTTGTTTCCTGTCCAATGATTTCTCTGATTCTGTTTCATTCCAGGGCCAGCCCAGTGACTGTGTCAGCTCTATCAGAGCATTTTTCTAGCATGGTGTTAGAMCATTTTGATGCTCAAATTCAACCTATACTTGAGGTGAACTTTAATGGTATTTTCTGCCCATTTTGCCCAACCAAAAGAAGAGAAACTTAACAACAGAAAGACAGGAAGCATCTCTTATTGGAGATGGTAGACAACCAGCAAGTGATGTGTTATAATTTGTGGATGGCTTAGACGCAAGCTCTTGAAAGCTCTAACCCGGCCATCTCCAGTGGRCAGCTGTGGAGGGGCAAGGTGAGAAGCAGAGCACATGACATTCAGAGCCAGCACTCTTTGGGAAACAATCACAATTGCACTGCCTCTCACATCCAAGAACACATGGTTGAAAGAAAAAATGAACCAGTCTTAGTTSTTCTCCTCCTAGATGTGCCTCTGTGCTCTGCAAAGTCCTCTATAGTATAAACAATCAGTATGATTCCTGCTATAGTTGTAGCAGAATCAGTTTTCATAATGCAAAAGATTACCTGTTTAAAGAACTGGTAACATATATGTAGGTAAAACATCTGACCCAAAAGGAGTGCAACTGTCACTGATCTTTGTCACCCCCACAGGCACCTCACCCAAACACCACTCTTCCTGTAGCCACCTAAGTTGGTGATTTAGACCGGCTCATCATGAGACCTGTAATACTTGTGCACTAAAAAAAAAAAAAAAACAGGCACAACTCCTGCTACTGCTCAGAGTAACTGGATTCCATACTCACATGATCTACTGCCAGGAATGCCTCAGGCCTCGAGCTTCCACTACCTATCACGTGGAAATTACTCAATTTACTGCCAACCTAAGTAGTCAGCAACCTTTTTCACTGTGCTGTGAATTGTTATGGGACTCCATCAAACACATTTTGATTACAAAAAAGCAGAAATATATCCAGTTTAACAAGAAAATCAAGACAGCATGCACTTCTCCCTACTCTGAGGATTGCAGCCAGGAAAGGCACTGCATGGATTAAACGTTCTCCAAAAAAGTACTATCCATGCGCACAGCTTGGCTCCTCAGACTCCTCTGGGTGACAAACAAAAAAGTCAAATGGAAGATGCCTACTTTCTGTAAATATTCAGAATACATTTTTTTTCAAGAACTTTGAAGAAATCCAATCATAAGTGAGTCAAGACTGTTTCAGAGTTCTCACACAGTAACAGACAGGGGATTCTGAAGGTCTCCTCAGAAATATGCCTTCATGCCAACACGCAGTCTTTCAGACTTCTTATCCCAAAAAGAACCGCTTTTTTCCCCTCATTTTCACATAAAATGAAGCCCTCAGAGAAACTTACCTAAATTGACAATTTGGTACAAAGACATGCATGATTCTCTTAATGGAATACATAATTTCAATTAGAATATTACTAAACATGGTCTGGTATCTTTTTAATTACTTCACGCATTATCCTCCAAGTGCCAAATATGTTGTGACTACAGCACCACAATGAAAGAAAAGGGATATTTCAGATGCACTTCATCCACATAATATGCAATTTCAGGGAAGAACAGGAGAGGTATCTGTAGATTAACTGTGCTCTGCCCACTATCTCTTAAGAACACCATAACATCACTTGACATCAAAGTACAAGCATCATTTCTTCAGAAAGCAGAAAATGGAGCCTTCAAAAYGACTGCTTTTCCACCTTCCTGAAAAAATGCTGGACCACTCATTCAGAAGAAACTGAGAATTTGCTGTAAGCCTCCATGACAGAAAAGCTCCTCCAAAGGGGAAGAATAAAACAAAATAAATCTGTATCTCAGACTCCTTTATAAGTTTGACCACTTATAAAGGTCAGGAAGTCAAGGCTTTGTGCTAAGATCCTGTAACATTCAATATTTATAATGAGAAACTGCATTAAAGAGCCCAGTCCACTTTAGTGGAGTCAGCACAAGCTGAGCTGCTGGCTTTGAGCTGATGCAGTTACACCCAGTGGATTTCTGCACCTGTTGAGACCGAMTCTGGCCAGCACCTGTGTGCATCATTATTAAACTCAATCCAGCTACAACAACAGAGCTGCTGTTTGTCAGAACACACGATCTTCCACCATTCTGACCAACCACCTCATTCCCAGGCTTCCTATTTCCTACSCCTGTTTTCTATTACATTCTCTGTTGATACCAACAACTTTTTTGGCCCAAATTCACCCCCTAGGAAGGGCTAATACTGACTTCAGTCTTTAAAATGCCCCCATGCAATCCCTGGTATCTTTTCAGCCACCACAGCCACTTCCTTTGAAAAGGCATTGTTCTGCCTTTGAACTACAACGTCTCCAAGAGGTCTAGTGATGAATTCTGGATCTCAAAAAATCACATACGGCTCTAGGCAACATTTCCTCTTTGGAAAGTTCGCGAATATTTTTTTAACAAGCAAACTGTTTCCGAGTATGGAGTTCCGTGATCTATTATTCACAGGGCCCACTAAGACTCTGCTAACCCAAAGCTCCAGCTCTAACCAGTACCACCGTCAGACACAGCTGCTCCTCTCTTACTGGTTCTGCCTCTCAGCACACTCGAGCTGACCAACCCTTAAGCTTTGTCCAGCTGTTGGGCAGCTCAACCCCAGATCCTTCATGGAGACYCTGCCAGGCAGCTATTGAGGTCAGGAAGGTCAATACCCTTCTCCTCTGCATAGAGGGATTGCAAGCCTTCATTGCCTCCAACTCCTCCTAAGAATGGTTTTCAAGTGTGCTGGGTATTTGACTTGTGCTCTGTGGGGGTTTCTGGTTGTAATTCAGTAAGTAGCAGAAGAAGAACCTGGAGGACACAGCAAGGGACAGTGCCAGGATTGTTAAGAAAATGAGGCCCCTATGATTAATAAGGAAAAAGGAATAAGAAATTCATGTGGAAAAAGTATTACAATCTTACACAAAAATACCAAGTAGCTGTCTGCTTGAAAATCCTAAACATTAAAAAGTAGCTCTGTACACCAAATTTATTTACAATTCCAGGCAAAGCATTAGCTGTGGACACAAGATGACAGCTCCAGTGACAGCAAGTGTGGACAAGAACACACTGCTGAGGCTTGGGAAGATCTGAGCAAGTAAAGGAATCAGAAACAACCACCACAGCAGCAATGATAATGCTCATGCTGACATTCACATGTGGCACACAGGGTACAGAAAAAAGATGTGATCACAAAGATGGGTTCCTGTGCAGCTGGACAAGCTCAGAAGACTTTTTACATCAAGACTAATTCAGTAATTGAACTTGGATGTTTTCTTCTTTCTGCCTGTTGTCTAGTCTAACAAACACTGCTTTGAAATGCATTAGGGTTAAAAATTGTAACTGAAGGGATTTTGTCACTGCTTTTCTTATCAGAGCATTTTCCCCCATGTGTTTCTAAAAGGGCTTTTTTTCTTTCTCTTGTTTTGAAGATCACAACATTACAGAAGCACAGAGGTATTTCATGTTACTGTTTGAACACCACAGGTATTCAAAAAAAAAGATAGAGTTGAGCAAGATTTAACATTTCCTAAATATTTACTGACACTGGTATTCCCAATAGGGCAGGGAAAAAAGTGAGAAACAAACCAAAAAAAGACCAAGATAGAAAAAGAGTAACTTCCTATGTTTATAAAATTTGCCTTCCAAAGCCTGGAATGGTCCTTATTTGAGAGCTGGTGCATTTTATGAAAATTCAAATGGAWCGTAAAGAAAATCACATCCAAAATGCAAAACAAACCCTTTAGTTTTATGCACAGCAAAAGAATTGAGTTTTTAATGTAGTCTGTATAGAAACTAGCATAGGCTTAATTTTTTTGTTTTTTGGACTTTATATCCACATTTCTTTAAAATGATCTGATTTGTAGTATTTRGAAGACTGAGCTGTAAACTAGGCATGATCACCCAACTTAAACACATGCTGCTATACTTTTATTTCATCAGAAAAAAACCCCCAAGCTTCTCATTTGGGAGCAATGAAAATGAAGACTGTTATGCCTAGAGCTCAGCTTTAAACTGTAAAATTATGCTTATTCTTGCAGTAAGTTGGAACTTCTCTGTTGTTTGCACACAACTACAAAATACAATTCACGACAGATGCCTGGTAACTCATCTCAGGCAACTGAGAGGTCCAGGTAAGGCACTGAGGGCTGCAGACGCCATGCTGCGTTTTTAAAGCCTGCTTGTTAAGCATTTGTCACAGCACTGAGGCAAATGTCAGAATACTGCCAGTTTAGAAACCAGAGGTTAAGTTTCTACAAGTATCAAAACACAAAGAACAGTCTGAGAACATGAAACTGAAAAACAAAGCACTCTTAAACCTTTTGGAGCCAGCACTCCAGCACAGAAACCCACGGGAAAAAAATGTGTAGGGTAGGAATTCGGCACTGGAATGTACTTATCCCACTTCACAGTCATAAGCAATATAAAAAAAAAAAATTACAGAAAGGAACAGAAGGGAAGCAAGAGTAGCAAACGTAGAAAATCCATTAATTTGCTTAGGCATATAGGATTTGTATCTGTAAGATACCATGTCACTTTGTCACTTAACGAGCGTGTAAACACTGCCAATGATGTCATCCCATTAACTCTATCACTAGACATGACGCAAAGAAGATGCTGCCAAAGCAGACTTTGAGATGCGGGGGCACGGATTCTTTCAAAGGAATTTATGACTATGAAATATTTCAATAATATTTGCAGCTGAGATAAATATTATTCACACATTCTCTTTAATGTGCTGCTGTTTCCTTTAAACAAAAGAGAAACATTTATTTCTATTCCTTTTTGCTTGTGATATCACACTGATCACAGCACTGAAACAGGCATTTCACCGGTAAGAAAATAGATCAAATACACTTTTATTTAAAATTAATCAAGTGAATTCAGCCTGGCTTTTTAATTTTTTTAATACTTCAATACTCATATATTTAATATTTATACTTCAGTGCTTAAACAAGAAGCAGCCCCTAGCAAGACTTTCCAATTAACCCTCAAGCCTACAACAGATATCGCCCCTGCAGGAGCTACTGAAGCACTCTCCTTTACCAGTTTTTCTATAGCTGAAATCACTTCATTCCATGTTTCCAAGCCTAAGTCTTGCAGGGATGCATGGATATATGTATCCACTGACATGGATTAGAAGTGCTTGTACAGTAAGTTCATATAGCTTAATGCAGTTCAGACAATGAGATAATATAAACCAAAGACATTTGCCACCACTCAGTGTAAACCARCCATACAACCACATCTCTAGAGAACAGAAAATGATGTTTTCRATCAATCAGAAGGCTGCCAGCAGGCCATTCTCAGCTGGTGCAATCTTGCCCGACACAGAACAAATATGCTCCTTAAGATGTAACTATGAGAGTGCAGGAGAGGCACCTACCAGCAGAATGCCATCATGTTTCACCTTCCACTGGCAAGATTTTATGCCAGCAGCAAAAACAGGAGCACTCTGTGACCTGTTTACCTTCCACTGAAACCAGAAAACCACAAATTCAACAGCTACAAGAAGCACTGCCTCCATCCTTTATCCCTACCTCCCCAGCAACGTGGGGAAAAAGGAGAAAGGTCTCACGTGGATTATCTGTTAATACTATTTCCAGTCTGCCAAGACTCATCAAAAACCTGAACAAGTTTGGGTTAGAACGTGCCGAGGGTCCTGTTGTCTGTGTCACTGATGAATGGTACTGGTCCCAGTACAGACCACTGAGGGACATGACTTGTCACCAATCTCCATCCAGTCATTGAGCCATTGGCATCTGCCCTCTGGATGCAACTATCTGAACAATTCCTCATCCACCAAACAGTCTATCCATCAAATCCACATCTCTCCAATTCAGAGAGAAGGATGTTGTGGGTGACTGTGTCAAGGCCTTACAGGAATCCAGATGAATGACATCCAGAGCCCTTCCTTTCTCCACTGATGCAGTCACTCCATCACAGAGGGCCAGTCGGTTGGTCAGRCAGGACTTGCCCTTGGTGAGGCTGTGYTGGCTGTCCCAAATCACCTCCCTGTCCTCTATGAGCCTTAGCACAGCTCCTGGGAGGATCTGTTCCATGATCTCCTCAGGCACAGAGGTGAGGCTGACAGGYCTGTAATTGSCAGGGTCCTCCTTTCTACCCTTTATTCAAAATGGGTGCAATGTTTCTCTTTTTCCAGTCACCAGGGACTTCACCTGACTGCCATGACTTTTCAAGTATCATGGAGAGTGCCTTGGCACCTACATCAGCCAACTCCTTCAGGTGTCTGAGATAGATGTCATCAGGTCCCATAGACTTAAGTACATTCAAGTTCCTCAGGTAATCACAAATCTGATCTTTTCTTACAGGGGGAGTGACTGCTTCCCCAGTCCCTGCCTTGAGGTCCCTCCACCGAAGAGGTGTGTGAAGATAGACTGCCAGTGAACACTGAGGTAAAATGTTGAGTACCTCATCCTTCTYGCCAGTATTGCCCATTGAGGGGGGGTGGGGTGTGCTTTTTTTGACACTCCTTTTCTGAAAGACATACTTGTAGAAACCCTCCCTGTTATTCCCTGCATGCCTTGCCAAGTTCAGCTCCATCCATGTCCTGGCCTTCCTGACCCCATCCCTACACAATTAGACAGTGTCTCTATACTCTTCCAAGGTCAGCAGTCCCTGTTTCCACTGCCTGTGCATTTCCTTGTTGCCCTTTARTCTCAGCTCAGCAGGTCTCTTGCCTTCCTTCGCTGATTTCTTACACCCAGGGACCAAGAGCAGTCRCACCCTATGGAAAGCATCCTTAAAGATCTGCCATTTTAAGAGTGACTAAAAGAAAACTGCTTCTTTTGCCAGCAGGGTGTGGGGAATTGGGACTTTGTCATTCAAGCAGGAAAAACAATGATTTGGCACTCTTTGGAAGACATACAGAATATTCTCCTAAAACAAATCAGCAAATAACCTTTTATTTCAGTGGCAAAAGTCTATTCAGCTTATTTCAAGGGCTATGAATCTCATTACCCACTGCTTTACATGTACTTGGAAGTTATCATCTTCACCCCACACAAATAAACGTATTTATGAAAGAAGGACTGAATTCTGATATGAAATTGTGTTAAAATCCCACAACTAACTCCATGCTACAAAACTCCTCTTCCCAGAGAAGTTGGAAATACCCTGTTTCAGAGTTTTTACATGAAAATAAGGCTAAGTCTCCAAAGAGCATTTTTTTTTCATTTCTAAATCATCCAGCACCTTGTTTTTTGTTCCATTTCAAAGGGAAATAATGAAGTATAAATGTAAGCCTACCATTTACATCCTATTTCAAGAGGTATTTTGTCACTGCAACATAATACAATGTAACAGGCTGCCAATCAATTGCAAAAAGCTTGCTTAAACCTCTTTCAGCTAAAACTGTCATTAAAGTGAAGTCTCCCACAGAAGGGCAAGAGAACAACAGCAGGCATATTTTAAAGTATCTTATTCATGAGTAAATGCATGTTTTTTAAAAAACATTTCTTCAATGACGGCCAAATTTGAAGACTTCAGCTATACAACATCTATACTTCTTTCTTCAAAAGAAAACATATAGGTTACCATGCCGTGGTCAAAAGTGAAAACTCCAACGTCACGTCCGTGGTGAATGTGATTCCGTCTGATAATGGGATTTCCATGGTTTTTAACCCAAATCCCTGCTAACGCATTATTGGATATCTCATTGTCCTCATATATTCCCTGGGAAATAAAAATGTAAATTAAGACAGGAATCAAGAACAGTGAACAATTTTATCAAAGTAAAGAAATTAATATGGAAAATTACCTGTGCATGGTCTGTAATATAAAGTCCAACATTTTCACAGTCGCTGATGTTACAGTGTTTAATCGTAGGACAAGCTCCCTGGCCACTAACACATACTGCAGAGCCAACTGGAAGAAAACAGTACAGTTACCATAGCTTCAAAGCATAGTGTATTTATAAATAGTCTGGCAGTGCTTTTGCAAGAAAAGTTAGTGTGAACTGATATTTAAAAAAGATTTGGAGTGCACAGAGCCAAAGCATTGCAAGCCACTGGCAGAAAAACACCAATGTCATCATTTTGCAGATGCAAAAACCAGTGTAGGAGTTGCTTTAAATCGCTCTGCCAAGGTTATACAGCTGCCAGGACAATGGTTTATATAATAATTCATGCTTACGAAAGTTCTCACTCATTTTATTTCCCTGCACTAGGCCCACTGTATACTGACTGTTCACAACAAAGGACAACAACAAAATCTACCAAAATTCTCTGCTAATTACTGCCTTGTTTTACCTCCCTTTAAACTTTCACAACTCAGGACATCAAAGAGGCCAAACAAATAATAATTTTGTAGCATAMGAAGACACACTGTCTAACCAAAGATGAGCAGGACACAAATGCATAATCTCGAGTACAGAACTAAACATCAGAAACCAACAGGTCTCTTCCCAGCTGAATTACAAAGCTCCTTGAATGATTTAATGATTTCAGCCACCATAACATAACCCAGAAAATAAACCYTTTTCAGAAAACTAGGACTCAAACTGCTCAGGACTTCAGCAGATCAGCTCAATTCCCTGAATTCCATGACGTATGAAAACATGAAATTCCGCAGCCACTAAAATCAACAGTGATTTCTGAAAGGGAACACCTCATCTCAGGGAACCTGATCTATATAACACACACATTCCCTGCAATTAAACATCACTAAATAAGCAAGCCACTACCTGCTCTGTTAGTAAGTTTTCATATATCCTTCTAGCAAAATACCACAAAGACTATGCTTAAATAATTCACACACTCATTTACAGAGAGCTTATTTCTTTTTAATTCCTAAAGAAATTATTTTGATTGTCTAGTCTGACCTTATGAATAATACAGGCTATACTAATTCCCTGAATTAAGTCCTGCTTCAATTCTAGTAGCAGGAACTTCAGCACGTATCTCTTAGAAATATATTTAATTTTGATAACTCTATGATTTCCAGCAACTGAGAAACCAGCATAAAGCCTGTTAGTTGGCTAGAGGACTGTTACTCTTTTAATTTATACTTTAATTTCTCATCTGAATTCCTCCACCTTTAGCGCCCAGTTACTGATTCTCTTTATAGCAGTGTATGCCATACCCATGTTCAGTGCAAGCAATTTGCTCCTTCAGCCTTCTTCTTGATAAAGTAACAAATTACAGTTCACTGTGTTTTTCACTACAACTGAATTTTTCTGCTTTACCTTATGTGACTTTTCATTGAACGGTTTCTAAATTTCCCAACACGTTGCTATGGACACCAGAAAAGTGCACTTTATTCTGAAGCAGGACTAAGCAGAGGCGTTAACACAGTCTCTCTACTTCCACTCAGTATTCCCACAGGTGTAACTAAGGACCACATCAGTTCTTCTGGCCACTTGACTACCTGAGGGCTCATRTTTAGCACTTCACCCACAGCGACTCTAAGCTTCTCCCAGCTTTCCAGGAGAGAGGTTTATCACTTAGAAACAGGAACAAAAGCAAGTTGTGTGTATAATGTTGCGCTTGCTCAGACTGATGGGAATGGTGTTTGACAGCCCACCTACAGGAAGGTCATGGCAACCCATCCTCCTGGTTATAAATCTATAGTTAGATGATATTCATATTGTATCTATAATACTCTATAATAAAGTCCTCATTGTCTACAAGTCTCATTAATATGGGTCTTATTTGTTCTCTGCAAGTCATTAGGTTAAAGTCAAGAAGTCATCTTTGAAATAACCACAAAAAAAAAGCCATTTATAGTTACCCTGAAAGTTATTTTTCATCTATTTGGTGTATGCTCTGGTAATTCTGTAGAATGCTAGTATTTCAAGGAAGTATATGTTGAAATCAAACGTTTTTCAAGGATCTGTGTAATTATATTGGGACCACTGCCTTCTTTTGGTCAAAGAAAGTAATCAAAAATGCCAACAGTGTGATGCAACCATTATAACCTTCTGTAAATACATACTAATTTGATTCAATCATATATTTTAAATTCTTGATTGACCAACCCTCTGCATTTATACCTCATCATTCTACCCAAGATCAATAGGCAGTACTCTTGCAATACTTCATCCTGCATAGTCTCACCCAGGGGCAAAGACCATCTCATCGAMGCTTCAAGTTACCCTTGATACATAATAGAAGCCCAGAGAATTTCCTGGCCAGTTCTTTTTAAACTCCTGCATGATTTTAGAATGTCTATTTTTACAGCTGTTTAACCTCATCCACAGTTACTGTCAAAGAGTGGAACATGTTTCATTATCCCTCTAGGGTATGAGGACATTTATCATTCCTGCCTATTCTCATTAAATATGGAACAAAAGTTACACAACACTTTGCCATTCAAATTTTTCCATTCTATGATGGATCGGCATCACTGCTAAAACTCCCTTTGTTCCCCAAATTAAGACACTAGCACTGTCTCTTCTAGACAGATGTTGCATCTTGTCTTGTTTATCAAGTTCTTTGTGGCAGTAGAATGGTATTTTGATGGGGTGTTTGTATTTTGGGGGGAGGCCCCCACAGTTTCCTTCAAGTCCTAATTTCCTCTCTATATTAACTGTTAAGAATTTCTCCTTTCTTGTATTTTGTAATTGCTTGCACTCCCCTTCCCTCTACTTCTTTTGGTGCAACTGAGGAGCTATGGATTTCTGGAACCCAGTGTGATGTTCTAAAAGCATACCTTTATCACATTTTGCTTATTTAAATGAAAGCAATCTTTATTCTGACTCAGTTCACTGGACTTGAGTATTGATTGTGACAAATCGGTACTTCTGGAGTACCAAGTACATATAGTACCTACTGGTTTAAGATTTTGTTTACTCAGAATATAATGATTGCACACACTTAAGCAGTATTTTAAAAAAGCCACATTGCCATCCACTACTACTTTTATCCATCAAGGTGAGGACTAAGATTTGTTCCACAATGGATGCAACAGAACCTCTAGACTCAGGATCTTGCCATTTAAACTTTATTTAAAAATATTTCAAAGATGCTTTGGACTGGCAGCAGGAGACCTCCAGCTTAAATCACTTGCACTTACATAGCTCCCATCTTTACATATTACACACATTAAGAACTTTACATATGACACAATGTAGAAATATGCTTTAATGCAATTAGGAGATCTACAGAAAGGGTATCAAGCATGTGCTAGGAAAGATTTTGAATGCTTATGGATCCATATTTCAGAGACATCAATTATCTGGAAAGAGTAAATGCCTTTTCTGGCAGACTGCCATATTTCTCCCTTTTTACACAAACTCAGTACTTCCTGAGAAGGTTATAGCAAGGCTTGGTAGGATTAAAAAGCCAATAAAATTTAATAATCAATAAGTGATGACAGTATAGCCTCCACAGCGCCTCTAAAATTGACCAGAAATTTTAACTTTGGAGAAGAAAAGCAACAATTCAATATAGTAAACATTCAGAAATCCAGAGTCTTGGAGGGAGCAAAACTCCAGAATTCTCAGAAATTATAAATGGTCATGAAAAAAATTATCAAAGCTTAATTTTAATAAACAGCTTTCACAAAAATCTCAAGATCTACTGGCTTATCTATAAGCACACATTTCAATATGAAGTCATGCAGCTCTTCAAACTACTTTTATAACCCAAGCTGAATGCGGTCTTATCTAATTCCTCTCATTTGTTGTCAGGATCCCCAATACTTGTAATATGAGAAGTTTCAGAACAATTTTTCTTCATATACTTCAATTTCCCAGTATTGTCATTAACACTGGGATACTGGGAGCAGCTTGCTGTCCCCTTTGCTCCTCTTTCGTCATTTTTGACACTTCCAAGTATTTGCTGATGTGTCTCCAATAAAACAGATGGTGATGCGAAGTGTAGAGCTGCAAAGCATGGAACTGCCTTGACCAAGCGCAGTGTTTTCTAGCCCAAAACCTCCCAGAAAGCACATCTTCCTCTAGAAGGCACAGACCAGGAATCCTTCCACCATTCTCATCATGGTTCCCTGCAGTATTCCCTCCTTCATGAGCAGTAATACTTCTAGTTGGAAGAACTCTTTTTTTTTTTTGCTCCACGCACAGCCTGMTGCACAGATCCATTCCCTTTCCCTAGCTGCCCTTGGCAATGGGAAGTTTGTACGGTCATTTCCATGTGAAGACTCGCTATCTTAATTCTGCTGAACCTCTTCTTTCTGACACTCCAACTCCACTGCATCTGCTTGCGTTCAAAGATGTCAAACTTGCCATGTCTCGTGTCTAGTGACTGCAAACTGTCATGTCTTCCTGCCAATGACTAAACTGCCATCCAGCTCCTCACTTCCAGACTCTGACCTGTTCTTTCTAGACTACCGGTGTTTCCCAAATCAGGCTGAATGAACTCCTCATTGTCTCTGATGGTGAAATGAGTCTTTCAATATTTCTGCCTGTACAGCTTCTACTCATCCTCTGAATATGTCAAATAATTCCACTCCGAAGTGAGCTGAGCTTATCTTGTGACTGTTTAATGCCATCAACCCCAATACTGAATATCACAACAAACCTAATAAACAAATCCCATGTGTACCCCCCTTCAAATGCCCCATCCTGCCAGCTACACAACCATATATACCAAAACCACGTGTGTTTACATAAACTGTAACTTTTCAGCTTCAAACCAACTGGCCAAAGAGTCCAAACAGATTCAAACAGAAGACCAAGTACACATTATCACAAAGGTTCTGGACACAAAGGAGTCACTGTGATAGTGCCGCTCCAAGGCAATTAAGGCTTGCAGACCTGAATTGAATACCTGCATCAAAAAATAAAATATGCCAATAGTGATTATACTCAATTTGTTGTGTTTCTTCAAACAATAAAAAGCCCACTAACCCGTGCAAGTACTTCGAATAATACAGTGATCTATAATTGGACTGCAGTTTACGGTGATCTCTAAGCAGTGGTGCGCATTGTGGTGCTGAGCAGATTTGTCATCAGGGTTGAACTGAAAAAGGAAGAAGACACAAATGCTGTATTTAACTGTTCAGGCGTTAAAATAAATTTTAAAAGATCTGCTTGTCGTTGAAATTCTTACCCTGATTGTCATATATCCAACATAGGCATCTTCAGAACCCTCCATAAAAACGAAGGTGGAATCTCTAGTGTTTTCTATTATAACTTTATCTGCTACTTTTCCAGGTGCTGTAAAGAAAACAATCAGTAAGTCTTAGTTCATGCCACTGAAAAAAATCCTCAAAATACTTACAGAATTCTGTTCAAAGCAACAAAGGAAAATTAACACTATTGTTGGCACATAGTCTTCCTGTCAGAAGAATCTTAAAAAAAGGAAGTTTCAAAGACAATTAAGAAACTAGTCTTCAACTAAGACAATCTGGCACCAATTTAGTAATATCTAGTACCATGAGAAAAACCTTCTCTTGTACAGAGCTACTTTTTGATACTACTTATGATGAACTGAATTAATATGGATTTAATGTTTAAACATGGTTAACAGGCTGGAGGCACTTTAAATCTTTCCAAGTACAATCTATTCTGGTATTCCAAACCTTTTTGTTAAAGCAAATTTGAACCACTATTTAGTAATCTGCTCATGACCTACAAATGACCTCCCCACACTTCTCAAATGTACGATTCAGAGTTTTGAAGTGATACCCTCATTATTCTTTACTGAAAAAAACCCCATCAAATTAGATTAAACTATACTACTGGCGGAATGTACAGGAGGTTTCCAAGTGGTTCATTTCCAAAATGCCATAACGTGCCATTTGATTTCCTGTGTTACCAGCGAGGCTCTGCTCAATTCTTTACCCTTAATCCAAAGGCAGGCGATGTTTACATTGGGATGGCAGCAGCCAGCAGAGGGAGCACGTGTTAACAACAGCCTTGCACTGGAATAAATTCAATGACGCTCATTCACAAGCAAGATCGTCTGTCTGATTCAAACCTGCACATTAAATATGCAAGCCACAAGCAGCCTTCCCTCAATACATCAAATATAAAGGTGGAAGTTTCATATACTATAGCAGATAACTTATCTGATAGCATTTTAAACCATTCCCAACTCAACACAAACATGAGCAGGTATTTGCCCTAAATCCTGTATTTTATTGAAAAGCCTACGCACAGGATTCCTCACGAGCAGGTCCTTTTCTGTTGTCTGTTGACATTAGTACAGACAAGTGGTATGTCCTGTTCTTTATCACTCTGGCAGAAAGATGTCACTCAGAATGAAGCAACATTTACATTATTATCCAGCTTGTTCTCACTATCTAAAAGGCCAATCTCCGCTTTCATTACTGCAGAGCTGCAAATATTTTAAGGTAGTCTAGCTCTCCTCTTCCACCACTATTCACTTAGTACTAGATAACAACTAAAAGAGGCTTTGATGAGGAGTTGTGTCATCACACAAAACGTATTTCTGTGGCTTGGTAATATTTTTATATATTCACCATGGTGCAAATGCTCTGGCATAAACAAATCTGTGTATTTCAGCACACGAAAAGGAACAGCACCACAGCACTGCAGGTGAACCAAAACCACGAAAGAAACACAGCCCCTAAGAGGACATGAGAGCCATACATCAGTATCAGAATTGTGTTCCCTCTCAGGGTGGCACAGAAAAATTGCATTTCACACCAGATGCTCTGAGACACTATTAAAGAGAGAGATTTGTGGAATTGTGCTTCTAGGTGTTTGCAATGCACTTGGATCATGTTCTCTACAGACACCTTCCTCTCAGCACAGGAGCTACTACAGAGGTAGTAACTTCTGAGTTTGGAATGTCCCAGAACACCCATCATGGAACATGGCAGTTAGTAAGACCACTGCACTTAGATCTCCCTAGGAAAATACTGAAGACTTCCTTAAACATTGGTTTCATTCTAAAGGCACCAATGAAATTCTCTGAATCTTTGCAAAATCATCATTCAGAGAAATAGCTCTATTTCAGCTTCTGGTTTAGACCACTTCAGAAAAGAGAAACCAGTACAAGAATCGGAAATGGAAGAAAGGGCCACTAATTTTGTAATCAAGCAAAACACAGCTCCCAAGAAGTCTATTTGCTGAAGCCTAAGGGAGTCCTGTTCCACAGGATCAGAATTCATGCTCAGCTTAAGGACCATCATGGACCACTTAGAAATAATGTAACAGAAAGCCTACAGCAAGGGACTGCCTAAAGAATTATAGATGAACTGGATATTGCCTCAGAATTCCTCAATTCCTCAAAAGGAATAAAACAATTTCACTTTTCTATGCATTAAAAGAAAAAAAAATATCACTACATTCTGCAGGAAATAACTGTGACCCTGTCCAATTGTACCAAGCAAAAAACATCATCTTTTAGATCTTACAGTCTGCAAAATCTAAACCACAAAGCTCTAAGCAAGTCCAAGATATAAATTTCAATTCAAAGATGCAGAATGGGTATTTGAAGAAGAGCATGTGAAAGTACTGTTGCACCCTAACACAAAAATTATCAAATTATGATAGTTTTCTTAGCATTTTATATTCTTCCACGCTAAGAACTACAACAATAACTCTTACTGGGTTTACTAATTWTTGTTGACTGAAAAATCTTTTGATAATCCCTTTTCACTTAGTTGCACATTATTTAAGTCAAATGGAAAACAAAGGGGAAAAATGAAACCTGTAGCTTCTAAAATACACACAATTCAGTGAAGATTTTCATATCAGGACACATCTGTACAACTGCTGAAACTCAGCCAGTTGAGAGACTTTGTGTCTGGAGTGAGACGAGCACTCCATGGAAGGTTCCTATTCCGGCAACAAACACACCCCTCTCTCCAACCCTGGAAAACAGAATTCTTTCAAGAAATTCATAGGTATTTATCTGCTGAACCAGATGCAACAAGTTCCTTACAGAACCTCTGCTCTTGCTTCTTTCTTGGCAATTCAGATACGCCACAGTACTAGTAATTCCTCCAAAGGCTTTCCTTCTGAACCAACTCCTTCCCCCAGATTTAAGGGAAGAAATAAATAACCCCAAAATTAAATAGAACAAAACAAACTCAGAATACGAGGCACTATTCTGTAAGCACATTTTGCTTACACGAGAAAGCAGAAGCTTCTTGCTAGCTCAAAGTATGTTAAAGGTGCCTTTCTAATAATGTTGTGCCTCTTCAGAAGCCAGAAGAAGAAACTATTAGAGAAATTTGAGTAGAACTGCAGAGAGATTTGGTGCTGCCTTAATCCTACCATTCTGAAAAGCATGCCAGACTGAACAGAGAAGAGGTCGTTCTCCAAGGCTTAGCGGTTCACTTTAATTTGTTTTCTTTTCCAGACAAATGAAAATTGACTCTCTCTACAATGTCACTCACCATTCAGTGGAGAAAGTCTGAGGAAGTGAAGTGAGCAATGCCAAAAACTGAAATATAAATATATCTAGCATTTCTGGAGTCCTTTCGGAGGTTTTGTTCCCCAAGACAGCTATTCTGTTACAAAAATACACAATGAAGATCCCTGGCTTTTAAAGGACTGTAGTTAAGATAACTATTTTTCTGAATAACTTAGCTTAATTCCAGAAGAAGGGAATGCAGATGGCTTTTCAAAACTTAAAAGGAGACAGAGAACATGCAGAAGTTTAAAAAGATATCAAAGATATCATTTCAAGTGTCATGAAGTAATTGAGAAATTGTATACCTTAGGACAGTGCTGATTCCATTTCTTCTGAATTTTAAACACTTCATGAATACGACTTGCCCTATTTGTACTGTCATGCTCTATGTGAAACAGAAGCCAGGGGTATTCTGTTATTTGTCTGTGGCCATGTCTCCATTAACAAGCACTGCAGCCTAGAATAGGAGTGGTACCACAGAGGGAAATAGTGCTGAGGACGAGACATCCCCACCACACACACGGCAGGGCAGGGAGGTTTAAAGAGACTGACTTTGGACTAGTCCTCGCCAGGTCCCTCTGCCTGAACACTCACTGGCTACTGGAGAGCAATAAGAGTATTCCAGGAACACGTCTCTTAAATTAGTCTCATCCAAAAGGAATCCAGTTTGTGCTCCAAAAGCTCTCCACAACACAGACCAAAGCACTGTAAGTGGGCATGTTCAGAATGTTAGCTCCAGAAATGTAGTCACAAACTGACAAACTCACATACTAACAACACAGCCACATCTTGCAGATCTGCGGGGACAAGTTTTAAGAGTAACACTGGAACAATCTGACTGCACTGCTCAAAACCGTTCTCACTGCCAAGACTGCAAAACCCAGGCAAGAAGTGCCAGAACTGCCTCACTCAAGAACAGAACAGTTGATATGGAGAACAGATAAATATCCGAAGAGGCACTTCGCAAAACAAAGAAAACACATACACACACACACACACACACACACACACACACACACACGAAACACACCCACCAAAACAAACAACCTCCCTCCCCCCCGGCCTTACAAACAAACAGCAAACTCCAAACCCACCACCCTCAATAAAACCCACAACCCAGAAAACCCAACCAACTGAACAACCTAGACAGACAGCTTCTCAGAAAACAGAAACAGCAGGTAATTCACTTCTGGGTCATCACAGGAGCAAGAGCTCTGAGACCCCTTAACCAAGGTCTCTACCAAACAGTAACAGAGCTTAAATTCCTCCCAGTTATCGTGCTAGTGGGAATTAGCATGCTCACAGTAGTGACAGGAAAGCAAACAGCTCCACAAGTACCACAATCTGCAGCCTGGTATATCACCCTATATTAACTTTCTAAACCTTTTCTATTCTCCAGGTCTTATTTCCTTCTCCATAAAAGGTTCTCCTTCAGAGAAACAGTTGGCAGATGAACAGAGAAAGAACCTCCAGTCTCAGAATCTCTCTGTTGGATGCTCTCATTTCCTTCCTCRAGATGGAATTACGATGCTGAAGAAAATGGGACAGATACTAATTTGGGCTTGTTCCCACTGCTCGTTTCTACTCTGGAGATGGGTTTTATATATACGTATTTATGTAAAAATTTCATAAGAACCACCTGAAAATTTCAACTGCTCTCCTATAACTGAATGTACTTTCTGACAAATCCAATTTTTTTTTCTCCTAATGAAATAAAAAGATAAATAAGCTATTCCAAGAACTAGCAAGCAGACAACAGTATTTTAGCATGAAGCATCAGCTACTTTTTAGTGAGTGACTCTTGTACAAAAACCACTTATTTACTAGCCTAATGAAAAAAGATGGGCATTTATACCAGACACTTGATACACCAGAGTATCATTGCAATTAAGGTAGTAATTAACATAAGTTTAGACACTGATGGTCCCAGTTTACATACCTGCACCAATCATGGTGATTGGAGATTCTATATATATCCACTCATCAGTATATATACCAGAGTGAACAAAGATAAGTCCATCAAAATGAGCTTCTTGAACTCCACCAAGAGCATCCTCAATGGTATCATAATACTAGAAGAAAAGGGACAACATTACAGAAATGTCCACTTCCACTTATATACAGATATATAAATATTTTTAAGAACTGCTTTAGAAACCTACCAACATATTTTCTCTTCCTTTGTATCTTGCAGGATTACTGTAGAAGTGTTCAGCAAAACCTGGCTTTACATGTGCTCCTTTGTACTGAAACAAGGAAAATACTTTGTGATAAGCTTGCAGACAGGTGGGTCTGAATGCACTGACATGAGATCTAYTAATTCCCTAATTAACAAACCATTTGCTGGTATCAGTTTGTCCCAGGAAGTAAGAATCATACACTGACCTCCTGTATCAGGCACACAATTTGAAATGGCAACACCAAAAAATGTCTGAGCCTAAGGGAGTGATAAGCTAAACCAAGAGTCCAACCTACTTAGGCAGCTAGAAACCCACTGAAAAGCTTCACCTGAAGCTCTCCGCAACAACTGTTCTTACTTCTAGCTCTCGATTTCCTAGCAGCTTGCCACAAAAACTGCATTTAGATGGTGAGAAAAACAGAATCCCACACCTTCACTTGTGACTGAATACTAAACAAAGAAGCCAAATCAAGCGTTTGTCCTCAACACACTTCAGAAATTCATTAACCAACCACACATGGCATCGTATGATACACTCACCTTGATGCTGATTTCTTTCACTTATGTTTTCCTAGTATCATGTCCAGCCATTTGTTCAATACCTTTGAAATTCTGGATTACAGGTGCAATCACATTCCTTAAAGAAAACTTGTTTACCCCCAGTCAGGCCAGCTGTAAATCACTATTTAGCCCAAGTGATATTATCAATGTCTGTCTGGTTTACCAGAGGAAGATGCACTCAAATCTGATAACCAGCACATGCACCGGTTTAGTAACACATGGCAACAACGTCTTTCAAGCTGAGAGCCTCAGACCACAAAAAACTCTTACACGAAATTTCAGTGATGCAAAACCCAACACACAAGAGCTGTATGCTCAAGGACTCCATTTTACCATGTGGTGTCTCCCTAAAGTGTGCCTCAAAACAGGAAATAACTTCTGAACTCCCCCTACTGCGTAACACCACGAGGATCTCTCCCACCTCCTCAGTCACATCACCCTAAAGTCTAAACTCAAGATAATTACTATTGTCAGCCACACTTCAGAAGATGGTGTTTTTACTTTCATAAATATCTATAAATTTGAATATAAATGAATATTACTGTTACCAGCTGCTGGAAGCTTTCTTTCCAGGGATTCGGATGTTCATATTCTTCTGGATTAATCTGATAAAATTTACCAGGTTCAGGATGCATCATTGGACGAGTGTACTCAAATACTTCCATATACAATCTTTTCCTGAGCAGAAATGTCAAGCAGAAGAGAAAATTAATGCATTTCTGATTACTCTTCCATTTTAACTTAACATCAAAAGTTAAAACCTGGGGTTTTTTCCAACATGATTTTCCAGTCAGTGACAGTGAATATAACCAAGATCATTACCTACCACTTAAACACAATTTTTTGTTGTAGACTTTTATGTTTTTCTGAGAAAAACATTGACATGTTTCACAATCCAAGAGAAAAAGTTCTCAACATGCAATTTTCATGAAGAAATTTAAGCAGTTCCAGTATTTGTGAATCAGAGTGTAATTGTCTATTAACTACAGCATTGCTTTAACACTTACAAAAGCTACTAGCACAAGAATAACAAAACTTAAGACCAAGCGTGCCACCACCTCTTCCTCACCTTGCCAAAAAAAGACTGAAAAATGCATTCACAGAGAACAAGTGATGCACTGTATTCCAAGAAGAGTTCATCAGTGAACAAATTACAGTCGTTTAAAAAGAAGAAAATGGCACACAGCAGTTGGATTCTTYTGATTAGTGCCAGAATGCAAATAATTGCAGTGTCTGAGCCTGCTGATATTAAGCCCAGACTTACAGGATGCCACTGAATCACAGAAGTTGTAATTCATCTGACAAGACATCCCCAAAGCTGTCTTTAGGACAGAAAAAGGGGCATTTTGGTGATGTTATTTTTATCTTTTTCTTTCAGTCTCAATTATTTTTTTAAAAAAAGCAGCTTAAGAAACATGTTATTTTTTCCCTTATAAAAAATTACAAATTTGGATCCCATTTATTCGAACTCTCAGTAACCTAGAGGTAGGGTAGACTCACATGGGGGAAAACAGTCCAAGTATCCAACCATTAAACAAGGGAAGCAAAAATCCAACCAAACAAAAGAAAAGCATTTAAGTAACACTAGAAGATGCTTGCACCTAACATGAAGAAATGTTTTGTTTCTTTTGTGTGAAGTAACACAATCCCAATAGTAGCCTAAAAAAAGGTAAAAGAGGGAAGAAGGAATGGCTACTGAAGGAACTTATTTTTTTAAAATATGCATTGTTTAACTAGTATCCACACTAGTAGAGACTCAAGTTCTACTGTTTAATACATATAATCAGATATTCATAAGCAATAAATAATGCTTAACTAAACCAGACATAATAAAATACAATTGGTTTTAATTCAACTAATTGTAACCAACATTTCAATTTTTCTATTGTACTGGCATCTTGAGCAGCGCATGTAGTATTTCTCAAGATAATGAGGAATAGCTTTTCACTTACCACAAAATTGGATCATTAGCCAGCTCACTGAAGCGTTTACACACACAAGCTGCTCTACAGAGATCCTGCTCCAGCAGGTAGGAGAAGATCTTTAGAACCACTTCATCTGGCAACTTCTCCTGAAGATATTGTTCTGCAGGTGCTGCTATTAAACAGTAATCAATACAAGATTGACATATTTAGCCAGCTCAAATTCTGACCGAAAAAGGTTACCAACTTGTCACTTGAAAGATTCCCGTTTAAAACGCCAATTATCTCAAGGCAGCCTTTTTTTAAAAGCATGTTTCTTTTAAATTTGAAGGCAAAAAAAATCTGATACAAGTTACAGACTTTAAGTTATCTTCCCAAACTTCCTAGTTCACCTTTTCTATTGGAGGAATCATTCTGCATACAACTGCAGATGTTAAGTAGGCTACTGTGCATGCTCCACATATAGTGGCTTCTCACTGCTATTAGCTTCATTGTGGTTCAATTAACCCACATTATCCATACAATAGTAATACTGCAGTCCCAAAGCCAAAATCTCTGCAAACGTTTTCAAACACGAAAGAATTTAATCAGAAATAGTCACTGTCTGAAAAACTACTAGTAAGACTTCCTTGTTCTCCCACAATGAACACATTAGGGAAAGAGAACATCTGGGATGTAGGAAACCAATAGCCAGCAATAATTCCAAAGTCTCCTCCTTCCACTTACTCCCATTTATGCTCTGTTAAAATGAAAAATCTAAACCAGAAGAAGTGTTAAGTCTTGCCAGACGTATTCCTTCAGAGAGGCTGGAGAAAGTGGTATTTCCATGTCATAGTGTGGAGACAGGAGTGCACTTTGTTAAACCCCTGCTCTTGGGCACTCTACATCCAACAGTTCCTTTGGGAAACCCTCACCTGTAGTTTGTGTTCTCACAAGACCCTTCTGTGGCAGGAATCCTCAAAGCAGGACAGTTCTGCTTGCACAGGTCACTTGGTTTGGTTACTGGCTTTAAGATCCTTTCTACAATCCTAAAGGTACAACCACACAGAGCAGCTTCCAAAGTTTAGAGCATTTGTATGCAAGGCATTAAAAGCTCCTGCCTGCTAAATTTATAGCACAATTACATCCATGTAATGCCCCTTATTTATTTTTTCCTAGAACATCTGAGCCTAAGGAGCAATAGGACTGTGATTTTGGCTACTTCAAGAAGCCTACTGAAGTGACCTTAAGAAAGACGATGTACTAAATGTGAACTGTGGCTTTACAAAGATACTGAAACTGTGGTCTGCAGACCCCATCACCAGAACCCATGTACTATGACAGAACTAATTAGAGATGTTTTTCCAGGGCATCATGTTTACACCTCTGATCAGACCAGGTTATAGAAATTCTGTAATATTACTGAGTTTGCAGTGCCTGAACCTGTTCCTTGTTGCACCATTGTATGAATGTCCCCTTAGTGATTCCCAAATACTGATTTCCTCCAAGATGCCGGAAGCGCATTTATGCAGTTGACAGCTGCTCACAGCAGTATCACAGCTCACAGCCATAAGCTATAGGTACATGCCACTTCAACCCAGCAAAAATCTACGCAGTGCTGAAGTGGTAAGCACCATCATTCCACAGCTATGTGCTCCCACAGTATCCCAGTCTCCTCTAAAATATTTTTTTATGATCAACTCCTTGATGTAGCTCACTGCAAGCTACAAAAGTGCTAGCATGGGACACAACAAAGGACACTGGAATGAACACCCAGAAGTTGGCCACAACAGTTCTCTTCTGCAACAGCATTATTAATGTCGGAGTACAAAATTATTTTTATTCAAGAAAACAGAACAAAACAAAGCCTTATGAGCTAGGCTGAAGCCAGTAAGTTGGTAAAACTTATGAAATGCAAGTAGTCTGGAAAGGGCTTCTGCTCAAGAGRCACTTGGGGAGCCCAAAGCCTGGAGAGCACAACAGCAGCCCACAAGGGGAACGCGATTGGGCATCAACAAAAAACGTCACATGCACAGTCCATGCTGGTTTTTAAAAAGGTTCTTTCCACTGGAGATATAAAGGGTCTTTCCTGTGTCAAACAGGCAGGAACAGTTCATTCTACAGTCCTAATTACTCTTGAAATGCATCACAGGATAACTGGACATTGCTTCTGAATTAATCTTTTTCTGGTAGCTTTCCAGTTAGATGTAGTCTTCTACTGTCTTACTGAAAGCTGAAGTGTGATATTGCAAATGCAAAGCAGTAAATCCTCCCAAGTTTTCCATGATCTGTCTTCTCCTTTCAATACACAAATCCCTGAGGCATACAATTTAATCAGTTACTTCCACAAACAACCTGCAGATTATTTTCTTCCTTTATCTATGTTAGGACCTGGAATAATTTTTTATTCAAGGGGGAAGCTCACTAGTGTAGTGCCTTCCCACTGTTCCCAAGTTCATACTCCTGTTTTCTTTCCAAGGCTCTATCTTAAAATGAAAATTAAAATCCAGATATGTTTCCTTACTGCAAGGGACAWGGACCAACTTTAAGAAAGTGTCAAAATACTTCTTGAAATAATTACAAAAAGTTTTAAAAGCCTCAATAAACCTCCTTACCCCCACAAGTTTTCAAGTTGCATTTACTTGGAAACTTAGGCACTGCTTTCAAAATGAGGATGATGATTTTACAGGTGTTTGCTACCCTCACTCAGCTTTATCCAACATACTGTAGAAGTGAGTAATTTAATTTAAATTGCCCTTTTGCTCAATTAAGCAGGGGTTGATTTAAGATTTCTCCCCTCAAATCACTGAGATCATGATTACCAGGTGAAATTCTCCAGTATAATTTGGAAAAGCTAATTCACTTCTGAATGTGAAGACTTAAAATTGTCTCTGCATCCACAAGAGACCTACGTGCTTTTGTTCTATAGATCCACACTTCACATCTTGGATATCTTTTAAATATGTGTCAAAGCAAGGATGCAATCAATGTGTTCTTCATCTCAGTTTACAAAAATAAGCCAAAACAGTTTTAAAGGCCTGTGTGGCCACCAAATAAGAAACATTTACATGCTCCTACTCCTGACAGTTTCATGCCTATTGATGAAGTGAAGGTAAAGTACAAAATGCATACTCATATTTAAAAAAAAAAAACCCAACCAGTTTTCCAAGTAAGTGTCAAAACCAGACAAGAATAAAAATAAAAACAAAGTGCAAGAGCTCATCACCAATCTTCATCTTTGCCCTAACGTAAACTGGCAGTTGAACTATTTATGATTTAGTAAGCATGAATATAACTGCACAACTGAAAGTCAGAAACATAGCTGGTTATGTCATTCAGTTTCCACAGGATATGCATGAAGATAATTTAGTTTCAGTTTTGATCATTTAGCTGATAGGGACTAGTAAAGTAATACCAAGACAAAGAGCGGGGAAAGCTGCCTGAAAGTGAATTCCCTTCTTTGTACAAAGACTGAGAATGCCATCTCAAGAATCCAGAACTGTAAATTATGTCTTATACAGTTATCTTTTTTGGCCATTTTAGTGGAGAACATGAAAACAAATAGCTTTGACGCCATAAAGAGGTATTTAGTGAAAATCTTTTCTTTCTGAGAAGCAGAAATATGACAAAAAATTGCATGTATTGTTTTTGGGAAAGTATCTTAGGAAATCAATAGGAAAAGAAAAACATCCATTTAAAAAGTCAGTTAAGTTCTGTCAACTATGAGTTCTACACGTTCCTAATGCACAGAGCAATCAATGAGTGACCCAGTTAACCTCAAGTCTCAGTATGTACTGCAAATCCATAGTTCAGTGAAAAGAGAAATTTAAAACAGCAACACTCCAGCAGCACTAACTCTGAAATCTCTATTAAAATACACATTTTTCCAACTCCTGGCTCTACACCAGTTGGAAACTCTAGATGACTGGCATTTCTCCTTTTGACTTGGCCAAATTTTCCTAAACTCAGACTCTGTACAAAAACGAATGGTTTTCCACCAAGAAACTTTCCTGTATTTCTTGTCCCACGCCTTCATTTCCTCTACAGTTCTAAAATAAACAACTCTATATCCCAGATGACAATACACAGTTGCCACTCACAACAATCCAGAAAGTCTCATGCCTACAACTCAGTCACAACAGCTATCATTATTACCTATGCCAACAAAAAACGTGAGGTGAAGAGGATTGTGTGTTAAAATCAATCTCACCACAACCAATACTTGTACAAATTTAGAGGAATCTCTCAGAAACTGAACAGGGAGAATACAAAATAACAATCACCCATAATGTGAAAGAGATTAACATAAAATGGTTTGAGGAGGACACTCCCTTCTTAAATTGCAACTGATTTGAAAACAATCTTAAAAGTACAATTGTAAAATCACTGTTTACAATTCCTCTGTTAATTCCAAGCTGGAGAAGCCTCCACAATCCCCTTACTTTCCCCACATGAGCTCAAGAACATAACAAACGGAAGGTGCAGCGAAAAGTGTGACACTGATTTCCGATGGAATTCTCCATTCATGTTGTAAATTGTACCACAGGACTCAAGTTACACACTTTCACTAAAGCACGGAGGCAAATAAAAGCACAATGAAGAACACAGCAAAAAAATGGATGACATGGAAGAAAAGCTAAGAACTGGCAAGAGAAACAGTCTGTGACAAGACAACTTTGCACTTCAGATAGCAAAATCAGGAAATTAACTGATGCAAAATGACAGTGGTTGATGTCCAAGTGGTTATGGCTACTTCAAGAACATAAATCTGAGGTTAAGTGGTTCTTAAACAGCAGCTGAAATTAAGTGTTAATCAAAGAGGGGGAGAATAAAACAGAGCGGGCAAAAGACAGAGCTTGGAAGATAAAATCTTTCACTATGGAGAAGGTGAGAGGCCAGAAAGAGCAGACCTCAACAGAAGCAAYGAAAATAGACCCAAAGCCTTGTGCCAGCTGCTCAGTTTTAATTCACAATATTAAGGGAGACACGGACTAAAAAAACCAAAAAACACAAAAAGCAAGAGAAACCACATCAATGGGAGTTGGCAAGCATTGGTGTTGATTCTCCAGGGAAGAGTGACAGCAGATCTCCTGGAACTAATGAGTGTGTCAGAAGACAAAAAAGAATACAAGCAGAGAGATTGTAGATATATACAGGTACACACACCCTCCTATTTGTTCTTTTTTCTATGTAGTTTTTCAATGTGTGTGCACACAAATAAAATACACACACAATATATAATTATACAATGTACCTATACTGTAGATGTGTGCAAAAATACATGTACATTATGTATGTAGGTATATGTGTATTTTAATTTACAAACACACAAATTCTCTCCTTCTCTCCACAATGAAGTGCTATAATGACACACCAAAACTACCTCTAAACAATACAATGCCATCAATATGAGAAATGGTAAATGAAGCACCATTGCAGCATTACTGCTCCTAACAGTAGCTTAGATACAACTACACAGCATTGGGAGAATAAAAAACCAACCAAAATATGCCTGCAGTGAAGCAGACACACCAGAGAACCAGATTCTAAAAATTCTCATTAAAATCATGCTGCCAAATTTGAAGTTCAGACCAAGCTTGCAGTTTTGGGGTTTTTTTCCCCCTACTGTTTCTTAGTTGAAGAATGAATACACAGGAAAAATATGGGTGCAATGTATGGGTGGGTGTGTGAAGTCAAAATGTCTCCATCCCTTCTCCCTCACCCCATTTTTGCACAAAAGCTACTACCTGATAAATCCTGGGATTTCCCAGATACTCTAGCACGTTTTGCTCGGTGACCAAAGTTTTCAGTAGCTGAAGTAGAGGCACCCTTTAATGAAATAAATAAGAATTAGTTCAGTCACTAGATAACTAGAAGAATATACTAACTAGTTTCATATTCTTGCAACAGTAAGATTTCCTTTACAATTAAAACCAAAGAAGTTACCTCCATACTGCTCTTTGTAGGGCAAGCTGTTCTTTTAGGTAGAAGAGTTTTTCTGCGAAGTTGGTATGGACTATTTTGTGCACCAGGACCTGATTCTTCTGCAACCATATCTGCAGGTACATCATCATCTGCAAACAAAAGAAGACATTTGATAATTGGAATTGTAGTTTTGTTTTATACCAGGAAAGTGCTACAGAAATTTTCAGGTAAGTACATAGTCAGGAGAGTGGGGAGGAAGTGCTAGAGAACAGAGCACTTTTAGTAAAAAAAAGTCAGAATATACATAGCATACATAAAGCTACATAAGAAAATACACATGAAGTAACTTACATTCTCCACATGTACACAGCAGCTACACCAAAAGCTGCTTAAGAAAAACCAAACAACCAAAAACCTAGGCTTTTGGTTTCTCTGCAAGCACTTAATTCACTATGCCAATTCAATCACCTCATTACCTCAAATTTTTCACCTAACACCATCAGCAGAATGAGGAACACTGAAGTGTCAATTATTAACTAGATGCTATCAATAAATCCTTTAGTAAACACAGCACTTAGTACAAAACTCAAGGCAGAGTTTTCCTCAAACGTTCTGGGAATAGCTCAGGCCAGCATACAAAACCTTCTATAAAATAGAGGTATCTTTAAATACACACATTCTCTTCACCTAAATTATACTTGAAAAAGTAAGAGTATATTTTCTCCCTGCCCTTTAAAACAGAAGTGCAGGAAGTGTCATGAGTATAATTTTAAAGGTTTTGATTCATTAGTTTCAATTTTCCCTGTTCATATATTTATGGAACATACTGGAAACAAGCAAGAAATAATTACTCATTGCTGCATGCCCTATAACGAACATTACATTATAAAGTTGCAAGAATTTTTAAAAGGCCAGAACAAAAGGCATCTAGAAAATAAATTAAAGCCAACTCCACTTAAGTAAAAGGTATACTTTCTGCAGATGCTTAACTATGAGAAAAGAATTTTGGATTTCCTTTTCATTTTAATTGCTTTTTGTTCTTAAACCGGGCAAACATGATGTGAAAGTGATAGCCATAAAAGCAATGCCATAGAGCCAGTAGTTTTCCTGAATATATTAGGTTGGAGAGACTGATGCCAAATCAAAAAAAAGATGCCACAAAAAGAACGCAACATGCCACCATAAAACTCCCCTACCCTTCCAACATTAAACCAGTCTGTTTAAAACACAAAGCAATGCAATTCTAAAGTGACTCACTTGCATTTCAAAATCTTAATCTCATGATTTTCCTAAGGGTTTCTGGTTTGGGGGGTTTTGACATAAATTACAAAACATTGTGTTTATATTCGATTATGCATACCATCACAGCCTGAGCTGCTACATCAGTGACAGCTAACCAACAAAATTCTGACATCTACAAAAAAAACAAAAATCAGCTCTATTTCTGCTGTGCCCTCCTGCTCTTTTCTGGTCTCAATATTTACAAAATGCAACCTTGCCATGTACCATAACCGATAACAGCACTGCCATGACATCCAAGTAGAGGACAGAAGCTGGTACAAAGATGAAGTTCCTCCACGATTTGCCTTCAGCCAGCACAGCACAGCCACAAAGAGAGGCACAAGGTCACATGACTGGGAACATCCACCACCCCTTTTGCAGCAACAGCACAGGTTTTTAAGGACAGAAGCAAACTGTGAAACTTCTACCAAGACCCACCACTTTTTTAAGCAGAGCCACCTCCGTAACTTCAGCTGGCTCACACTCCCAGGCTGCTGCTTACAGGGCACACCTCACTAGCATGTGAGCACCTCACTACCTAGGAAGGGTAAGTATTTATGAATTACGCAAAAAACCTAAAGGACACCGATAGATGATCTGTAGCACATTTTCCTGTGAAAGAGTGTCTGGCCCAGCACCGACATCACTGCCTGTGGAGGTTAGTGACCTCAGAGCAGACTCACTGCACACTCACGATTCAGTCACTTGGTTTTACCTGTTTCTTTTCATCTCTGACTGAAAATACCCTATCGATTCAACAAGGTATCAGTAGGTAGAAGTCAGAAGCTGCCACAGGAGAGCTAACAGCCTTCCCTGGCACACTAAAGCAGAAAAGGAGTTGTGGGTGTGAAGCAGGCCCTGCCAGGAAGAATTCAATTTCCCCCTAGCAAAACACCCAAACGTACTCACACTGCAGCACGGATCTATTTTGCAGCCCTTGTTTCTATTTTAGATTTGATACAGTAATTATGATTACTGTTCCTAATATCCCCCAGAAGCTACCCGGGGACTTTGAGGGTGGTGTGTCAAGCCCCCACTGCTCCCCTATTTTGCATTGAAGACACAAGATGACTGTCAGAAGAGCTGGGTTTTTCCCCCTGTTCTGGATGGTCAGTASAATAGTTCAAAATTGCCACATGGAACAGCAAAAGCATAATAAGCAAAGATAACAGGAAAAAAAAAAGAAAAATAAAAAGCAAAGCAGAGAATTTTGATCTCTCAGTAGGTGATGAAAAGTGCATGGATAAACCCCAACCAGGTCTTCAGAAGAACACCCATGGAGGCCACAAAGGACAAAACATATTACTGCTGGAGAGAGAAGGCAGAAGCCTGCGGGATAAAATGGAAGTAAAGGTCAGTTTGGCTGAAACACTGAAGGACTGGCTAAGCAGAAGAGAAATGTATTAATTTTCTTGCTGTGTGTTTAGGAAGATGGCAGGAGTCCCACTCGAAGATCACTTTTCTAGCACGGATGACATTAAGGGATATGCACACATTCAGAGCAGGCAGCAGAAGAATTAAAATCTTCCTTTTTCCATCCGAAAACCAAGGAAGACGAGGGAAGGGTATGAGGGGAAGGGTAYGCAGCGTGCAGGAAGCAGAAGGATGCCCAGCACACACAAGTGCCAAGGTGCCTGGCGCTACTGAGCAATGCCAGCCTGGAGGCACTGATCCATTGGGCACTGCACATGGAACACACCCTGACACAGGCCCACGGGCTGGGAGAGATGCTCTCGGGCAGGACAGTGCTTCAGGAACCAGGATCCTCCTTGTCTGGCGCTGCTGCCAGCCTGCTGACTGCACACAGCTGATGTGGCTATGGAGGGATAACCAGAGTCAGGGGAGCCACATGAGGGCTTTCTCACCAGCAGTTTTCACCTCTCTTCCAAGGGGCTTCTGCAAAGACTTCTGTCACTTCAGGAACAACAACTGATCCTATTTTTCCAGATGCAGCCTGTGTAGTTAGTGCCAAGTGAAACAGTACCAGGAAACCCGAAGGTCTTGAGTGATCTTTTACAGCAGCAGCCTTAGTGCTTGGTTTTAGCCTTCCAGATGCTCCCTGTAAGCTCTGAACAGACTAAAGCAGCTACATGAGGAGCCTTCAGAGCAATGCTGCTCACAAAGTAGTACCTCCTCAACACTGCACATTGCCCTTCCCCTGAGCAAGCTAACTCTTAAAACAGACTGAGAACTGCAAGAGCTCGATTTTGAAAATCCTCCCCCTAAAGAAACACTTAAACATACACCTGCTTTCAAGCAGAAATATCTCTTTTAAAATATAGAAGCTCAGTGCCTCCAAAATATTTTGAAAAATCTTATTTCAAAGTGTAACAGTATCAGGCAATAACATCCATAAAAAGCATTATAATCACATTTGTTGATGACAGAAGCATAAAAGTCAATAAACAAATTTGGAAGAGTGTGTGTAATATTAATATCATCATACAAACACCTGCTGAAATGACTGCCAGATGCTGTTACAGTTTTAACCAAGTCAATACATTTGCAGTTTTTAAGAGATTAAATTAAGCTGRGTCTRCTCTCAAATAAAAATATTTACCCAAATATTTTACACCAATTATATTGGAGAGTAAGATAAAATAATTTCTAATGAAATCATGTTTATTGAACTTTGTGACACTGACAGGTCAAAACCTAAACTTAAATTACTATCTCATCTGTTCAATGTTCAATCAAAATGACTCATGAAACCTGAACCATAATGCTACAAGCTTTAAGACCCACAAAAGACCACTAAGGACAAATACTTCCAGGAGGAAAAGAAAAATAAAATAAATCTACCATTCTGGCAACTGCTATCAAGACTGCTTTGTACTTCCACAAATGCTGTGGAAGTCAGTGCATTAAAATAAAGAAAGAAAATTAAAATTACACAATTGACTTCTTGTTTCATGAAGACATTGTAAGTTACAGAGAAGTGACAAAGCATTGTCAAGAGCTACTTATAAAAAAATATACACACACCACTTCTAGAGCAAATGTATCATGTTCATGACTTTTTTTTCAAAATATGCACATGTAGTTTCATTTCTACCTCAACATGKGTTCAGATAATATTTCCAAAAATCATCTTAAATATAAATGACAACTTTAAGGCTGATCAATTCTTTAAAATAAAAAAAAAAAAAAGGGCAAAAAGCTTTAACCACCCCCCACAAACAGAGTCATCAGTAAAAACAAAAAAGGGGTGGAGGGGGTTCAAGGGAGGCAGCTCATGCACTCGTCTGTAGGGTTTAATCACGTAGTTTTTCACTGCAACATCACATTTTTGTGCTGGTTTTCTGTACCTTCCCCAAATGGGACAGGAGGAACAAAACAAACCAAATAAAAAGATTTGTAGTCAAGAGAAGCAAAGTGCTGGGGGTGGCAGACATTTCCAAACAGCAGACACAGCATTGAAATCGTTCCTGCAGGCTGGGGAAAGAAACTGGTGACAAACATAACCAACCAGTTTTAAGACAGAAAAATCCATATCAAATTGGGAGTAGATTCAGAAGAGCAGCTCTGAAAAATGAAGTTAATCCATACAGAACCTATTTGAATGAAGCTGTGATTCATCTTGCCTATCAAACAAATTTCAACAGTAACAAGAGTTCATTACACAGTGTCTTAATGTGGAACTGGTAGAACTTCAGAATTAAATAATAAACTATTAAGACACAAAAAATCCCAATGCCAGCYGTCTTCATAAATAGAAGAAAACCTGAGTAAAGCAACTAAAATGTTAACTGCTACAGCTCACTTGCTCTGGGTAGAGCAAATCTTGCCATAAATTTGGCCAAACATAGATAAGGCATCCTGCCAACGTGTGAGATGACAGCCCCAACTACTTGGTTGGATCCAGTTCTTGGATTATCCCAAAATTGCAAYAGAGAAGAGAGGATGACACAAGTTTAAGGGAGTAGAGAACAAAGGTACACCCCACAGAGCCAGCACTAAAGGTCAAGTAACTTCCAGAACAGGAATACAAGGCAGTTCTGTATTTGCACGTACAGTAACTGCTAAAACATTAACATCTCTGCAACAAACTGTCGACCCAAAAACCAAGCAGAACACACCCACCCACCATGTCTCTTTAAGGAGCAAGTCTCTGGGAGTGAGCTGTTAAATAAATGTATGTACCAGTAGTGTGACTGACACTCATCCTGTGTCCTTGAAAACATTCCTAGCAAGTGGCTGACACTTAAAAGCAGATACAGTACCAAAACATGAAAGATACCGAATATAGAAATTGCACATTCTACTCTGCATCTCAGAGCAAAGGTTTCTCACACCAGTAGAGGCTTTTCCATTGATTCCAGGCAGAATTTAAGGGTTAGTTTAAATTATGGATAGCTTAAGATTGCTTTTGAAATGGAGAGCATTTTCTTTTGAGACCTATTTGAGGACCTCTCTGCAGAGAAAAAACCCACACATAATAAAAATACCACCACAACCAAAAAAAAGCCAAAAAAGTGCATGCCCAGAAACCTCTACCCAAAGCAAATAAAAAAMCCTACAAAACTGACACAGATGACATGCAAAGTTCATTGAGCTCAGATCCAACATGTCCTAAAGGCAGGAGCATTGTGGTGGTCCTTCACAATCAAGTTCCATTTCACTACAGTGAACTTAAAAAAAAAAAGCTCCATAAGAAACAGGAGGCATGTATACAGCTACTCCATTTTATCTTTAATGCTAAAAACATATTAAAATAAGAACTCGCTTCAAACTCATTTGCTACTAACATAAAGTTAGTATGTATTTTTATTTTTTATTTTTATATTTTTATTATCACTATGGAAAGAAACCCTGCAGTATCTTCCAAGCAATATCCAGAGCAGCTAAACTCACAGAAAGATAAAATCCAAGAGATGGTATTTTTGTACAGTTCTGATGGCATTGGTCAAGGAGAAGTTAACCTCTGACTGGAGACAAAGCTGTTTGGAACTGGAAGAGACTTTGCAAGAAAAAGATTCTGAGCCAGAAGTGCTACTCAGAGTAGCAGGCTCTCAGTTTGGAAAGGGGACAGACCTAACATGAAAAATGTATGCTTTCCTAAAGACTACAGAAAGATCAGACTTGCTGAATGCCATATGGAATAAAGAGATTCTGCCTTCTGGGAAGCAACAACCAGACACAATAACCATTACTGACTACTAGAATATTTTAAATATACATACAATTTCTTACTGACAATAAACCAAAGACATATAACAATATGCAAGCCTACTGTAAAACTTGTAGCAGTTTATTTGATAAACAAAAATTATGTGAAGTAACTTCAATACAGGAAAAAGCCAAGGTATTTCTTAAATTGAAAGAGGGAAAAAAAAATTCTGCTTAAGCTAAAATTCTCAGTAGTTGTATGGAGCAAAATTTCAAAAAACACAGACACCACACCACCTCCCACCCCAAGAATCAAACAGCACCATTTCTGCATMTATGCTTTAAGCTTTTAAACATCAATACCCATATAAGACATCTTATTACTGTCTGGAAATAGGTCGTGCAGTCATGATGGCCTAAAAAGAGTAAGAATAGATCAGACGCTCAAGCTGTAGCTGTATTTATCCAGAAGCTCATGTTAATTTTACAACATATTTGCAAGTATTTTCTACAAGGAGAAAAGCAACTACTTCTAGCTGCTTAGAGGGTTTCTTAAGGCTGAGATTATTTCTTAGTGTTATTCTTAAATAGAAGTTAATTTCCATGAGATCCTAAGTACCTGGTCTTTTCTCCTGCTCAGCACATTGTGAAGCCCACTACAGCGATCTTCACGCAGGTCACTCAAACCACACGGAGAGCAAACACTCCCTCCAAGGTCTGCTGGCACCCTCAAAATACTGCCTACTGAAACACGGATTACACAGCAAGGCAAAAACTTAAGTTCTTAGAGCTGGCACAAAACAGACCAAGAGAAAGGAGACAACTGGGAAAGATCAACTGGCCACAAGCCCAAAACTTGTCCCCATCTCTATTTCTTAAAAAATTATCAAAAGTCACAAGCAGCTATTCACATCTTTTAACTCCATTCCCTGGGGAGCTCACAGTCCAAAACCATCTAGCACAAAAAAACATGTGTGAACACTAGTTAAAATTCCTCCAGGTACTATGAAGAATATTTTCCTTTTCAGAAGCCAGCAGCAAAAAGTGATAACAAGGATTTGATGAAAAAGTCTGGTTTCTTCCCACAACCATGCCRCTAAAAGAGATATTTAACATTAGGTTAAAGAGTGAAGTTCTAAAAAAAAAAATCATTAACATGCACATTTTTATTAGACATACAGAATAATTGTGCAGGTACCTGGATACTTGAGCTACCTGTTAAATACCTCATTTTAGAGATGGAAAAAAAGATCTTTTTCTTAGAACAAGCGCCTCTAATGATCAGCACTAGCATGCAGAACTGATAAACTGGAACAAGTAGATAGATTTTTCCACTGGTATTTTTTTTAAATTACATTGTTTTCCCCAACTGATGATAACTGTATTATAGAATCATCTATAACATTTAGCAAAGTAATAAACAAATCTCCAGGTGGCTGCTGTGCAAGTATTAAGAGAA
This sequence comes from Amblyornis subalaris, assembly GCA_018881555.1. Lineage (NCBI taxonomy): Eukaryota > Metazoa > Chordata > Aves > Passeriformes > Ptilonorhynchidae > Amblyornis > Amblyornis subalaris. The sequence continues at coordinate 326,923 of JACAXG010000108.1, forward strand.
CTTCTCTTCCTGCTCAATAGGCAGCTTGACTTCTGCTCTGACAAGCTTTCATTGAGAAGGGACAAGGAACCCTTTTTGGGTGCATTCCTCATTAAGAAAGCAATACTTTCAGAGCTGTGGCCTTGCTGCATGGTTCCTTAATGCTACAGTGAAAAAGCTGACCAAGTAGATTTTAAGGTCCAGAAATACACACTGCTTAAGAGCCTTTAATTGTTACATTTCTGAATGATACTAAATAAAATAGACTATTACTACAAGCTGATTTTTTTTTTTCAGTCTATTCTGACTACTTATTCAAGATTCCAATGAGGACCAGTTAAAATTTCCACCTGGCCATATCGCACATTTGTTAGAGCAGTCAAATTACCAGTCTCAAAGGTCATCTCCCTCTTTGGCTGAAATACAGCAACCTTCATCTCATTAGAAAAAGCACAGCCAGTGAGAACAACAAAAACACAATGAAAGAGCTTCAAGTACTCCCACTTTATTCTGACCAGAGAGAMGTTTCTGATCAATCTCCATACTTCCAGCTTCAAGCAATACTTGAAGGTGCCTGAACAGAGAGGTGAGGATGCAACCCTGGGACCACACCCTTGGGGCCTTAAAAAAAAAAATTTCATGTTTTTCTGCCTGCAAAAATCCCACTCTACCAGGAGACTGTCTCAAACAGGAAGGAATTACAGATTCTCCAACAGCAACACCAAAGTGACCAGAACATGTGCACAGAGGAATTGTGGAAMCTGTCACTGGTACTTTAAAAAAAGGCAAAACCAACTCCCAGCAAAACAAACAAACAAAAAACCAAAGAAACAAACCATCACCAAAACAGCCAAAATTAAAAAACCAAGAGAACTCACTTCCATGAACAATGATGTCAGTAAAATGGCTGGACACTGACAGGATGAAAAAGCCTCCAARACTTACGAGAAAAATGTTCCAACTAGCATATGTCAAATAAATATGAGATACTTGTGAGGATAGATTATTTCTAATAAGCAGAGAGTAGTTGAACTATGAAGCAGAAATCTTACCTTCTTTAATTAGGCTAAGTCTGGATATTCTTGATACCAATAACTCCAGAAAAATAATTAGAAGTTTGTAATTTCCTGTTTTTATTAACTTCCAGGGGCAATTATTTCCAGCCTCACCTCCTTTAGCACTGGTGGAACTGAAGAAGCAGCATGACACTATTAATCTTTTCTCCAGTTGAGTTTCTGATATCTTTGAAAAAATTGGGGGCAAACCCACAGTATAGGAATGAGTGAATTCAATGAGAATGCAAAGATTTCACTTAATGCAACCACAATTTACACTTCAAATCTTCTACAGTCCATAACTGATCCATTTGCAGAGATTGTCTGTGATGCATGAGAAGCCAAGAGAAACGTGGCTCCCCTTGGAAAGGCAGGAAAGCTTATGTGTAATAAAACAATCCACAAGTCTCATTATGAATTAACACTATTGCAACTATTCAAGCATAACCCTGTAAAACACCATCTCAGGCACAATCATCTCACCAAATTTTCAGGAAATGAAAGCCTCCCACGGATTTCACTGTCATAAGCCACATCTGCAGAACACTGTTGTAATACAGGCAGGAAAAAAATACATATCTTCTCCTACCAAGAGTAGTAGCAGATTTGGAGATACTTGCCATGCAAAGCCATCTGCCTTATGTGGACTTTCCATCAGAAGTGACTGACATCTATCAATACATTGGCCCAGCTGAAACCTCATTATGTCAAAGAGCAGTTTTGATGAACCTTAGGAAACTCCTGGTTTAGTGTTTCTGAATTAAAAGAGCTTCTGAAATGCCTATCATGACAAGGGAAGGCACTCACTGATCTGTCTTGCAGTGGCAAAAAAGTTAAGGAAAAGGAGGCAACAGAGATGAAAGGCCAGACAGCTCTTTTTGTGTGCTGGGTTCGAAGGGGGTACAGTCAGTATTATTTCCTCCAAGAAAGAAGCAAGAGGAGGAAAACTACATTAATAGTAAGCTATAGCTTACTGTGTTTGGCTGTCATTCTTTCCTACTGTAGCAGGTAAAGTTTCCAAATTGACCATCTATGAAGAAGCAGAGAAACACCAAACAGTTCAGAGGAAAAAATATGAACCTTGTGACTTTGGCAGGTGAGAGGAAAACACACCTTGTGCTAACACTCCTCACAATTTTGGATGCTCAAGAGCATCTAGAAAAAGATAACTGTGCAAACTGCAAAAGGAAAAAATACTAATTCTGCTACCTTTTTTGGCTATTTTCCCTTACTATTACAATGATATTAAACAAGCATGCTGCTTTCTCCTCCTGCCCTAGTATTATAACCAACTTAGACAGAATTTCAAATGTTACAGCTGAAATGAAAAAAACAAAACRGAAAGAAACTCCACCCCACCCCCAGAAACTATGAAATACCACTACAAGAACAACACAACTAGCAACAGCATACTGAAAACTTAAATATGACTGGAGAGGGAAAAAGAATTTAAAAACAATCATTAGTTCCTCCCAAATTATTGTTCTTTTATTCACCAGAGACCCCCTGTTACAATATATAGTTATTTTTAACCTGTAAAGCAAGGCTAATCATAATACATACATAGTATAGATAAATAGATAAGAAACATGCACAGGTAAGAAAAGAAAGCAAGCATTTATTATCCTTGACTTAGTCAAAAGTATGTTGTGTCTAATGTACATCACAGTAAGGCTGAATTTTACAAGCCTAACTGTGGCAAGGTTTGCACACAGAGTCAGACTTATCTGATCCTTACTTACGCTGAAAACTTGTCAATGACTGTTCCTATTATTCTATTCCTGAATTACCAACTCCAAAGTGCCTGTCAAGAGCAGGAAGGCATGGTTCTGTTTAGCTTCAGGGAAATAACTAGGAGAAAACAATGTGTGGAACCATAGGAAATGCCAAGTATCGTCGGAGTGCAGGAAGGATATGCTTTGTTACTCATTTGCCAGCATATATGTTATTAAGGTGGGTTAAGAAATCTGTCATCAAACTCTAAACACCACTGCATTAGTCAACATCTGATTCAAAACTAAATTTGTTAAGAGCTACACTAAAAATAAAAAACTGCTGACGACACCAAACTCTGTAGGACTAAGGACCTACCCAACCCAAACTTTCTCTTCTCTGAGCAAGTAAATCCTACACAGAGAACAACCACCATTGTCGGGAGATAAAGACTAAAAAGCTTTTCTACAGAGTTTTACAATATTAATACATGATTTAAATACAAATTGGAAGAACAAGATCATCTGTTTTCCACTGTCAACATGTGTTGCAAAACACACATCAGGAAAGCTGGAAAAAAGGTTTTGTATTAGATGTTCAAGGAAACTGCAGCACAGGGAGGACACACTGTTCTTCCTTGCCCTGTAGACTAAGGATTTCCTAAGCACCTCAATCCAGAAGTTACTACTCTTGGACATCTAGAGGGGGGGAAAAAAATAAAATTACATCCTGATTTTATTAGAAAACCAAACGGCATAGTTTTGATACATTTATCAAATTTTTACCTTTGTTGTTTGTTTTCTCTGCTTCTAAATAGAACTTCTTTTAAGCCAGGTTTACTTTTATAGAAACACATTTCTTTTTTTAAACCTCAACACTGGGTAAATTCTGTACATGTTAAATTACCCAGCCCCTTCCACAGCACTTCATAACCAATCACCCCACAACACTCAGCTGGTTTTAACTTTCCCGTTTCCAACTGCACTGAAAACAGGCTGTCAGATGCTGACTGATGATGTATTTTTGCCATTAAAAGCAGTATCATGCATGAAATGCTGCATCAATGAATTTCTAAAAGCTTTTTTAAGCAGCTATTAAATTTCCATTAGTATTTTCTATTAGCACTGTCATTTCACATTGTGAGGAGCTTTTAGATATGTATGTACAGAAACCCACGTGTAAGTGCATTCAAATTTCACAAAACTGATTTTGTCACAGGAACTCTGGTTTTGGTAAAACTTCAGAGACCAAAACACCAGCAACTGCAACTGTCAAGGTGTGGGCGGGTGGGGAAAGCAAAAAAATCTGTGTATTTGGCTGTTAATTATGTCTTTTGGTACCTAATTACACTACTTGCAGATATGTTTTTCCTGATAAATTCTGAAGTTAAATGTAATGGCAGCATAATTTAAGAGTTTCCAGATTGAGACTTTTTTGCAGTGAACACTCTCAAGTTTAGAACTGCAGATGATGCCCTGTATCAGATGAACTATTTTCAACTACTGACAATTTCATTAAAAAAAAAATTGTAGCTTCTTTTCTCAGTACGTCTCATTTTCTTATTGTCCCAATTTGACTAAAGCTGTGTTACACTAAACAATATGGAAATGCCCATTTTACCACAAAAAAAAAAGGGGGGGGCCTTATAGATTCGTCCCTGCCAAATGAAGTACATGCTTATTATTTCCATTTCAAATTTATTTTTAGCAACATTAAGAGGTAATAAAATTAAAGGAGGCAGAGTAAGCTTGGTTACCCAAGAGCAAGCACACGTCACAAAATGGAAAGAAACTACTGATTTTTTGTATTGTCTAAACTGTCCAGAAGTACTGAAGGTTTTCAATAGGGTTGTTTTCCTTACACCACTGCCTTATGCCCAGTCTTTCTGTATACCTACAGCAGAATCCTGAACGCTTCATTTCTTAAACTCATCCTCCTCCTCATGCACCTGAACTCCCATTTTTAGTTTCCCAAGTTCTGGATATTTACTCATTTTAAGACCAAGCAGAAGGGGTTTTTGCCATTTATTCTGTATCCATTTTGAAGGTCTTCCTACAAGCTCCCTATAATTTGTCATGCCTCAGTATGGTATATTTCTACTCAAAAAAGTATTTTTAAATCATGTGCTTTAACTGTAAAAGGTGGTTGAACATATGCAATAAAAAGCAATAGGGAAACAGTATGGTTGAAGAAAGAGTCCAGTAACACAGCCCGTTCCATGCAGCCTCTCAAAGCCCTTCACTACACACAGTAATCCTGTGTTGTGAGCCATTAAAAGACAGCCACCAAAAAGTAAACTCTATGCTAGAAGGCCACAAGGACCTAAAGAAGTTTTAAGAGGAAGTGTTCTTTCTCACTATGCCAAAAAATCAAAGATTATCTAGAAGCTGCACAATAAGATGGTCAGTTTTTCTCCTTTCATGTCTGGACATTCCATCATTATCCACTGACCTCAAATATTTTCTCTCAGATATCTACACAAACCTGGGTATTTATAGACCAGGACACTTTGGAGAGTCAGCGGACAAAACACATGCAGAAAAAAAAGGAAATCCTTTTCTGGTTATTTTACCTACATTTCCTGATTTTTTTTTTTTTCCCAAAGAAGGATTAAAAAAAATTGAAAGACTGATCAGAAAGTATTCAAAGATGTCAAGACGTGCCATGGCAGCTGCCCCATGGTGAGGTTACCCTCCATCCCATGACTAGTGCTGACTACCCCTCTAACGCCACATTCCCAACGAGCCTATGCAGTTCGATCCTGCCTCTTTCAGTGATGTTTAGTGTTGATGGAAAGTTAAATATATACGAAACAGAAATGAAGCTGCATGCCTATGCAGAGCTATCAAGGCATTCTTCTGCAGACAAATTTGATATAGATGCAAAAACACATTGTGAGAGAAGAGTCCCAGGTGTACAGACCCGAAGCAGTTCTGAACACACTGATCCACCAGAAAAGATAAACACCTCTCCTTTAGCCAAACTAATTTTACTCAGTACATCAACAGCCTRTGTCAGTCACAATACCTTGGCTGGAGAGAGTTCCCATTTCATAGTATTAATTTCTTGTGGTTTTTARGTCATCTGACTATACCCTTAAAAGGCTGCAGGAATAAAGAGTATTAACATCAAGAAGGAACATCATATTACAAACAAGACAGATGGCCAACAAACCTTCAGATAACTTCTGTATGACAAATAATCTTCTAGATAATTATCTCTTTTGCAGGACAAACTGCCTAAATATTTAAACTAAAAGACTCCCTTGGCCCAAAGCATTGCACAAGTTCACTGAGCTTACAGCTGCACACAAATAAGGTGAGAAACTGTTTAAGCACTGCAAGGACATTAGAAAAAAAACTTCCCATAAGGAAAAAAAAACCTCCCATAAGGAAACTAATTTTTTTTTTTACTGTGAGGGTGACCAAGCACCTAGCACATGTTGGCTGGAGTTTGTGGAGTCTCCAAACCATGTGAGCCCTTTCCAACATGGCCATGGCTTTGCTAATATGGCAAAAGCAGAAGGTGCCATCAGAGAACAATTCAATCACTGCTTGACTCCAGCATTCTCATCACGTAAAAGCTCTCCCACCCCTGGCTCAACATACCAAGACCTGAAGTATTCACCCTCCACATTTCCTATTACAAGGCCTCACCATTGGCCTTCACTGAAGCTCCAATCCAACTCCTTTGCTATAAAACATAAGTTTGTAGTATATTAGCATCTCAAAAAACTCAGCCCGTTTTAACTGCTGAGAACTCCACACTCCTAAAAATCCCAGACATCATGACATTAGGACAGGAAGACAGGCCATAGTATTTTCAACTACACACATGTAAAACCGCACTGCTACATAAACATGGATCTTTTCCACACCAGTGTTAAGTTGTCAAATAGTCTGTATCAAAATATATTTTGTCAGCAAAAGCCTGTTATGAAGAAATAATATTTTAAGTCAAAGCATCCTCAGCACAGCAATTTAAAGATTCTATTAGAAGTACTAAAATATAACTTGTTAAGGTTATAGAAACTCCCTCCTTCTCTTAGATTTCCATAATATATACATTACCTCATTCCTTCCAAACTGTCAGACTGCATTTCATTTCATCATCTTTCTGGTCCACAGGTTTGAGAGGAGAAAAACACCACTACTGTGCATTTTGACCCAGAGTTAAGCTGTAAAACATCCTAGGGCCCTTCTATACACTTGACCAGGCAAGTGGAACATCACCAAGTCTTGACAAAAGCATTGTTTATTTAAAAACAAACAGATAAAGGGAAAGCAACTGACGAGGTCTTTAACAAAAAGCTGGTTTAGGGTAGCAGCAACGTTTTTACAAAATTGCATACTAGTGAGTAGCTGACAGAAACATCCTTTTCAATTTCTTTAATTATATCTACAGAAAAAAATCCAAAGAGGTCAATCTCAAAGGCAATTTGCAGGAATTTCCAACAGGAGGACTCAAGCTGCTTCCCTCCTCACCCTTCCACATTAAAGACCAAAAGGTAATGAGGTATTTGTGTTTACCTGGAAGACCAGCATGAAGAAGTAAACAAACTGCTGCCTGACTGTGTGACCTTGTTTACACTGCTCAAACTTGGTTATAACAAAAATTAGAACTTTGATTACAGAGCTACAGGGGAAGATTTATCCCTCACTGCTAGAGCTGAGAAAGAAAGGAAGACAAACTCCAAGACATCCATCAGACCTCTGTTTGAGAGAATTAAGCTTTCGACCTGCAGTGCTAGGGCGGTAGCAGAGTAGGGGTAACCTCCAGTCCTGCTCAGGAGGGAAGCCCTCCCAAGCACAGTGACCTGAGTAGAGGCTGGAGTCCCGCCAGGCAGGCACCGCTGGGCTGTGCCCGGTGAGCTCTCTCACGGCTCAGAAAGGACTCTGAGGTAACTGCAGCAAGCTACACTCCCTTCCTGCTCTTCCTACCCCCATCTCATGCTCTTCCAGTCATTTCTGTTTGTGCCAGGATGGATGACATACAAGTACCACCTATTTAAGGGTGATCTTCAAAACAATGTCTACCCCCACACACACCCCATATCTTTCATCWGGAATGAAGTAATATTTACACTATTACCATATACCATCTTTGCACCGATCTGTAAATATCCTCCTGGTACAGAAAGAGATAAACCATTCTTTCTCCCTATTATTAAGCTTTCAGTGTTCTAAAAAAATAAAATAAAAAAAATTAAATCAAGAAGCGCTACTGTGCCAATTCATGGTTTCAAGGATCTTTGCAACTGTAAATTGAAGTATGCTGGAACACATGCTGGCTGAACACACTGAAAAACTCACCTGCTAGACAAGACTGCACCAGCTAGAAAGTCAGAGTAATAATATATTCTACCTCCTCCACCTTCACTCTAAATTACAGTCAATTTGCTAAAAGCGAAGCCACACACAATCACTCTCCCTTACAAAGTATGTTCTCAAACTAATGAATCTACAGGCTGCACTAAGATGGTTATATAACATCAGCAAATTGAATTTATTTTCCGGGCCCTATTTTCTGTCAGTCTTTGTAATCATCACCTCAGTTTCAGTTTCCTTCATCAAGCCATCCTGTCACAGTTTCACCTGTTCTGAATTTACCAATCTGACACACCTGTAAACTACTCAATTGTTCCACTGTTATTAATGTGCAGTAGCACCTGGAGACAGCCAAGTCAGTCACTTCAAACACTTACAGCAGGGGGGAAAAACCCAAACTCACCCAAAGAGCTCGTGGACACAGCTGCAAGCAAGACTAGAACAGGAGAAAGGAAGACAACAAGCAAGCACATTGAGTTTGTTTCACACATGCTTAGACCCATGTGTGACCATGAAGTGTTTTGGGGTTACGTGAACAATGTTAACATCTGTGTCCCTGCTGGTTTGCTTACAGCCATTCTTTCTCCTAATTGATAATCTGAGATGAGATGATGGCTCATCTTTTAAGAACTCTGCACTCAAAAACTTGCTTGAAGCTACTGGAGCCAAACCAGGACTGGCTGCTGCCATCTTGGCACTCTCCACCCGATTCATGAGTTAAAGGATTAATGTCTTCCAAAAGCAGGCGGGGAGGGTTTAAAAGACATCGCCGCTTATATTCTTTTACCTGCTGCTTCCTTCAGACATCACTTCTGTAAAGCAGGGGTAGAATTAGTCTTTCCTATGAACTCATTTGAATTTAAGTACTACTGAAAACTGCCGGTGAAAATAAAGGATTATCTACTGAACCAGAGTTTCCAATGTTTGATCTGAATTACTTTACCTTATGGAAAGACTGAGGAGATCGATTCTGTACCAGAAGTCCTTAATTTTATTAACTACACTCATCCCACATTTTTCTCTACTGAATTTACAAACCATACAGTCACACCCATTACGGTGCAACTGAAAAGTTCATAAAACAGCCACCTCCCTCCGACCCAAAGCTACCAAAAGCATCTTCATGCCATACAGCCATACATGTGCTGCTGAAACAACCACCCCCAAAAGGGCTTTGGGCAGCACTTAAGCTTGGAAAGAAAACACAGAGCCCAYGGCTTCTATGCTTCCAGTTAAGGGCCAGACAAGTGGGCATTATTCAAACCCTGGCCAACCAAAAGCTTGCAGCCAGCACAGCTGAAGGCAGGCCACAGAGAAACACACCTTGAAGAGCCCTGTCACAGTACAGGAGCTGCCTGACAATATTTTTTCCCCTTAGATGTCAGAGCATATGCCACCACTGATGACTAACAAGTAAGGAACACAAAGAAATTTTGGTGCATCAGTCAAACCATGGTTGAAAAACTATGAAGCCTGACATCAAATCAGGCTGCTATCTTTGAAGTGTAGTACTTAACAGTCAGTGAATTATTTCATGTCAGTGCTGTGTGCATTTCTGATACTGGCACAAGATGAGAAACAGGCCAGAGACTAAACTATGATGGAATGAATCTTTACTTTCATTTGATAAACAGACACTAATAGCAGATGGATGCACTGCACTATCCAGTGATATTCTTGGAAAATATTATGGTAGTTGGAATGTCCAGTTACAATCAGAAATCAACAAGTAAACAAAACAATCTCTATCACCATAGAGAGTAATTTCTCCTACTAGGGAAACTGACACCTCTCATTTGCAAAGTATAGAGAAATACTTCCAGAAAAAAATATTCTACCTTATATCTCAGATTCTCAAAGGACTTACAGGAGCTCCTGCCTTTGGTAGAGGAAAGTTTAAGATCCCTGTCACACAGCAAGATCTATGCATGTGCGCATGCATATAGTAGGTAATTAAAAACAAAAAAAGGACCAACCTTAAATAGTCAGAAGAAGAAGAATCAGAGCCACTTCATTCTACTCCTGTCTTTTCACATTTCCTGCATAATTTAAACCTGGAGAACTGCAGTGTTTCGGGGAACACAGGTCAATGCCAACAATTCAGCACCAATCTAGTACATGTAACCATCACTTCTAGAGACAAGAGCTTTTTATTGACTATCCAGCATCTTTACCTCTGAAGTGTCTAAGTGTTCCTAGAGGAAAACCTTGCATGCAAACCATCTGCAGACTGATGATCCTATCTTTTATACAGTCACTCCACATCCACCTTCTTGGCAGACCAACGCCTATCATAGGCTAGAATGACTTTAGATGCAAACTCAGAACAAAGAATCACAGCAAGTTTCAAACCCTACACACGCAGAAGGTATAGACATTGTCCACTCGGAAGCACAAAAAGCCCCCCATTTATCTTGTCTGTCAGATTTGAAGTGCCAGCACAGACACAAGCAGATTCAGTATCACTAAAGACTCAGAAGAAAAGAATCCTTCATGAGCTACTCTTAAATCACGAGCATTCAAAACATTTCTGGCAAGTGAAATATATTTTGTGCACTCAACTTCAAGTATGCCACAAGGGTCATGAACACAGTTAAATCCAGCCTACTAAATAAATGGGTATTTTCCCCCACTGAACTAAAATATACAATGCTTGTCAACTATTAATTATACTCCATCAAGTACAGCATACTTAGATCTCTGTTCACTGTTTTTCTAGAGGCAAAACTGGGATGTTCTCCACATTCTAATATGTATCAAAGATAATTTACAAGTGCATTGAGCTTTGCCATGYTCCCCCTGTCCTTTGGTTGAGCACATGCAATATTAGTCATCTTTGTTACATTCATGCTCAACATAGCTACAAAAATTGTCTTAAGATGTATTCTAAGCAACTGTCAGATTGAATTCTTGACATGTTTATTTCCAAGCTATGCCTAATTTAAAAAACAAACTGTTCATATTCTATAGGTTGAACAAATAAGCTTCTTATACTAAAAACATCAGTAATTTGTTCACATGTAACTTTATTACTATTTTACACAGAACATGTATTATAAGAATAATTATTTAAAAATATTGCATCATGTCTCACCATTCTGAAGTTAACTGAGAAGTTACATACAGCAATGTCTACTCATTTTCCTCCACATATACCAATACCTAGACTACATCCAGATGCTGTAAATCTGGAGGTTGGGTTCTCTTTCTGGGGTTTAGTTGATTACTGAGGTTTTGTTCACAACTTCAAAAACTAGCATTTTCGTAGTTACAAGTGCTCCTTCCAAGAACTTTCACCTTAACTGACATATGGGTGATCTAGCAGTCCATACTCCTCAAAAAACAGAGGCACTCTCCAGGAGGAACAGTCCACAAGCAACTCCAGGCCTTGAATACAGGCAAGAGGCCAATGGCTCTTAAAAGCAACATACACCTACTACTTTTAATTAAACATACAGAGAAGCAAATCACAGGACCAGACCCAAGCCCTGGTTTAAGTACAATGTACAGAAATAACATATTAGATACTTTCTGATCAATGCACTAGTCAAATGCTGTTATCAGAACAAAAAAAAAAAAGAAATTAAACATTTATAACAACTTAGACCGTGAGAGTAAAAGTCATATTTAGAGCTCAAACTACATTTATTGCCAGGCAGTAAACTGCTGAATACACATAATTAAGCATACAAAACCAGATTATACTAACAAGACTTTAAGAGCAGCAGTTAGGTAAAAGAATAAAACAGTCTTTCATAGCACCAGTCTTCTATATTCCAAGGGCAAGAACCATTTACGCTCTGTGTGGTGCCATCTATTAGTCAGAAAATGTCACCATTCCTGGAAACAAAGTGAAGAGCTGTGAAGTAACAGGTTTTGAAAAGTTTGTTAATAACATTTCACACTAGAAAGCCAGTGCCCTCAAACTTAAGCAGAAAAATAAAAGAAGTCATGTGCATTTCAAAGCCAAAATCCAGTTAGGCTACTTAAGCTTAGATTTTTAAACGAAAGAAAACCCTTATTAAAATAGCTTATGCTCTTTAGGAAACAAATGGAAAMGGAGAGAAGTTTTCCCTTAATGAAAAGTAATTGATTGTGGCTGAAGACCTGAAAACCTCCAGTTATGACAGTGACGGGAAGAAAATCTTACAAAAGGGAAACTTCTAGAACAAACACAGAATAAAACTGTCAATGACACAAGTGCCAAAAAGATCCATTTTGGTGCCCTTAGTGGACAAATTCAGAGCTGCAGTCATCTTGAGTAAAGAGCAGTTTAAAATTAATTTTCATCTTTTATAAAGCCAAACCTTACTGTAAACTAGCTACTCACTGTAAACACAGCAGACTTTTGGTTTCCCAACAAAGAAGAGACTTAAGATGAAAAAGAGGGATGGAAGAAGTACCATGACCACATTTCCTCAGTCAGTCAGTCCCAAACAGCACTGGAGACTGGAGGCCCATATGCATGAAAACACAAGTTAAAAACCATTAAAAAAACCACGAATGCCAAGACTTCCCCGTGCAATGGGACAGCCTCAGACAGGAGCTGCCAACACAAAGTTGTCTCTAATATGTATCTACTGGGAAGCATGGTGCCTGAGTAAAGATCAAAAACAAGGCAACTCAATCACGGACTTGAACATCTCAAAATACAGACAATATCAGGCAAGTTCTGTATCAGAAATAATTACACTGGAAGTAATTTTGAAAGTGCCAATGAACTTCATTTTGCCAGTACAAATGAGTACAATACTTCGTCTGTGCCCTTTCTGGTACTTACAGTTGTAACATTTTAGTCCAAGTCATTACAATTTTATTTTTTAAATCAACTTTATTTTTCAAATTGAAGAGTACAGAGAACTAAATATAATCTCCTGCAAATCTGAAGCAATTATTAAAGTCAAAAGCTTCTGCCACATCTACAACAACAAAAAAAAACCAACCAAACCAACCCCATCAAAAATTTGCTTTCCCATAGCAAACAATGTAATTTAGCAGGAGAGCTCAACAGGAAATTTTAATTCCAGACTGTTCTCTGAGCTAGATGTAGCAATGAGGGGATGTCTCAGACATGTTCTATGGAGTGTTTGTAAGACTCCAACCTTAACACCCTAGAAGCCCTTCCAATTATTCCTACAGATGACTGTGAAAGGCACAACCAACACTGTGATTCCAAGCCCAAACTCCTGTCTCTTACCACAGCAAAGTCGATAAATACATATTGCGCATATTTCCTTTAACAATCTCTGGTCTAATGCACAGAGCAGTGGAGAGAAGTGGACAAAGCACCCATGTGCCAGGTATCTATTTATAAAGGTCCTTTTAGGGCAGCCAGTAGCTGGTTCAAGTTAGAGCAGAATATCATCTGTACTGGTCCAGATCGCCACTGGGTGCTAGGAATCCATTATTTAAATTATGTTGCTTCCTACCCTCTCCCCCCAGCATATCAGCTGGCTGTATGGGATGACCAAGTTACAGCAGTCAGACTTACCCAAGAGCCAATGTAAACGCTGGACTTATTAACTCATCCCTAGGCTTGAAAAAACAAAAAAAGCCAACCAACCAAACAAAAAGAGAGGGAGCAGTACTTCCCCTTCTGATAAAAATATTCAAAGCATTTCAAATTAAAAGCCATATATTGTTTGACTGCCAACTGCAGGGCTTTCTCCAACTACTTATTTTCCCAACAATTGCCTTCTATAAACTCACACGGTCTTCCTCAGACAAAATGTTTTTACTGTTTTTTTCTCTCTCTGTTCACAGCAATGTGCCCATATGATCAATACCATTAGGAGTTCCCACATCCCTACTCAGGAGCCTGTGATGAAGTTTCTAAAGAACCAGTGCAAAATCTAACCGTTTGAATCTTCCACATGATCTGTGGGTTGCCTCTCAATGTACTTCCTTCAGTATTTGTGCTTTCACAATGTCACACTGCATTTTAGTAAGAATGTGTAATTTTCCTGTGCCATACGTATGGTTCAGGGCACCCACAGGCACACCTATGGCTTCACAACTGTCACGTTGTTACATCTCAGAAGCACAAAAACTCTATAAAGACACAGAATGCAAGTTATACACACATAATTTAGTCTCACAGAAATGCCCGCTGTTCCTCTTGGGATTTTTTTAAGTTAACTGAACAATTAAAACAACCCCTACTCTCTGCCTTAGCCACAAGTAAGAGCTCTGACTGACATGCAGTGGCAAATTAAAAAAAAAAAAGTCTGCCAGGCAAAGCAAGCCTCAACCCTGCCAGCTGCCCCTTCGAATGTAAGTTGTTGCCCCAATGACAGATGGCCGCACGGCTCACGTGGCAAAGCAAGAGCAGCTCCAGTTCTCAGCCCAGCATAATTAAGGCAGCCAACTGCAATTCCCCTTTACCCTCATATGCTGCCCTGAAAGATTAAAGCACTACCACAACCATACTCTGAGCGATTCAGTGATCCTTGTCTTAAACAAGGATCAACGGAGAGCACCAACTCCCAGTACACCCCTCCAGTTTTCAGCCTGGGACAAGCTGAGCGCTAACATAAGTCCAGAAAGAAAACAGGTATTGGACCAAGAGACACTGTGTGGTTCAAAATTAGACTACCAACCACAGGAACCCAAGGACATCACGTTCAGTCCTGTGCTCTGCCACAGATGTGGTTCCAAGATAAACCAATTTAAGAGTATAACGCCGCCAGAAAGGAGAGTACAGACATTTTCCCACCAGCTCCCACACACAACAGCCAGTGATTGTAGAGGTACATGGTCACTGAAACAAAGGAAGGAAGAAGCAAACCACTGAGAAAATCCCTACTGGTGGGCATTTGCAATCACACTGCTTAAAATATCAGTGAAACTGTGCCTACAGACTTCCCCGGTGACTTTGGGCAAGTTCTGCCATTTCTTCACACTTTCATTTCCCACTGCTGATGCCACAACAATGGTGCTTCCGCACATCCCAGGTGTAGCAGCGAGGACAGCTACAGACTGTAGGGCTGAAGGCCTACAAGAAACAAGTTCTGCAATACAAATATCCAAATTAGTAAAACAAGGGGATCCTTTAGCAGTATCTGAAATTACCGGGCCATCACTACAGTCACTGCAAGAAGTGGTGGGATAACAGATATTTTCCCATGTTTACTGCAACTTCAACACAAGACCTTCAGGCAGAGGGAAGGATTAAAGTTGAGTGCACTGATTAGTATTCTTTTTACATCACTGAATGCTTGAACAGCTCTTTCCCAAGTAAACTCTTAGCATATAGAAGAGTAAGAATTTCTGTGAAAAGATCAGTAAGTCAGGAACCTTCTGGACTAGAAACTGCTCATTAGTCTCACTCCACCCACTGCAGTGCTGTTACTAGAAATACTAATAGAGGAAACAAAGAACCACTGAATTGTTCCTATCACTTTAAAAATTAAATATGCACATATATTAATGAATCTACTCTCAAAAGAAAAAAAAAAGAAATTTCTTATTTAAACACCTAAGGTCATTAAGCCTACCAGAAAGACTCTCTCCAACAGAAATTTTATCTAGATGGGGAGATTTTTGCCAGCTAGGTTTGCAGAAAGGGATACTGCAGAATTGTCCCCACATATACGGGGGAAAATACCCGATGGAAGGGAGAAGGAGGCAAACCTTGGGAGGAAATATATCACTTAATTGTTTTAATAAAAAAGGAGCAGGTTGATTTTTTTTGACTGAGCAAAAAAACCAATACAAGCAGGATACCACATTCTCAAACCCTGTCCTTCTGATCCATCCCACTTTGCCCCCTTCTCAAACCATACGCTGATTTCAAAAGCCATTGGAATTAAAATTCATTTTCTGCAATATATTGGGCCATTTCTGCAGTACTAGTGAATTTGGGGAAGAGACAAAATACATCCCAGAAATCTTATCTTAACCAGGCTCAAGCAGTTTCCCCAGCCACTGTAACGCACACACAGCACTTACATTACTGAAAAATATAACCTTTCTGCCAACAGGACCCTACGGACGTGTAACAAGAAATAAATCATAGCAAATGTTTAATACTCAGTATATACAAATAATTTTAGTAACTACATCTGCATCAAAACATCTTAGAAATAAGAAAAAGAAGTGGTTTGTTTTACTATTTAAAACTTGCTCATTATGAAAGTAGTAATTATTTCCACCATGCAAGTGACATGAAGAGTTGAAAATTTGTGCCTTTCACAGCCATTACAGCACTACTTTACCAGACTGTTTGCTAATAGTGATAACCCAGAAGAACGCTCGCGGCCAACCTTGCTGCTAGGGAAGAAACACTGGGATGGCAACTAAAGCGTATTCAGTCTGAAAAATCACTGTGCCCAACTCACTACGATTTCAGGTAATGCTCTTGATTCCACATGATTGTATAACATTTCCAAATCGTACACACACGAAAATACACTGGCAGCTCGTAGCACTCTTTGTGATATCAGTCACTGAGACAACTGAAATAAATGAAACAAACTATGCAGGCAGTCTGCTGGGATTTACCCAAGAACAGGGTAATGAATCCACTCTCGGAGCATCAATGGATAGCAGGTATTGTTTGGAAGGCCTTTGAAAGAGAGGAGTTAAAAATCATGTTTTTTCCACACACTACCTACATTTAACTTCCATTGTATTAATCAGCGTAAGAGCAACCCACGGCAGAGGGAACGCTCAAATCTTCAGTTTCTCAAAGAAGTCATCCAGAAAAAGAGGCTGAAAAATTAAAGAAGGGAATGTGAAAACTGATCTTAAACTGAACCACCACATAATATCAATACTGAAATTTTCAAATAAAAATCTGTTTAAAATTCATCATCTGTTCTTCTCTTTCTTTCCCCCACATTTTTACAAATTTACAGATTTCAACTTTAGTATGACCAATACATTTTCCTTTAATATTAAGGTTAGGTTGTCTGTAACTGAAAAATCAGAATAATTTCACCTCCTTTTCTGGCATTTAAAAAACAGGTTTAGAGGAGATGGAGCTGTCAGTAAACATTATTTCCTGTTAAGACTCCTAAAGTTAACAAGCTCAGATGTTCAAACACTACTTAGAAAAAATGGGAAATCCAGCATCACATTGACAGGTACTATTATGACTTTATCTTCAGAACAGAGCTTCAGTAGACAGACACACTCTGAACCTACCAGGATGTACCTTTTTCAGTTACTCAAATCTTTTAAATTAAGGTAAAATTTGACAATGACAAACATCCATACTGATACCGTCAAGTGTATCAGCAGATTATTGATCACAAGATGCTGATCAATGAGAAGAAATCTGGCAAGATATGAAAGGTTCTAAACTTGTTATCAAAGGCCACTTGAAGTCGCTCAGATATCACCCATTATCACAATCACACCCATTCTTCTTCTAATCATCCAGACAGCAACAGTAGCCCAAAGCACTAATCCTCTCTCCTCCCACTGGTGCTTAGCTGGCCAAACAACTCTCCTGTTGAAGGAGGTTCTCTCAGCAGCAATCTGAGGCTTATACCTTAGAGGCTCAATTATTATAGAGCTTTGCAGAGAGCTAAAAATGAAACCAGAGAGGAAGCTCCAAATGGATCTCAATAAAAGAGGGGTTGAAACCAGATGATTTTTAAGGTCCCTTCCAACCCAAACCAGCCTGATTCTATGAAAATCAGTTCTTCTCTGATGGAAAAGCCACCACTCATTTTCATATACTGCAACCCCCCCTGGACTTTTGGTCTTCGAAGGTCATAATGGAGCTCAGCTCTCTCTTGTCCCTATCCACAGTCTCAGCTCGGGCAGTTGCAGCCAACACAGGTCAAAACAGAGCAAATGAGATTTCAGAGTCTGGTTTGAGTAACTGATCTTCAAAGACTGTAGATGAATGTCCAAGAAAATGGTCACAGATCTTACCACCTTCAGAGGAAGGTGAGGCATCACCTCTTGAAAACGACTAATGTAACAACCAAGAGCTGCAGTCCTTCTTTAAAGACAGCAACAACTGAAGGAAATAGTAAACATTAATTTGAACAGTCACTACACACAATTTAAATTGATGACCCAACAGCATTTGGGTCACCTTTCTGGCCTCTTGCTTTCCCAATCGTCAGGAAAGGCTTGTTTAGCCAAAAAAGCATTCCTTTCTGTCCTCAGCTCTTAAAAACAATGATTAAAGTTATCCTATGCTCCTGCAGCATAACCTTTTTTCTAAAGGTATGTTGACAAACTAAACTTTTGTCTAAAGACATGTTGGCAAATTTTTCAACTATTTATTTCTCAGATTACTACAGCAAGGCTGCACCACAACCTACATCTCAAGATGACTGAATTCCAATCACAGAAAAAAAGTCACACATGTCCTCTCACTTTTCCAAGTACAAGAAGCTTTGAAACTGTAAATTTTACCCAATTACCTCCACGAAAAAACACTCATTGACCAAAAAAGAATGAAAAAATGGGGAGGATAGTTTATATACACATAGGATCTGTAGTGTAGTAATTAGGTAAGGAGATTAATCTGTGTAAGAAGAGGAAATGGAATAGATTCAAGAGGAGTTCTGAGTTTCTCTCTGGGAGACTTTAGATTTCAGTAAAGCAGCAAGACAGGGTGGCTGTATCAGACTACTGAAAAATATTTTCCCATAAGCATTTTAGTAGTATTTTAGATTTTTAATGATTATTGACGAACCAGACTGGACTGCATTTTCTGTTACAAAATCAAATTTCAAATAAGAACTAAGCACTAAAAAGAAAGTAAATTGTTTTACCTTTCATGTCATTTCAGATCAAATCCAAGTGCCATTTGTGGTCACTGGGAATCTTTCAGTTAGCCAGGATTTCAGTAGGCTTTGAATGAGAACATTGAAAATCGTTACTGCAGTGCTAGAATTTTTTCAATTACCAACATCTTTTGAAAGAAATCAAGGTAACACGTACTTCTTCAAAAACAAGAAAGAAGTATACCAAGATATTGTGACATAAACAACTTGTTTGTGGTGGTTTAAAATGCACTAATAAAGCTTTTGTATGTTCTGCTGAAGAAAAATACACCTGGTAATTGTAACATCTGACTGATTCTCAGGGTAGCATATTTGTAGGATTCATTCCTTCAGCAAAGTATGGCCTCAAAACAGCAACAATACAAGAAATTAGTGAAGTCCTCATCTTACTGTTGTGCAGATACAGCCAAACAGCTGAGGGACAGAAACTGCATTATAGTTTTAGCCAAAGCTCTCCAGCAGGTCTAACAATCCACACACAGGAGGGAGTGCCTTGCAAGAGCATAATGAAAGAGGGTCAAGCTAACTCAAATTACCTTCCATTTGCCACAGGCTAAGAGCATACACATGAACAATTACTGTGAATCAGATACCACAGATCAGCTGACATATGGTAACCTGTCATCCTACAATAACCTGTCCAAATACAAAGATACATTGAAATTTAGACCTGCTGTAGAGCTGCAACTCTCCCCTATACGGAAAGAAAGATACTAAATCCTTGCTTCTGGATGTGTAAGCTGAAAACAAGCAACAGAAAAGAACCCACAAATAAGAGCCCTTAAGGTAAACAGGCTGTTTCCAAATACTACAAACTGGGATTACCAAAAGGAAATAGTTACTGTAACGTGACCTATTCATGCTAACCAGCCCTTTGGTATAAAAGCATGCACATAGCATGACCATGAGACTGCAAATTCAGCTCTTCTGCTGGTATGGACAGTGGTGATTTAAAATAAGGGTAGGAATTCCAAGTACAGTCGTTGATTTGGCCTTGTTACTATTTAATGGCAATTCAAAGTAGGAGAAAAATCAAGCTTTTGCTTCCCAACCTCATTCCCAGGAGTGTTTGTTTCTCTGTGCTGTGCACCTACCAAGCTCAAAGCAGTCAATCAGAAAAACCAAGGAAAAGCTTTATACGCCCTCCCAGCACCAGACTGGCACTCCCAGGGTACAGCTGAATCAGTTTTTGGAACACAGACCTGGTTGCGCAAGAAGATAAACACTACTATTATTTGGATACTGGAATACCAGTGATATCCGGTATGTATGGGAATAGTATCTCCATACGCTTCTGTGGAATCACCTACACAGAATGAAGGAGGTAGAGCTGCTCAACAGAAACAAACCTGGGAGCCTCCCTCAGGGCCAAAGTTACTAGGCAGAGCACAGCTATGCAGCAGTTTGAGCTCCCAGAACAAAGCAGTGCCTGAACTCTCACACAGAAGACATCACAGGGACCTGACAAACCTGGCAACGAAATGGAAACTGCAGGTTTCTGTTACAACGAACAGGAGGTTTCATTGTATGTCCCACAGCACAGAGCAGAGCACAGTGCCCCTGCAGCACTGCAACAGCTCCCCTCAAACAGACAGGATGGGCACCAGGCACTGGGGAAGGCTCCAGGCCCATACGACAGCCAAGCTAGTCTAAGAGTGACCTGTGAGGACAAGGGGCAGTCCCACTGCTCACCAACTCTCTTACACACTCACGCAGCTCTGCAGGTAGATAGCTCCAACAGCCAAAACAGCAGGTAACCACTCAGAATGTTTTGGAAGCTTAGTTTCCATGGTGATATGGTTCAGGGAGCCAAGACTGCCAAGGCAAAGCAAAGGATAAGAGCATGGAGCTAGAAGCAGGAGTAATGGGACAACCACTTTCTCTAACAAACTGGCTCTAGAATTACTTAATTATCTTGTAAAAATGCAACTAAAGGAAGTATCTCAGAAGAGAGCACAAAAAGTAGTCCCCAAAAGCCTGCTGAAAGAACTCCACGTTTTATAGGTGTTCATTCATTACTTGTCTATGTCCTCCCAGCTGAACAACATTTTAAGAATGAGTAGCAGTATAACCAGGAAAACTCTGCTATTGAGAGGAACCACAATAACCACTATTGAAGCTATCTTTTAAGAAGTATTCCAGATTCAGAGATTTTAATCACATGAAGACAAGTTCACTAAACTTTCTAACAGGAAGTACAATATACATGATAGAAGATGCCTCTAGAACATCCCCTTTAATTAGGAACCTACATCTAAAGCTTGCTCTTCTCTTCTGCAAAAGTTTAAAAGTAGCAATGTATTATAAAAGCAGAATTTTGTTGTTCTGTAATTTCACTGCATGTTTTAATTTTCTTTCTTTCCCTCCCCTCTCCCTGGCCCCCATTTCACAGAAACTGAAAGACTTAGACTAAAATCMTAGGTTATATTCAGATACTACAGCTTAGTACCATGAATAAAAATCACTAAGTTTCTTCCCATCCAATCCAAGTGCTGCATAGAGAACCACCACATAAGTAAGAAACAAATAYCTGACAACCTGAAAACATGAAAGGATTAGGTAATGAAAAAGTCAACTGAACAAACCTTTCATTTTCTCAATTCCTGGTAGTTCAGTCAGCTCACCTCTGCTTTTATTGTCCACAYGTTGCATAGTTCTAGTTCAATCTTCCTATTGCATCTGTTGTAAYGTATAAGACTAAATATATTTAGCCACTAATCAGTACCATTTAGAAACCTTACAGAAGCACACTGCCTCCTCTTCCTAGCAGACCAAAGGGTTTACAGCCCCCACCTGCAAGAGGAACTTTAAGTGTTGCCACAGGTGATGCACGTTAACAATGCAMCTGGTGCATCCTCCTTCCCTTTACACCAGGGACCCAGAGGTGAGCGTAGGTCAAAGGAGTTGTCCTCAGKGCAGTGGCAGCCTCTCTGCTGCCAGCCCTCTGCCTGTGCAGAGTAAGTGTGCTCAGTGTGCCGAGCACACTCGTGGCACGGCAGCYGCTCTGCGCGGGCGCCGCACGTTCAGCGCTCGCGGGGCACACTGGGCTCACCACGCTGCCCACGGAAAGCAGGCTGCCAGCCTGACGCTCTCAGGCAGTGCTGGGCTGACAGAGCATTCCTAGTGCTCCAATTCTATGCACAGACATTAAAGCCTTCATATTTAGTGCAGAGAATGTTTATTTATGCTTAACAAATGAGCTGCTTCATGCCTGCACACTTGCAGTAAAAGCTTGGCACATATTGGACAGCTTTGGTCTGCCCTGTAACCATGATTGTCCCAGGAAGCACCAGAGCAAGGAGCGGGGCACAGAGCATAATCTTCCCCCAGAGCACAAAGATAACAAATAGACCCATGTAGGAGACCTCATTACCTCTTAAACCACTGGACTCCAAGTTTTTTTAACACAGAAAGTAAATTTAAAAAAAATTTGGTATTTCTGGGAAACTATAACTGATGTTAATAGTCTTATGAATGACCAAAATATACCAAAACTACAGGCAATGAACACTACCGTGTATGCCAAGAACAAATGCACTTGATTTTGATCTCTCCAAATCAAATAGAAAGCTTTAGCATAGATTTAGGCACTTGTCCCACATGAAGGACAACAGAGGTGCACAGATACTCCTTTCTACTCGTGATGCAGAATCAGGCTTTGGGAAACAGAAGTTGTATTTGAAGAACCAAGTTTATAGACTCTAAACTTTTATMAGTAAGGTAGACTTTGGAAACTTTTCATTGAAAAAACAATTATCATTTCCCTATGTAAATATATCTTTTCCCAGCCTTAGACTCTCTTTTAAGAAATACAGAAAAGCCTGAAGCGGATTTCTTTCCACCTGGAGCAACTGATGCCCAACTTGACTCCTTGCCCTAAGGGATGACCCTACAAAAACTGAAACCCATTTAGGTACCTTGGTGCAAGTCTGCCCATTTGCTTCAGAGTAAGACTAATTTAATTCAGTTACTGCCCTGCACTCCTCAAATAGGCCTTTTGGTGCATATACTAAAAAAATTTAAAAGAAAAATCATATATAATCATGCACATGCTTACACACATGTACTTGAAATAGAGCCAAATAAAGACTCCTTACCTTTCCTGAGATATTTATCTCAATATTACAAAATTCAAACGTTGTGAGCAAGAACTCCACTGGAGCTTAGTTTCTACATGTTTGTGTTTTATACAGCCTAACCTACTCCTTCACCCTGTACGTCAAGCCCTCGTGTCCCCTATACAGACAAATGACTAATTCAATTACCTTGTGTGCTGACAGGCCAGCTGCTTGCTGCTTCTTGGCATGGGTAGAGAGGGTGAGTTATAAATGTCTTTCCCTCATTGTCTTCGTCCTCTGCCCAGCCAATAATTTCCACAAAACTTAACTTCACACCCCTTTGTCAACTCTGGTTGAAATGAGCTAACAAGTTCAGAAGTTGCAGAGTGACACACAGACTGTATGGGTGGATGTATCTTGTTTTCACTGGAAAATAGATTGGGGCGAGGAGGGGAAGCAAACTTGCAAGGTAGGTTTACAGGCTGCATGTATTAAATTTACCTCAGCTCCAAAAGTATTGACCCAGCTTAACCCAATCTAAATTGGAGCTGCCACAGTCCCACCACACCCACAGGCACTCAGCGTTATCCCTTCCCTTGCAGAAGCACTCGTGCCAAAAATCAACCTGGGAAAAAAAAAGGCAGTTAGCGTTTGGCGCAGGCAGCTCCGGAGCCAGCCCCTGCCGTGTCACATGGACACCGCCACCACGGAACAGCAAGGCGCAGCTCTGTGGCAGATGCAGCTGCCACAGCGCTACACACTGGGTGCTTAACAGCACACAGGAGCCAAGCCTAAAAGCACTTCATTCTGGACATGCAGCTCAGAACCTCATCAGTACCACAGCCAGGCATGTGCTGCTTTTACACAGGCACGTATGCACTAATGGAGTTATTATTTAGAGAACAACAGAAACAAGAAAACAAATATTCATATGATAGCTCTGAAGTTGACAATTTTACCTGCATTCTGGACAGGATTTTTTTTTTTTTTAAAGTAAGTGTCTAACCTTGTCTTCTTCCTAAAACTAGCCAAACCTATACACTCAAGAAAGAAAAAAAMCACTATAAGCAAACACAGGAATATTTAAATACAGACATTACCCAGTCCAGATTTCCTTTTGGGTAGACCTTTGTCCTAAAATAAAAAATGAAAGGACACATCTATTCTACATCCTTCATGCAGAATTGCAAAACCACAGAATAAACCACTGGCAACCCCACTGGTGACTGGGGAGAGATGAGGAGAGAGAAGGTAAAACAGAAGTAGCATAGTGTAGCCAGAGTGGCTAATTTAGATGGAGGGAGGTGTGAACAGCACAGCATAAGGCAAAACATCTTGGGAAGTATATCCCGATGACATCTTATCTTGGCTGTACAACACAGTGAGTCTAGGGGAGAAAACATTTTTATCTGTAATCACTTATGATCTCCCTTCCCCACTAATCAGAACACAGGTACACAGGTATTGTTCATCAACGTATAATATGGACAGCATGGTTATATATTCATTAGATTTATTCCTACTACAAACATAATATAAGAATTGCTTCAGTATAAAACACAGCTTTGCATGATTTTTAAACTCTTATAAGGAACCTTTGATGGAAGATTTTTTAAAAAGCACTTTTTCCCAGTGATCTATTTATTAACAACAGGAGTCATAACTCGATTTTTACCCAGTGGTGAACATGTAACAGCTGTTACTGAGTTGTAAAACACTGTCTACTTACGCAGCATTAAATAATAAATAAAGCTCAAGACCTAGCACACGTTTTACTAAGCAATCTAATGATATGAACCAAGAAGTTCCAAAGATTAACTGTGTGCTGTATTATCAACTCTGTCCCATGATATTTGTGCTGTAATATGAAGGAGGAAAGAAATTACCAATAAAAAAGAATAATTTTCATTTAGCCACAGTTGCACTCACAGTGAGAGTTTTTTTCAAACATTTAAATCTGAGTTCAATAGAAACCCTTTCCTAATAACTTACACTGATTCTTTTGTACAGCCTTTTTTAGGATGACCTACAYTGCTTGGGAATAAAGGTGAAAAAAGTCAACACTTGATTTGCATGGTATAGTCTAACCCCAGTATATTGGCTTTTAATTTAGTAGCATTATTCATCATCCTTTACTGCAATAGCCCTGAACAAAGCGATCAAAGTCACAGGTAAAACTGAAATTACCTTCCAGATACAGTGGATCAGACCTTGCAGGTCCTGAGATAGAATAGAATCTGCACTAGAGACACCCCCACATGTAGATGCAACACTAATGACAAAAAACCCTTAATGCTGTTGATACATTTTTGGGCAAGTGAGACCTAGCACAACTGACCTTCAAAAATGTAAGGAAGAAGCCAGCAGTGATCTGTATGGAACGGTAATTTCCACAAACTGTGGAACTTGATTTTGTTATAATTTCTCACCACTGAGTGGTAAATAGCACAGAACAATGTAAAAAAAAAGAATTAGGTGAATCTAGAGTTCCAGAAATGTCAGAGTAATACAAATACATTGCAGCCTCACATTTTAATAGAGAAAGTTTCTGCCTGTATCTTTAGCAAATTAGTAACACACGAACAGTGGCAGTCCAATGTACAACTGAATCATCACAGCATTTAATCCATAAGCACATCTTTATGGATGCCTTTTAGAAGTTGTATTTTCATCTGTTTAAAAGGAAAAGTAAACCATGGGGTTGAAAAAAAATCTATATTCTGCATATGGAACATCGACGACGAAAATCCTCAGTGCACGTCTTTGAGGGTAAGAAGTTCTTTTTTCGTTGTTGTTTTGCTGTTTCTTTCTGTGTTGTTGTTTCTCTTTTTAATGTCAGTATACCAGAGAAGTCATTTTAATTATATAATTACTGAAGATTTTGGAAGGTTTACACAAGACCCATAATTGGGCATAAGACATCACATCCTCTGGTTATATACACAGCAATCTGGTCTGGGTAACATTCTTTGCTCTGACCAATGTGTGCGAGGGGGGGCGGGGGAAGGAAGGGGAGGGAGGGGAGGGGGAGGAATGGAGAATTAAAAATACTTCCTCAGATTAAATTTTCTTCATTTGCTTCAAATGTTTTAATTGCTTAAAACGCACTAAAATATTTATCGCGACG
The DNA here is from genome assembly GCA_018881555.1 of Amblyornis subalaris. Taxonomy (NCBI): domain Eukaryota; kingdom Metazoa; phylum Chordata; class Aves; order Passeriformes; family Ptilonorhynchidae; genus Amblyornis; species Amblyornis subalaris. The sequence continues at coordinate 352,933 of JACAXG010000108.1, forward strand.
CATCTCCGTAGTTAAAATACCTTGTTCTCAATGTGATATCCTACATATTCAAACAAAAGACATTCAGCTGACAATGAAGCCTTTTTTTTTTTTTAATTTTAAAAAGGCATTCGTACACCTAAGACCGCACCACGGATCAGTCTCCTTTATCACGCCGGAGTTGTGACAGGTAATGCATAAAAAATTAAAATCCCATCCACCAGATAAGACATGCAAAATGTCTCCTCCAATCCCACCCCCATCTCGCCTTCAGGAAAAAAAAAGCGCCCAGCCACCACCAGCCCTGTACATTCGGAGCACACGCACAGTGGCACCCCCAGAACCACCACTGGGGCGACAACGACAGGGCCGAGGGACCGCCACCCCCCAGCCCCCCCGCAGCCCGCTCCGGGCTCCATGAGGGGCGAATCCCACCTCGCCGCTTCCTCATGCCCTCACACAATGGTGCTTTCCCCCATTAGCTCCGAATTGTCAACATTTTCACGCTAGGCCCCGGCCAGGCAGGGCTGAGGCGCGGGCGGCCCGAGCCCCCGCTCCGCTCCGGGGCCACGGGGGCGGTCTGGCCGGGGGGGATCAATGGCCGATGGGCCGCGGCCCCCCCGCCGGCGCTGGAGCCGGAGCCCGAACTGCGCAGCAGGCGCGGCGCGGCGGGCCCGGCCCCGCGGAGCCTCGGCCAGAGCCGGGGCCGCCGCCCCCGGACACCATTTCGGGGAAGGTGCCGCCGCAAGTCGCCCGGCACGGCCGCCTCCCCCCGCTCCGCAGCCCCCCGGACGCTCTCCCCCCGCGCCCCTCGGGGGCCCGGCCCGCCGCTCCCGGCGGGGAGACACCGGTGCTCTGGGGGGAGAGGGCGGCTCGCCCGCCCGCGGTCCCCGGGGACGGGGCGGGGGCTCGCGGGGGTGTCCTGTGCCGAGGGGCCGCGGGCGATCAGCTCCCCCCTCCCCGGCCGGGGAAGGGGCCGAGCCCCCGCCTCCCCCCGAGCCGGGGCAGAGCCCGAGCCAAACAAAGCGCGGCCTGAGCGGGAGCCAAGGGTGAAGCAGCCTGGGCTTTTCCTGCCGGTCCCCGCGCAGGGCGGGCCCCGAGCCCGGCTTACCCCGATCCCCGGCGGCGGCGGCGGCGTTGTTCCTCTCCTGCTGCTGCTGCTGCACCGGGCGCGGCCTGGACACTCGCCTGGGTCTCCTGTTGGCGGCTCGGACCGAGTTCATTTGCCGGCTCGTGTGGGCGGCGGGAGGGGAGGGGGGGAATCCTCCGGCAACCGGTGCCTCGGCGGGGACGGGGGCGCTCGGAGGGAGCCCCGGGGCGGCCGCCTCGCAGGCGCGGGCAGCAGGGAAGGGCRGGGGGGAAATCTCCGGGCGCGGGTCCCGCCGCTGCTGCCGGCTCGCTCGAAGGCAGAGGAGCCGCCGGCTCTCCCAGCGCTGCTGTGGGGGACGATGGCGCCGCGCCCCCCCGTCCCGGCCCCCGGCGATCCCGCGGTCCTGCCCGGCTCAGGCCCGTCGCTGCTCCGTGGCAGGAGGAGCCATTGACACCGCCAGGGACGCGCTCGCGAGCGGGCGGCCGTTGGGCGGCCGCGCTCCGCCAATCGCCGCGCCCCACACAAACGGCTGGCGACGGCGCGGCCAATCCGCGCTCCTGTACCATCGCTGCTCGGGTTGGGGCGGGGCGGGCAGGCGGTGCGGCGCGGGGTGGGGCGGCGCGGCGGTTATAAAAGGCCGGGGGCCGCGCGTGCGGGGCGGCAATGGCGGCTCTCGGTCCCGGCTGCGGCGGCGCCTGTGAAGAGCCGGCGCTGGAGTCGGGCCTGGGGTAGTCCGGACGCCGCCTGACCGCCGGCAGGACAGGGGGAGCGGACGGGCCTGGCGGGCTCCGCTGAGGCCGTGTGTTGTGAGGGACAGAGGGCGGGCGTTTGGCGAAGGTGCCTTGTTGTGGTGCCGTGCGCCTTGGTAACCCTGCCCGGGCAGGGATTAGCCGTGCTGCGGGTGCCGGCTCGTTTCGGTTTCCTGGCTGGTTGTTAACCATTTTTTCTCTCCGGAATTGTGTATATTCCTTGGCTGGTGTGCACACTCGTTTTTGTGCTACCTTTTGCTAATACAGCGATAGACTCTGTCCTGAGCTGGCACTTCAGACAGCCTATGGGGCTTCTGCTTTATTATATTTGTTATGTTGGTGCTCAGCTGGTGGCCTCAGAGCAGGAAAAAGAAGTGATTGAAGTTAGCTGTGATCTTTTTCCTTTTCAGAAATCCCTTAATAAAATGGATGGCACAACACAAGCAGTAAGGAAGAGATCTTGTCTTTGTAGGGTTGCTCAGGAGTCTGCTTCTAATGCTGAGAAGGTGGGTTTGTGTGGAGCCCTCCTTAAACTAAGCCCTGGGAGCTTCCTGAACCAGGGCCCTTGTCTGTGCCTGAAAAGCTAAAGTGTGTTATCTGGTATAAAATGTAAATAAATGATGATAATTAAAAACACATTAGGTAGGAGCTTGTTTAAAGCTGACAAATGAAGGTATAATATAGCTATAGGAAATGACAGCTTTTCAAAAGAAAGCTTTAAAAACACTTGAGATTCTAAAGGAAATAACAGTGAAGTTAGAATTCTAAGTTCGTATCAGACCAGAAATAAATGTATGAGAAATCTTAATAGTTGTTAAGGAGCACTTTTAAAACTTAACATTTTGTTGCCTTGAGGAATGACTGGAGAAACACTGGAGGATGTTTTTCCATGTCCAAGGAAAGTAGTTCTTGCCAATTTCTCTAGTAGTAAGAGAAGAAATAATGAAGTTAAGCTCTTGTGGTAAGAACTTTATAGGGAAAAAGAGTATAAACATCACTCTGTTTGGGGCCAGTTTTTCACAGCAATTACCAGGCTACTGTACTGAACATTCTGTAGAGCTACATAATTACATGTAAATATCATAAAAATATTTTTATTTCTGATAGCAGCATTGTGAAACTCTGCTTTAACTCTTGAATGGGAAGAATAACCCTACCCAAGTATTGTGCTGAACTTGCTGTGTCATGGTTAAGGATTTTTCCCATCATTAAAAACTTCTAATTTAAAACTAGAGTATTTTGATTGTTTAAATGCATTTCTGTTCAGCTGTTCAAATTGTGCTCTCTTCACCAAGCAAATGAATTCTTGGTGTTACAAGATTACCTGAAATTGTTTATTATAGGTATATTCCAAATTTTTAGTACTCTGTCCAAAGCTTGGAAAGCCTGTTCAAGGATGGATGACAAGCTAATTTTCACCTAGAGCCTTCAAGAATCTAAAGCTTCTGATACTAGAATAAAACTTTATTGAAAACTTGAATCAAAACAGACTTTAAAGTTTCTTAAAAAGATTTGAACTAGTTTGAAACGGAATGATCTCTTGGCCTAAAAAATGGTTTTCTGTAATTAGCTCCTTAAGGTCCAACATGTAGTCTCAGTGACAGCCAAAATGCATTGAGGGCAATCTACAGAAGGTTATGCAGAAGTTTGTTATAAGCGCTCTGAGGGGATACAGTGAGAACCTCCTATGCTGAATAAGACAGACTCGATTAAGTTACGAGATAAATAACTGGTGCAAAAAAAGTGATACTTGTAAGTATTCAATGTCTGCTTATAAGGCATGGAGTAAAGGAATAGTTCAGGTGCTCTTGTCTGACATTCTTTCCTGTGCTTTAGGAGACCAGACAGTAGAAAGCCTGAAAACTCATAAAAACATTGACTAAAACTCTGTATCTCTTCTCATAACAATTAAATGTGTCCTGTCCGAGTTGTGATGACGGGGACTTGATCATAATTTCAGGTTTGTTTATTAGTCTCTAAAATGTTATACTTCGCCATCCTGTGCCTCCATTGCTGCTATAAAGCCTCTGAGAAAAAGAGCACCATTCTGTCATGGAAATGGCAGTGAAAGCACAAGTGAATAATTTGGGCTTCATTGTATTGACCACTGTGGAGGTGCTTTAAGCCATCCTCTATGATGTGCTAATAAGCCATTCCTGAATGTGGGTGTGATTTATACTGGGAAGATAATTTTGCCTTTGTCAAGACAGCTTTTTCTTTATTTAAATTGGGAAGAGAGTGAATGGGAAATGGAACTAAACTGTACAGTGATCTTTTTGCGTAATTGTCGACAATACAAATGCTTGCTGGGCTGGTTATGTTGGCCACAAATCACCTTTGGGTGACCCGTGAACAGCTTCACATTATGAACAGAAAGGTGTAAGACCTGGGTGAAGAGCTTGCTTGGAGCATTTATAGCATAAGCAATTTGGACAGAGTTGTCAAGTGCTAGCTCATCATATTCAGCCTATCTTCTAAGCTGCACTGAACTTCAAATGTGTGTGTATTTAAATGTTAATGATAACTGGTTCTCTGTTTCTACTTGAAGAGTTGGCTGCTGCTTTGAAGAGATCACCTTCCTTCCTGCATGGAGAAGGGATGCTACAGAGTGCTTAGTGATAACAGTAACTTGTTAATTATGTGTTAACAAAACAGTTAGAGATGAGGCAGCTTCATAGAGAGAAATTGTGCAAATTGTCATGGAGGAGATTCCTATTTGTGAGGGTGATGTGCAGAGACAGAAGAGCAATTTTGAGTCAGCTGACTTGCTCTAAAGGGAAGACAGTTAAAACAACTTGAAGATCTGATCAAGACAGTGAAACAGTTGAGTATTTATTTTCTAGAATCTGAGTATAGCTGAGAGATTAGAGGTGGTGGGGTCACAGAAAAAGCGGAATTGGGAAATGAGTATGGGACAGTGTAAGCTGTTAGTCAGCAAGACTCATTCAGGCCGGGGTGATCTGCAGGAATCACCACTATATTTTTCTGTTTAATGTACATGTCTACTAGCAACTTGAAAAGCCTTTCTTCAGAGCCTGTTAGAAATGCTTTAAATGTGGGACAGATTCATTTAAATTGTCATGATCCATACTTACCCTGAGGATGTGGGTATTGCTTTAACAGTTGATCAAAACAAGTTTAGGGTAACMGATTTCAATGAATCTGTGATCTGTGGATTACTTTTAAGGTGTCCACAAAACATAAGTAAGGACAGACTTCAGCTTGTATATTATGGCCTAAAGCTCTATTTTAAAAATTACTCGGAAACTGCAAATTGAAAAAAAAAAACCCCAAAAACCCCCACTGAATTGCTGGCTTTTAATTAAGTGGCAAATGCACAGTATTCTCCCTAGCTTTTGCTTCCTAATATTTGTGAGAGAACAAGAAATATTTTGAGAGCAGGGTTATAGTTTGTTACACAAAGCCCACCCCAGAGCCTTTAGCTACAGCTCATGGATTTGAACAAGAAATACAAGGAGTCATTTTTTTTTATTGTGCTCTTTAATCGATTCAAGTGGCTTTGCAAAGGAACCACATCTCTCTGTGTGGATGAAAGTGAAGCAAAAAGGACTGAAATGACTTGTCCAAGAGCATTTCCAGGCTATTAACRGGGCTGCAGACAGAACCTAGGGTGCAGGAGTCCTTATCTGAAGCTCTCTCCGGTGTCATGTTACTGCTTTCAGAAGCATAAGAGTTTTGCCTATTATTTCTAACGATCTCATATGCTGTTAGTATGTCCCTGGACTGAAATACTGCATTGAAGTTTTGGGACTGACCCGGTGTGGATTTCTGGCTTTTAGCTCTTTAAACTTGGAGGGTTGGTCCTCCTAAGCTTGGAAGACGTGAATCTTTCGGAAATAGTGATACCTAGAACTAGTCGAACATGCTTGCTCTGCAGCTCAAAAATCTCAATGGCATTTTGTTGCAATGTCTCTGACCCTCAGTTCCTCTTAATTGTGCTTACATCCCATCTTGTACAGCCACAATCTTCCCACTCTTGCAGAAAAAGACTCTTAAATCTCCCCTCCTTTTACCTGGAATCCATGTCTCCTGAAATCCAGCTTGATGTTAGCTGACCTTCCTGGGTTGCCTTCTGGGTGAATGTCTGTGGCTGGGATGTTTTCTGTTGCTATACCAACCTGATTTCTGCACTAAAAATAAAGACCTCAGGGTGGGGAATGTGTGTTGTTTCCTATAAGCTCACATGACTGTTGCAACATGTTTATCTAACATGTTAATTTTGATTCTGCCCTAACAAAAGCTCTCTGGAAGCATGAGTGGTGCTTCAGTTCTCATTAATTTTTTTAATAAAAGTAAGTGCTAAAGAAAGTCCTGGAGGGATGGTGTCTGAATTTTAAAGCATTATTAGCTGTCCTGGTAGAAATTTCGTAGTCAGATAAATATCTACACATTACCTGCCTTCTGAATTTTTTGGGAGTATGTGCAAGGGAAGGGAGAAGGAGTATGAAGCTGTCTCAAGTATCCAGTCTGTATTTTCAGCGTGTTCTTCCTGATAGCACCCACTGCCTTCTGCTGAAATCCCCAAGCTTGGTCCCTCTGGATTGTACCGAATTTAGGTGTTTTGGATAGTCTGAGCGGATACAAAGCTTCATTGATAAAATACATTGGGTATAAATCATGTAATTTTATGAGTGACCTGTCAAAATAGCATGATTCTCTTGAATGATCTGCCTAGACACAAGACAGTACTAAGATATTATTTTGACTTGGTGGTTCTCATTCATTCAAGGTTTGCTTCTCACTGGTCCTTTTCAGACATACATGTACAGAGATAAAGTATGGGCTTCACCCAGTCTTTATTCCTTGGAGTCTACTTTTGTTTTGTGTATTGCATCAGCAATGCATCCATATGGTGAGTTCTGTCATTAGAGCTGGGGTTTTCTGCCCCCAAATATGGCTGATGTGGCTATTGTTTAAATGGCCGTGGAGACGATGCAGCCTGAACAGATCTTTCAACACAATGAACTGAGTCAGATCCCAAATGAGAAATGTTTAAAAGAAGTACATCCAGTACTCCCAACTGGAAAAATCAGTCATTTAATACCAGGAGGCTGGAGGTGTATGAGGGCCTGGCTCCAGATTTACCTACCAAAGGAAAAGAATGGCTTCTTTATGAGATTTTTTGGTGGTTTGGAAAGTGGTTCTTCCCTAAAAATATCTCAGTGGGATTCTGAGCTCCTCATTTTTACAAAGGACTTATGGTAAAGCATATCTAGCACAGGCCTAGAGTCGCAGGAGCAGTTAGGGACACTTTGCTTCACTTTGTTATGAGCAGCTCAATCTGAAATGAGCATGAGGAATCCCAGTCTTCATTTTCAATGTATCAAACTGTTGGCAGCATTGTAGAGCATCCAAAGGTGGGATGTTAAAGTGGGATTTGGTATGTCTATACAGAGAAGGGTCAGCAGTGAGAAGTGGTGCTTCTTTTAGTCCTGGAGGCAGCTGAAAGCGATCTCACCAACAGCATGTGAATGTGTGTGGTAGAATTGCCTTCACTTCAAATCTTGAGAGCAGGTGGGTGTGGGTTTTATTGGTACTGACAATTTTAACCCTAACAACTGATTTTGTTAACTGGTAGGAACAAGTTCTTCATGCTGAAAAGAGAGAATATGAGAGAGAGATGACAGTTTTTCACTTTGCTGCCTGGTAGACCAATGCCATTTCAAATGTTCTGCTCCAAAGCTGTATCCTTATCTACGTAAGAGTTCTTTAGCTATAGAAAGATTGAACCCACACGGGAAAAAACCGCTATGTGTAGTACATTGTGTGTGTATGTTTTGCCAGTTTGCTCCTTTAGGTTGAGCAGGTGGAAGTGAGGAATCTAGGTCCTTTTTCTCCATCTTGTAGCCTCATGTGGACCTCTCGGTTGTGCATTATCTGATGAGTTGAGGGGAAAGGTCCAATTACCCTGGTGACTGAAGGATATTTCACCAGGAAGGGTTTTTGAATGTCCTCAAGAGTGTTTTGCGGTTAGGGTCTGAACTGCCGTTGCCATTAAGAAGCAATCCTGCCCTTCACAGTCATCTTTTTACTGCCCCTACCCTGTCCCCTCTTCTGTCAACCAGCATTTCTGCAGCAGATCGAGGAGGTGAAATGACTCCAAGATAATCCAGCTGAAAGCACAGCTATTTTCCAGACATGTGCAAGTGGTAACACAGAGAAGTGGTGGGAAAGGATGGCCCTTCTGTGGTGAAGGAAGCTTGCAGACAGATTGGCTCACTGTGATCCTGGAAGCATGCCTTTACTGTTTCCCTGTGCCTGTGGGTGAAAGTCATTTCTAATGAGATATGTTTTATTGGAATGCTCTCAGACTTAGCTGTGCTGCTGCAGGACCTGTCTGGGCTGCTGCCAAAACACCACGTTCTGTTGTGGGGTTGAGCTGTCCGTACAAGCAGGTGGCAGCATGCACTTCAGAGATGACCAGCTTGGGAGCACACAGCGAGTAGAGACTTTAAGCGGTTGATTTCTCTCTGTTGCCACGTGGTGGTGATGTTGGTTGTTGCCTTCAAGGAGCTTTGAACTTCTACTGTTGAGGGCACATGGCAGATAAGTTGGCAAGGAATGTCTTCTTACAGGCCAATAACTACAGATGACTTTCCCCAGTGCTGCAGGGTTTTTCAGCTATCCACGTGGTGGTGACATTTTTRCCTCTATCTATCCTCCCTTTGCCATGTAAAGATTCGTACACCTCAGCAGGGTCAGCTGATCAACAACAGAAGGTGTTTTGCGGGGAAGAACTGACAGAATAGATTTTAAGGGTAGCATGCTGCAGGTATCTTGTTTAGAGTCTGCTTGGTTGTCATCCTAGGTCTAGAAGATTTTCCTATCCCACTTTTATCACATCAGAGGCTTGGTTGTGATCTTTTTGATTCCCCAATGACCTTGTTTCTGTGGTGAAACCCTAATGTCACAGGTTCTTATCATTATCTTTCTTTTATGCTGATAAGCAGAGATGGAGGAGAGATCATCCATTCAGAAGAATGTATGTATAAATGAGATCAATAGGACTGTAAAATCCTCTCCACCAACTGTTGGTGATGAGCATGAGTGTGATCTAGGCCTTGACAAAATTTATATAGTATATGTAAATGCATATTCACTGTAAGGACAGCTTACAGAACAACTGATTTAAGTATGTTAAATAAAGTCTGGTTTTCCTCCACTTGGCTCTGTCCAGTACTACAGACTCAGATTTACTGAGTCAGTGAGTTCCTGAGTCTTAAATCTTCTCATTGCTTAAGTTTTTATGCTTTTCTTCACAGCAAATCAGAAGAGGAAAATGGAAAATCAAGATTATCATGTATTTTCAAGTCTCAGCTAAGATGAGAAGGAAAACTTGAGTAAGACAAGACTAGTGTAATATTTTAGAGAATTTTTCTTGTAGGAATTGGATAAAGGGAAGTGATGTCTCTATGCTGGTTTRTGTAAACAGGTTACTGACAGTCACTGCAAGTGCACGTTCAACATCAGTAGAGAAGCTGTTGCTCTATAAATATTCAACCTTTATTGTTTGTTTCGTAATCTTAATTTCTTAAGAGCTATGTTTGTCTTTCTTTTTTATCAAACTGGTGATCTTATTACTGTGTGTGATTAAAAGGATGACTTTGTCTAGTAAGTTGTTTGGCAAAGCCAGGCATATTTTGATGCAAGTTGGTTTTTTTCAGATTTACATCTGTGTAGATAGTATTGCTTCTGTGAACCACTTTGGGTATAGACTAGTGTAATTGTTGTTCACAACAAAAAAATGTGAACAACTACTTTTTTTTTTTAGTGATGTGTGAGGCAGAAAATAACTGAGAAGAAGAAAAAGCATCAAATCAAATATTCTCTCTATAAGCCCTGTTCCAACATGACGTTRGTTGCAGTAGTCAATGTCGGGCAGTGCTGGGCTGTGGCTGCCCAGTGCTGGAATTTTGCATAGCTCAGAACACGTTTGGGTGGAAAGGGGAGCTATCACAATCGTGGAGTTTCCACAGCCTGTGTGAGCACCTTGACAGGTCACTGGTTCTGTTGCACTACACTCTGTTGGGCTATGTGTATGCAACATTTCCATACTCAGCCTGTGAGGTGTGGAAAAAGAAGGTAGCAGTCCAATCTATGAGTCAATTTTTGAAGGTGTGGAAGAGTAGTCAGTGAGGGAACATAAAAAGGTGAAGATTGGGGAATGGAATGTTTGGCGTTGGTTTAATTAGAAACATCCTGTTCATCACTCGTATGTGAGATAAAAAGGGAAGAATATCCATTCCTATAGCACACTGAAAGAGGAAATATCTGTATCGTAGTTAGTGAGCAACTCTAATTGAGCTGTCAAATATAACTGAATTGAAATACAGACCCTGTTCCAACAATATCTCACTACATACTGTAGTGTATGGGTGAGATTCAACTGGCATTACATTTATTCCTAATCTTTCTGCAACTGATGACTTTTTTCTAAAATCCAAGGTGCTTCAGTACTAACTCAGTATTACACTTAGCAATTGTCTCTGTCAGCTAAAAGATGAATAGAGGCCAACCAACAAATCTTCTGTGAACACCAGGCTTCTTGTACCTCTCCCCTCAAAAGGGTACACGTATCRTGACCCGGAAGAACACCCGTGTAAACCAGACAAGGAAGGTGATACTTGCAGCGCTCCGAGCTGAAGGTTCTCCTGGTTTGAGGGGGCCTTTGTTCTTGCCAGGGAGGAACCAACCATTGAATTCCTCTGTTCACCTTCTCCTAGGTGTGGTGCTGTGACAGATGAGAGAAGTATGTGCTATCCGTGACTGCAGCTAATCACGTGAAGTGACCCCTCCTCTCCCTTCCAGCACTGCAAACCAGCTGCACTGACTGATACTGTTACTTCACGTGTTACTGGAAATTAGATTAGAATCTGCTGCTTCTGGATTTGTTTAATTAGCTGGCGATATTTTTAAAATACTTTCTAGACCATTTGGACAGTGATGTGAAACATGCGTCATTTTCAAGGCTTAAACCTTACTAAATTAAGTGAAACCATTTGAGATCCTTCCACATGTCAAAGGGAAAAGTTTAAGAGATTTAAATTCAGATCGTTCTACATTATAAAACTTAACAAGTATCAATGTAGATAGGTACATGTAGTCCTTTCACCATCCAGTTAATACAAAAGACTTTCCTCACTTTCTGTGACTGTCTCTATRTAGACTGAAGCTTCCTCTGAACCAATTTTTTTGGCTTCGACTAAAAAACATGTGAAGAGATGTTCCAAGGTAAATACTTGGAATTACTAGGAAGCTGCAACACGTCATACCTAAAAATAGTGGTAGAGGAAAGAAAACTCTTAATTGATTGCTTTCCTTTTATAAAATACACAGGARGACATTCCTGACATTATTCCATTTAGGTCATCAAATTCATACAACCTACTGTACTACAATATAAGACATAAATTTTAAAAGAATGAAAAGTGCAGGAAGTTTGAATGATGCATGACCATAAATTTACTCATCTTTTGTATAATGCCTTCTTGAGGTGCTGACATTTTCAGTACATTAATTGTTCATAATGAATACTCTTGCATAAAACATTCAAAGGTAATTTTCTGAGGCCAAAGAATGACTAAAAAGTTATTCACGAAAGAGCAGTCAATAATCTGKATCCAAAAGAACACCTGTGGGATGTGAAACAAACTGGTGTAACAGGTAGAGAAGTTTGCATGTRTAAAAGAATCTGCCCTTTTTACAGGTTTGATGCCCTAAAACAAGCCACAGAAGTGGTGTGGCATGGTGCAGAGAAAAAATCATTATGTTCTAACCATGTGCTATTGAAGGAAAGGAAAAAACAGCTTTGGGCAAATAGCCATATCTCTTGTAGCAGAGATCCAAGAGGTTGTCACCTCTGCTGCAGGTAATATATGATCACTTTTGTGCTGTATACTTCAGGATGGATAATAGTAATCAGTGAAAATATGTTTAAAGAATATACTAAAAAATCAGGAAAATAWATTAGTTGATCATCAGGCTTCTTCCAGGCAGTAGATTTTAAACAACTTGTCAAATATTTCTTGGCTGTTATACCCTTGCATAAGAGCTTTCCCTGGTTCATAAAGAAAATTAATGTGAAATCAATAATGGTATTTAAAAATTCACCAAACGTTTCCCATCTAGTGAAAGTCTCACTTTCAGAGTGCCACTAAGGCAACAGGCAGAGTGGGAAAACCACACAGACTTGACCTTAGTGGTAAACAAAAGCAAGTGCAGATGGAAAGTGCAGTGAAGAGATGCTTTCAGAAGCAACCAGGAAGAAGACCTGCCTGCTTCCCCACAAGAACAAACCTCTGAACAGAGTCACTGTGGGCATCAGCTTGCAAAAGTTGTGCTTGAAGATGCAGTCTAGGTGCTACCCYGACTTCCTGCTAGAAGATACAAACTGGCCTGAACAGCAACCTAAAAAAAAAAAAAAMCACCACCAAAACAAACCACATAAGGGTGAAAACCACAACAGAAACACAGTATAATAAGTTTCTTGTAGTATAATACAACCATATGAACTGCCATATTTCAGATGATGAAGAGGAAACGTTTGCTACTTCAGGTTGCTTCATTCCATTTTTGCAGAAAAACCTGGGATTGTGGTGGAAATGGGAAGAAACAAGCCATAAATTAGATTTGTTCGTTAGTTTATATTTTTAATAGAAGCACAAAGARGGGTAATACGGTAAATGGTGATCTTGTGGCTATATCTGCATTTAGGTGACCTCTTTGATGGAGAAGATACAGTGAGTGTAGTTACCATTTGTGTAAATTAATACAACTGTAATTACCCACAGTTGCCACTTTTGATCTGTGAAAATAAATAGAATCTCAGCATGCTCCCTCTCTCCCTTCATCTCCCAATTCAGAACTGCTTTCCATCCTCTTGTACGGGGTTGTTCAACAAGGGCAGAAGGTGAGGAGCAAGCCTGCAGAGTTTGGGTGCGGTGGTCTCTCCTGGAAGGCTGATTTCCTGAGCTGCTGCATCCAGGAGTCAGTTGCAGAGTTTGCTCGGTATTGTCATCTCCAAACACCCATGCCCACGCTCTCTCGGTGGCATTCACAAAAATCTTGAAATATACTGCTTTATTACTCATGGTGATATCTAGTTTTGGGGGTTCACACGTCTCACACTTCCTCAAGCTTTTTTTCCTGTGACAGAGTTAAAAATTTGTTTTTCTTTTTAGGTTAGAATTSAGATTCACATGGAAGCACTTGACTCCCAAAGCTGCGGCTTCAACCAGCAGATAGGAGATGCATGATAAAATTGGCAGAATTGCACTGCTCTAAGCACTTTCGGAGACATATGCTGCTTTTCCTACTCCTGGAAGTAGTCCCACAGATGTCTCATGACTATTCACTTGAGTCATGGTTGCAGAGCTGAGTTTTTGGTGGTTTGGATCCCCAGATTCCTGCACCGCACGTTTAATAGAGGAGCAAATTCTGATGGGAACTCCTGCCTGGTTGAAAACGGGGCGGGATGTGTTTTACCGAAACCCCGATGTTTTGAACTCAAACTAAATTGCCCCTAGATTTACAGCACTATTTGGTGAAAATGAGCCGTCTCCAAGGAGAAGGAGACTCAAAACGCCGAAAATAATCCGTCCRTGGCAGGCAGCTGTTGGGGTCGGGTGTGTGTTTCTGCTCCGCGGGGACATTTCCCCGGCGCTGGGCACCAGGTGGCGCTGGCCCACGCGCTCCCGCATTCCCGCTCGGCCGGGGCTCCGAGCGCTCTGCCCGCGTTTGTTTTGGAAAGGAAGCATGGGAGTTAACAAAGCCAGACAGCAACATCGCTGGCCCGCTTGGCCTGGAGTGAATTTTTAGAGTAAAGCCGCTCTGGGGAGTCTGGGTGTTGTTTCCTTGGCTGGGGYTCCTGAAGCGAGGGATTGCCTGTGTGCCATTGCTGACCGGCTSTTCTCCCGGGTCCCTGTGCTCCATGAGAAACGTGGGAGCACCAAGCCTGTACTTACACGCAGTTTGACTCTGTGCTGCAAGGCTTTAATATCTCGTGTATCAACAGAATAATAGCTTTTCCCCCACCYCCTGGGTGTGCTTTTACTCTTAACTGAGATATTATATTAATTTGTATATGCTGCACCATGAACAGATGTTAGGCGACCTGAGAAAACTTTAATTTGCTTTGTCTTTTTAAAATTCCATCAGGTTGRTTTTATTTTGTTTTTATAGAGAAGGAAAACAAGTTCTGCCCGTAACGGTCGAACAGAGTTCGGCATCTTACACATGTCCTGCTAAGGGAGATTTAAACATTCATTGAATACCAGAGATCGTCTGAAAATTATAAATRTTTCTCAGTGCTTTCTCTAAGTTTTCCACAAAGCTTCTGGAACATTTGAATCAACTGACTCTTAAGTTCAGTTTTCAGGCAAGGAAAGTTGTTTTCTTTTTCCCCGCTGGTAGTATTTTTACAAGAAGTGAGGACAAGATCAGGCAGATGGAAGGAAAAAAAAGTGTGAAGGAATTGTAACATCAAAATCTTTAAAACCGCATTATTGGTTTGAAAAATGAAGACGTTAGTTGTGTAGCTTCTGCGTCTAAATTTCAGAATGTTTTAAAAATGCCATTTCAGTTTTTAAAAATGTTGTGTTTATTCAAAGACGGCTGAGAATGAAAAGTATTGATAAGCTCTACTAAGCGTTTTCATATGGAATCTATTTTCAGCCACATACCAGAAAATGTCTTTGTTATTTTTTTGAATGAGACCCTAATCTTGGAATGACTTTTCATTTATCAGAGCCTTTTAAGTCTGCTATTGTGTTTCCAGTCAGATCCTTTCCACTCACTTCTTTTTTCCTGTGTCAGCCTCTTACAAACTTGCCATAGGGCAAAGTTCGCAGTTATTTTCCACAGGCACAAGGATTTCCCCTCTCGGGGGTGTGCTTGGGCTTTATGCAGTGGAAGCCAAGCACAAATTAATGCCAGCTCTAATAGTTTGTGATAAAGTTTCTTGTGGTATATTATACTTAATAGCAAACCCTACAATTTGTGATTTAACTTGTTAGCAATTCAGAGGCTTTTGTTTCTTATGCTGTTTAGTCAGATGAAATGGCTTAGTGGTTTTTTGCATCACCAGCACTGGCATTTGTGTCTGTGTTGGTGTTCTTATTTAGGCTTGTGTTGCTTCCCACTTCAACTATAATTTAATAGTGTTCAAATACTGCTTTCTAGAAAAAAAAAGTAAGTTCTGGCATCTGCAGTTGAGAAGTTGGAAAACGTGAGAGCAGTGTGCCAARAAAATTCCCCAAAGAAATATAATTGACTCCTCTTAAAATGTTGCAATTTTTCTGGTGGTTTTTTTTKGGGGGGGAGGGGGGTGAGGCGAGAGAGGGAATGCAGCACTTAAATATTGTAGCACGTAAATTCCCTGAAATATATTTATTTTAACGTTTTCCARGGTGTTCAAGTTTATTTCTGTGTATTTTATAGACAAGAAACAGCTGAAATTCTCTCGGGGGGTTAAAAAAATCTGCAAAACCTCTTGGTTCTCTCCTAACTCACTGTTAGAGATTTTATGACTCTTGGTATCAAGAAGGATTTGTGCTCCTACCCTTGATCGAAATTTCCACCTCCCCATCCTTCTGCAGTGAGGATGTGCCAGCTGTCAGCCTGGCTGCCATCTCCCACCCTCCTGCAGCTGAGCAGAGCTTTTAATCTGTCTTGGAAAGTGCTTTGCTGTCCCTCGCCTCCCCACAGAGGCTGATGTTCAGGCTGTAGTTCCTCATATCAAATGTGCTTTTGTATCTCTCACTGGGCATTCGTTGCCTTCAGCTGGAGCTGGGACCTACAGTTGTTTGCCTGTGTCAATAACCAGCTAATAACAGGAGAGAGCAGAGGAAGCATGGATCAAAAAAAAGGACAAAGCTGTTCTGGTTAGCGGCACCACGGGCTCAGACCGCTCMGTAATGTTTTACCAAGTGGCAGCGTGCAAAAATAATCAATCAGGCTGTTTAGGTAACCCACACTACCTGTTAGGGCCAAATAAACATCTGTGTCACAAAGTGCAAGTGTGGGCGAGAAATCCGGGGATTTTGTGCAAGTTCTGGTTTGAAAGAGCCAGCCTGGTCAGAGTCAGCTCTCCGGGAAAGTGTCAGCAAGGAGCCAGCGCAAATCAGGGCTCCAGAGGCCTGCAGCCAGCACCGCCTGGCTTTGCTTTTCCTCCTGACATTGAGAGGTGACCTTTGGCTGATTCYCTTCCCGTCTCTCCACGCTCTGGTCTCCTCCTACCGTTTGATTGCTTTGTCTTGTTGGAGTTGAGCTCCCGGGCAGGGCGAGGCTGCCAGTTCCATTTACTAAGTGTGCGGGAAGAACACGGCACCACCGGGCTGAGCTCGGTGAGCATCCCCAGGCTGCTGCACCACCAGCCATTGTTGCTATTAATAGCAAAAACAACGAGTTGTGATAGAGTGTGGAAAGGGGAATAGCTTGGCGTTATTGATGTCAAGTTTAAAGAGTAAGAACTGCATTTGTGTTATTACCAGTCGTCCTCTGGAGAACTGTAAGCATCTCCCTGGATAGGAATCCAGTTTCTGCCCTTACCCTATATAACCTCATCAGTTTCAAAACAAGATTTAATGTCATTAGAGCAAATTGGCATTAGGGCAAGGGATTTTGTCCAAGGAATTCAGGTTGTCTTTACTTATTTTTCTAAGCACGTGGCATCAGAAGGATCATTGAAAAATTTAACCATCCCAACCTTTCTTCCCAGCTATCTAAGGTCCAGTTTGTATCACCAACCTTTTTTGCCTATGCTGCTTTCCATTTTACTAAGTGGTAAACATCCTCTGAAACATCTTAGCATCCTTCAGGGTATTTTACACTCCTTTTGCTTCTTCTCATCCAGGCACAAGGGATAATTTTGTGGTCTGGTTGTTATCTGGAAACTTGGTCAGCTCTCCTCATATTTTCAAGATTGAGTATAGATTAATAATTCTTTCTGGTATTGCTGTGGGTAAATTACAACTCATCAGTGGACCGCTGTATAGGACTAGCATTTAGCTTTAAGCATTTCCTTTCCTCTTCTGCAGTTTAGTATGAGTACCTACTTCCACGATAGATTGTGTCTGGAATTCCTGAAGGAGTGATTTAGCCTATCCTACTATTGTTGTCTTTGCTTGCACTTTAGCACTTTGAAATTTCTGCATTTCAAGAAAAGGAAGAAAATTCCCTCCAGTATGGAACTACTTAGATTTCATTGGTAGTCTTTTAGTGTTTCAGTCAGTGCTTTGTTTCCTACAAAGTAGGTACAACTCCTCTGCAAATGTCTCTCTAAAATCCTTCAGGGTACCCCCTAAAAGAATGTGGAGTCAATATGACTTGCAGATTGTTTTAAGTGATTTGTTTATTGGGTAGCCCGGGCTTGGTTCATTCTCCTTGACAAAATGCAATCAGTTGCTTTGCATCATTCCTCATAAGCTACAGTTAGAATCTTCTTTTCTTTTTCCAGAGAAGGATCTGAACCCTGACCCCGGCACTGCTTTGAAGTCTTCTCTGATAGACAAAGATGAAGCTTGAGGTATCAAAATGTCCTGGGAGGGACGTGACCCTGCAGTGAAGGAGGACCCGGTGGGGTGGGCTTGTTGCACGGAGCTAGGGATGGGGAGGAGGGTAACTGCRTGGAAGTGTGGCTGCTCTGGAGCCCCTGGAATTGCCAGTTGTAGCTGAAAGGAGGGGAGAAACCAGGAGGCTGTGGAGRGCAGTGTGTCATTTCCTGGTGTCATTGCAGATAAGAAATATGCTTTAATGGGGAAAGGGGTTTTATCTTTGGATAAATACACGTGGATGCCCATGTGTTTCTTGGATCTGAAACAAAATGAGCTGAAGATTTCCGCTGTGGTATTTTGATTCCAAGAGAGACAGTGGCCTTGATAAGCAGTAAAGAAACTAGGCTTTCTGTGATTCTTTCTTACTGTGAAACTTTCAGCAGAAGAAATAGAAAGTACGGAAAGGCAAATAAGAGATTGTGATATAGGAGAAGATTAATTCAGATCACATAGCAGATAAGGCTGTTCTCAAAGTTTAAGACGTTCTTTTAGGAACATCCCCACATAAAAAGGAAGTGTCGGGTGGCTTAACCAAACTAAATCAATCTTCATGACATGACATGTCTGTGGGCATTTAACATCCTTTGTGGAGCATGCCTGCAACTGCACTCTCCTGTTGCATACATGTGTTCCAGGCATAAAAGTTGAAGAGATAAACATTTCATCTTTATGGAAGTGTAGGCTGTATAAAAGATGTTAAAAAAAAAMCTGGGACTTTTTTTTCTGAGAGCCAGAATATGTGAGATAATGTCAGGTGTAAAGAAAAATTCTTGTATTTGCAGTGAGAATATTTCAAGTGAAATGTTTCTACCTGAACCCAGGAGAAAGACAGAGGAATGATAACAGCTGATTTCTTGTCAGAGATCAGCTGTCAGAATGAGCAGATAATACTTACTTAATGGCATCCAAAATAGAAATGCTCCAGATCAATCTGCACAGTCCCTGTAAAAATAACAAAAACCAAAAAAAAGGAGTAATTAAATATTTGAGAGGTATACAGTGACAAAATACAAGATGAAATAAAGCACGGAGAGATTAACTAGTACAGTTATTTTGCCTTTTTTCTCATTATTTTCCTTCTACTCTTCTGCTTCTTCTTTTTGTTTTTTTCCTAAAGCGTATGCCAAGAATGGTTCCACTGAGCCAATCCAGACAGGTTGAGCAGATATCTAAGGGAGCAGCCTTTGGTGAATCAAGGGGGACCATGCAGGTAGAACTAGAAATCAGTGGCCTAGGCTGAACATCCCTTTGTAACTGAAAGCCTTTGCTTATTCAGCCCCACAGATGCAGCATGGCAACGGGGATGTAACATATTGCTTATTTAGGGGGATGTGCCAGAAATTGTGAAGTGCAGATCAAGCCTTGTGAAGGAAAATCAGACCAATTAGAATCTTGTCTCATGTTTTTAATTAACTTAAAACTCAAGTCCCTTATTTCYAGAAAGGAATGCTTGAGGGAATGGAGGCACTTGAATACAAAACCATCTTCCAAGCCATTTGGAATTCACTTGGTTGAGAGTGATTTTTGACTGAGCTCTATTTTTCAACTAAATTCTAAAGCAATATTCCAAGCAATACAAACCTGTATGAATAGAAAAGAAAAAGGAAAATCCTACAGCTTTCTGATGGCTGTGTATTGAACCAGTCAGTCCAGCCCAGTGCAGTATCTGAACATTTCAGTCTTTATTGTAAGTAGCATCAAAACTTCTATATAACTAAAATTCCTTTTAAAGGTCAAAAATCAACTTCTTAGAAGCCACTCAGAATGCGAGAACCCATTTCTAAGAAGAGTTTGCATGCTGTAACAGGTGAAGATATGTTGCAATATGCTGGTTTTTTCCTGATTTTTTAATTTATAAAATATATCTTTTCTAATCTTACAACCAGCACAAAACCAAATATAAAATYCACCTAATAAGCTGATAAAAAGCAGAACATCATCCGTGACCCTTCAATCTGCCAGTTCTTATATTTTTCACCCACTTATGCTGTTCTCAATACATCTTTTTGCCTAGGGAAAAACACAAGATTTATAATGTACCAGGAAAGCAAAAAAATCTCAATCCTTACCGCACTAAGGTGAAAGTTTCAAGTAAAAGGATCATCTCCCAACATATCCTTGTCCGTGTTTATTTTGGTCTAATCTACTCAGATTTTGTATATTTTTAGAGTATCTTCATCATCATAGTATTTGATCATTACCTCCTACAGATCACATATGGAAAGAAATACTCTGGTATATGGCTGGTAGATATTCAGGAACAAATAGGAGTCCAAGAGGAATAAGCCGGGATGGTTAATGATGTTTTTAACACTTGCAAGCATTTGCTCAAGATGCACCAAGTTCTGGTTTTGCTTCAGGAAGATCCACACCTGAAGCCTGAGTGCTGCTGAATAATAAATGAGGAGCAAAACGCTCCCATGTTTTCAGTTCCTCTAAAGCTATAGTGGAAACTTGTGGCTGATCTTACATGGGATCGTGGGATGACTGGGTGGGGGAGAGTCAGGGACGGACATGGACAGATTAGGTGATACAAACCCCATTCACTTATGGATTTAATAAAGGGGCCACAAGGAGCATGTGTGCCTTGGCTGCAGGAATGCCTGTGAAGCAGCTCTGAGGATGCTCAGTCCCACTCACAGAATGAGCTACACGGAGGAGTTGTGTCCAGTCAGGATAGGGGGGGAGATGTACCATACAAATCCATAGGAATGTCATGGAGTAATTTTTAGGCCTTGCATGTTGTTGGGATGCAACTACGGGAGTGAATGTATCCTACTGGAGTGAATGTATCCTACTGGAGGGAATGTATCCTGCCTTTTCAATAGGCTGCACAGGTCTGGGGAAGAAATGGCCCTATCCGGTCATTTCCTTAATGAAACCTGAAAAAAAGATGAAGTTGGACTCTCTAATGCCATGCTGACAAGTGATATAATATTCTTATTCATCTTTTAATCCTGTTCTTTCAGGTGTCTAATTTGGTGCTTCCCCTATTAACTTTCTCATTTCTTCCTGTGCGGTACATCAGAGGTCACTGTGCCTCTTGTCATAATATTTCCAGTTTATAAGAGGGCAGAGGGAGCAGAAAGTAACTACAAGGTAGTTCTGAATCTTTCATCTTCATTTCTAAATCCTGTAATTTCTTTAAAGTACACACTCTCTTTCTTTCTTGCCACCAGAAACAAGAACTTATTTGAATGTCAAACAGGGCTTTAATGAATCCCATAAGATAATCATAGCAGCAGCTGTCCAAGTTAGTTTCTTTAAATTATTCTGTATGATTTCACTTATGTTTTTAAGTGCTAACTCGAGAGTTTGCCTTTTTCTTCCTCTTACACACCCATTTGGAAACAGAGATGTTAATTTTCTAGTTAATGCCTTTTAAGGGCTTCTTCACCTTAGATACTGAGCACAGCTCTTCCAACGCGCCAGCTGAAATGGAGCACGTGCCATTGAGGAGGGAGGCACTCAAGTGGCTGATATTGCAGTCATGATATTATTGATATAAATATTTAGAAATGTCTTGAAATAACAGTAGTTACCATTCAGCAGAGGTACCATTCAGCACCTCTAGAATGGTGGCTACTAAATAATTTTATGCTTTACTAACTTGGTTCAACAAGGCCTAAAGGATTTATTACTCTCCCCTGAGGAAGCACCGAGCACATGCAGGGTTTTTCCTGTACTCAACCCTTTAAAAGTCTCTCATACAATGAAGGGCAGATGACAGTAAACTGAAGTTTTGTTGACTTTTCTTCTAACATCTGTGCGTCTTGTGCATCGCCAGCAGACTCTTATGCCTTCTTTTGGGCATAGAAGTCTGAAGGTGTTCTAAATTTGAATCACTTTATTCACACTTACACCCCAGTCCCACAACGAGGATGTACAGCCAACATGTAAGGCAGCTCCTTCATGTAGGAGTCCTAGCCCAACATCTCTGTCTGGTTCCCAAGTGACAACTCTCGACACCAGAATTACTTTAACAAGAAGCAAGGCAGACAGCCAGATTCCAGGCTGTTCACATTGCCTCCACTTCTTCTGAGCCTGCCAAGGTACAAAGTCCTTGCATAACCCAAACACTGAACAGCGAGATAGCAGGTCTCTCTAAGAGATGAAAACCTGCTGGCACACTGTAAAGGTAACATTAGAAGACTTTGTAGTGCTGCTGCGTGGTGATGCCTCCCATGACAATATGCCTGCTTATCTGTTAACAGAAAAGGTAACTGGAAAGCTTTAGCACTTCGTGTCC
Organism: Amblyornis subalaris; assembly: GCA_018881555.1. Lineage (NCBI taxonomy): Eukaryota > Metazoa > Chordata > Aves > Passeriformes > Ptilonorhynchidae > Amblyornis > Amblyornis subalaris. Next base: position 374,572 of record JACAXG010000108.1, read on the forward strand.
GACCAGCATTTCTGCAGTTGGGTTCTTATCCTAATTTATTTGTTTCTGCAAAAAAAGGATAGGAATCAGCTTTCTTATAGTGCACCGATACTGTTACAATTTATCTTTAAAAAATTTTCAGCGTGTTTGGTGACAGGTTTGTTCTCAACCATTTTCATTCCCAGCCTGATCAGTTACACAAATGGGGACATTTATACTTCATGGGGACATTTTGTACTTCCATTTTGCTTCCATCAGTTACTGTAGCTTCATCCTTGTAGGGCATCCCTCAAGAGTACTGTGTTTCACACATGCTTTTCTCAGAAGAAAAGAAGGATTTAGGTTTTTTCTAGTAGCTCAGAGCTGGCTGTCTCTAGTTCTACTTCACCTTTTCCCTTCAATTGTTTCAGATTTGCAAGTAAGATGCCACTAGTAACATAGGAAGGCTGCAGTCGCTTCCATCCTGTTCTCAGCACTGCCTACAGACTGATGCAAATTGGCACATTTAAAGCCCAGGCAGACAGCAGCTGTGTAATCCAGTGGCATTTCCTTCTAAAATTTTCTGCACAGAAGAGGAGCTTGAAAGGAAGTAACAGTTTGGGGAGAAATCCAATTCCAGCCCCAGAGGCAATGCTACACTAAGCAGTAAATCTTCTTGTCTGTATCTACAGGGAGAGTAAGGCACTCCTGACTTGCTGGCTCTGTCTCTACAGCCAGGGAGGAGCCTTCAGACTTGCTGCCCCACTCTTCTGTATCAGAAACCTATTTGACCATGCTGCAATTCCCTGTCAGTGCATGCTCCAGGTTTTCTTTTCCACAGAAACCAGGACGCTGCCAATGAACGAGGATGGGAGAGATGCTTATTTCAACCTGACATGGCTTTAGGACATGAGCAGAAAACAATACCAGAGCCAGACACAGCTCTTTTTTTTTTTTTTTAAACTTGCTAGGTATCCAATAGTTTTGGGCAAGCCAGACAGTGTCTGATGTGAAAAACAAGCTCAAAAAATCTGGAAGCATCTAATTCATGCAGAAAAGTACCTACTAAACTGGGGGAGAATAAAGACTTAAAGCTGCTGTAATGTCACAGACAGTTACAGAGCTTCAAGGTAGCAATGCCTCCCATCTAATTCCAGCACAATCTGTCACTCGGCTTGGAAAAAGGCAGCGTGAGCAACAGTCATTCAGYAGCAGAAAACACTGGTGTCTATTGTGCCTGCACATCAGTATTAGAAGGATGATTTCTGCATGATTTCATTCCTGAGATCCCACTGGGGTTTTTTTACTATTCCTTTTTAGTAAGAGTAGACCTGCTTCTAAGTTTCCCATTAAAACAATGGTTTTGATAAAAAATGCGGTTTCTGCCACATGAGCAACTGTAATGCACTAACAACTCTTTCACTGGGAGACATAAAAAAATGCCTTGCTTTTGGGGTTGCCTAAGCTGAACTAACTGTCCTTCAGCCTGTTGAGCTGACCCAAAAGGTTGAAGGCTGAATTGCTTCCCTGCGAGGCCGGYGGGGAGCGGCCCCCGCCATCCTCCGGTCTCCCCAATCCCAACTACTGCTCCAACAGCAACACATGCTTTTCTGGCTCGGCTGAGTCAAGGAGATTGCTGTAGGTGGTGCGTGGCAGTGACATTTTAGGAGAAGGAGTCCAACGTAGGAGGCCAGACCAGAGAGGAGACACAGAAAGCCAGGCTGCAGCTCTCGGGAGACACGGTTTCCCTGCACAGCGAGATGTGATTTAGCTTTGAGCTGACTCAAAATAAAAGGCTGAAGGATTTTTCTCTCCCACCTCCCTTTTACATCACACGGGTATTTTTCTCTTTACCAGTATCTTTAGGCTTTCGGTTCCTCTACCCAGCTACAGTCTGTTCTGCTTCTGGGAAAATTTGGGGAAAGGAACTGCAAATAGAAGAGATGTCTCCTTGTTTCTATCCACCTCTTCCCTCACGTGCTTTGGTAAAAAAAAAAAAGTGTAGGTCTTCTATCTTCTTTTCTTTAAGCCCAGATTGCTTCTCTTAATGCTTTCTCGAGTGATTTCAACTACACTTTCTTCAAGAAGAAGAAATAAACCACTTCACATTTAAAAGTCACAAATTGTGGCTTCCATTTTGCCAAAAAGACTGGGCTCCTTCCAGGTTTAGAAATACACTTACATCTGCCAAATTTTGTCAAACATTACCTTCCTTTAAGAAGAAATATTCGTACTTTTTGGATTAAAGAGAAAGAGGAGAAGCAGCCATTCAAATGCCTTTTATAAGAGGGAACATTCTGTATTTTCTTGGGTGCAGACATGGGGGAGGAGGAACATGGAAGGAAAAAATAAAAAAGAAAAGAGCAGACAGAAATACCCAGCTGAGGGCCAATCTGAGTTTATAATTGGTATCAGATTCTGCCAGTCTTACTCATGTAGTGCAATTCCTATTGATTTCTGGAGGTTCCTCACAGGGTAAGCTAATGTTTAACATAAATAAGGGTTACTGAATCTTGTCCTTGAGAAGTAGGGGTCAGGAAGCTGTTATCAATTGAACTGCTCTATTCCTGACTGGCAAGCCTGCTCAATTCAGGGTTAATTAACTGATTCCTTAAAGTGGAAGTGTTGTGGAGGAGCATGATCACTGCCATTTATATTCATTCTAATATGATGTATTCCAACTCCCTCTCCATCATGTCTCACAGAGAGGGATCTGGTGAAGGAGAATGACAAGTCTTTGCAAAATGATCTTGAATTCTGCCAGATATTCATAGTTTAACTTGTCTGGCAGTGCAAGATCATATACAACGTGAAAGGCAATAATGCGCACATTTTTTTATTCCAGACTAATTTCTAAGCTTGTGTGATGCAAAACCCCATTATTGCCGCTTGCTCACTTTTTATGTCAACCTTTGCTGCCTATCCCACTCCAGTGTGCAAGAAAGAAACCTTGATTTTAATTTTGCCGAGACGCCACGCGTCTTAATAACACTCTGGAGTGATTGTCACGGAGTCTGGATTCTGGGGCTGGATGCAGTATTGCTGCCAGGGGGCAATGTTGCAGAGAGGGGCTACAGCTATGGTGTCTGAAGGGACCTGGCTACTCTATCCGTGTATCCTTTCCCTGTTTCTTGCAGGGCTTGAAGACACTAATTTGTTCACATTTTCCTGGGTTCGTTAACGCATTCTGTCCTCAAAAATTCAGCTTTTTAAAGTAGTAGGGTGTATTGTCTAGTTGAAAGATTAATCACAAGGAGGTGCTTGAGGTGGGAAGGCTCTTCGGAGAGGTTCCACATGTTGTCAGCTAGTCACTCTTAATGGCAGGTTCCAGTAGGTCCCTCAGCTTTAGGAAGTGACATTCAGTCTGACATGTGCCAGCCACACAATCTACCAAGCCCTGCAAAGTGCAARTATTAACATAAATGCATATTAAGTCACTGTTAACTGAAATAGAGAGTGGGGGTTCCAGCAGAGGCAAACAAATAGCATTGATTTACACTGGCTTGAGGATTTGGCCTCAATTACCATTTCCTTACACCCTTCTTAGAGGAGCTGCGAACTAGATAAAGGCTTTTCTCGGAACATGGCAAGTAACTGTATGTTYAGGCTGACTAGTAGTAAAGTTGGGGACTCTTTCTCAGAAATAGGTCTGCTGGATAGCTGATTCCTCATGTAAGAGCTACTTATTTTGTTAAATCCTTCATCCTAGGCCTGCCCCTCAAGTACATCTTCCCTCTCAGCCATCTCTTTGAAATCTAAGTGGATTTTGAAGAAAAGCTCTGATGAGCCAGGATATCTGTGTGTCTGACCAGCCTGTCTTTTGCAGGACGTCCTGGACCAGCTGCACCCACRCTGTGCTGAGCAGAGCAAGGTCCCTGGCAGCAGCCCTGCACCTCACTCCCAGCCTGCTTGYATGGAAAAGGTGCAAAAGCCACTCCAATACTTTATGAGAAGCTCCAKCATTACTGCACAAGTGCAAAGCAATGGCAATGCGTGTGAAATAACACGAATGCTTCCAGAAAACGCCAAGCTTCCTGCTGGAAGGTGATGTACCTGCTCTGTGCCCACAGTGTGCTGGGGTAAGGGCCATGTGCTGAGCACCCTGTGTGCTGTGGCCACCCCAGCAGCTCCTGGGTGTCCCCTGCAGTACTGCTGATGGTATTCTGGAGGTTATATCTGCTTAAAAAGCTGATTTTGTTTGTAGCATAATTTGATGCCAGTTTTCTTGGGTGTTTTTGCAGCTCTAATAAGTATGCTGTGAGTACATCTGCAAGCATTCATATGTTAAGATAAAATTACTGGTGGTGCTCATCTCCCCCTGTACTACTGCTGCTACCTCCAGTAAATGCTTGTRTGCCTGCATGCCCATGTACAGACAGATGCATGTGCACAGCACCTGATCCTGCTTCTTAATTATTTTTAGCCCAATTCCCAGAGTTGTTCTGCTTCCTGCTGATGAATGGGAAATTCTAGTAGTGCTGTTTCATTTCACCAGCCTCTCAAGTGTAGAAATTATGGTAAATTTGAGAACAAGTGAGATTAGATTGATAGTTACACCTCCTTCTTTAATTAGCCAACCGTGAGATCTGTGGAGATAAGGGAGGGGAATAAGAATTTACCATGGTGAGAGTGCTGGAGGTTCTTTCTTTTCTGTCCTTTCTTGTCTGTCTGTTCTCACTGACAGTAACCCCTTTCGTGATGTGGGGTTTATTTACAACTGCCCTGACTGTGCTACATCAATGGTTTCCCTGACCTTGGCTCAATGATTATGCAACAGAGCGTTGTAAATTATCTTGTCACCAGAATCTCTATTTAGGCAAGTATAATCAGTTCCTTGTAAGATCCCAGGCCTGGCGTACAGAGACAAAAAAAATCTACTGCATARTAATGAGTGCAACGCACTGTTAGGGATAAAAAAGCCCCTCTGCCATATGGAAAACTACCACGTACGGGTGCTGGGAACCTGAACGTCAGGAATTTGCGCAGAGTGCTTAGCAATCTTTGGCAAAAGGGTGTAAATTATTACTTTTAGCTGCCTCGTGAAATGCAGCATGCCCCGTCCTTTATTTGATGCAGCACTGAGCCTCTCTGTGCCTCGCTGCAGTGACACTTGGCAGTGCTGTGATCCCTCCCTGGCAATGCTTCCGCAGGCTCCATATTGCAGRGAGCCTTCCTCGCCTTATTGGCTCCCTGATCAATGTGATTTGCAGCCTGGTTTTTCCACACCCATGGCAGTAAAACATGTAATGCTGGCTCTTTCCAATGCATTAGAGGGGCGGAGCGGAGCCATCGCGTTCTGCCGGCTCCAAGCAAATCCCATTATGGAGATGAGGTATCAAGTGGCCGTGYGGCTGCAGGTGGGTATGTGCACACATGTGCATACTGATTCCTTCAAGGATATGTATCCTCGCTTGGCTTTGCCAGCCGGGCTGCAGGAGATGTGAAAGGGATGGGTTCTGATAGCAGTGGCTGTGTCCAGCGAGCTCGAATCCATTTCAGATGTAGCATATCTGCCAATGCCAAGCTTGTTCTTGTGTTTGTTTCGCTTCAGCTGAGAATTACACTTTCCCTKCAGGTATCTCAGAAGGATGGGAAATGGGAAATGTCTCTCCCATGAAACATCCCTTCAGTGTATCTCTAGACCAACTCACCAGCAACTTTTCATTTCTCTCTCCAAAACCTTGAATGTAAGACCTTGGGCTGCTAAATTATTATTACTGTATCTGAGGGAATCACACTGTCTTGTTCTTACTCCAAAGATTTTRCAATTAGTCCTCCAGCACAATACCTTCTCCTCTCCCTCTCCATAGTAACAGGGGAACTGTTATTTTTGTATGTTTGTTAGGAATGTAGTTAGCATTCACTGAATAAACTCAGAAAGCAGTATTTCACATAGAATAATTATGAATATGTATTTASTTGAATAAGCTGTTGATTTTGCATGAATTCTGAACACTGTTTCTTAGGCAAATATGCTAATGATTGATGTGTGAAAATTTACTTTATTTTGGGCTTGTCAGACTAACTAACACAGTGATCCAAATCCAGAAAATTATTTCCTTACGCCTAAGGAACCATAACAATTACAGGAATATTCCAGGGAAGTTGATTACTAATACATCAAACCCTTCTCTATGGATATGATGACTTTGCAGCAATATTTCCAAACAAAATTTATTTTGCTGCCGTCTCTTGGCATTGGCATTCAATCAAGTCCTCATGGCTGTATTAGCTGTACCAGGAGACCAATTACATCAGAATCCTTTCACATGGTCTCTGTGATAAAAACCTGTGGACGGCACTGTGGGCAGCGATGCCAGAGGGCCGTGGCCATCTCAGCAGGCACTAGGGAGCAGTGGGTGTTGTTTACCTGAACTTCAACAAAGCTTTTGAGAGTCTCCTGTAGTATCCTGGGTGCTGAGCTGGAGACAAGAGGACTGAGCAGGAGAGTAAGATGAGTGGAAAATGGTCTGAACCACAGGGCTCAAAGTATTCCATGCAGCAGGTCCAAGTTGGAGTGGTGACTGGTTACTGGTGGTGTTCCTCAGGGGTCATTACAGGGTCTGGTACTATTTAATGCCTTCATTAAAGCCGGACAATGGAGTGGGATGGAACATCTCCAAGTTCACTCGTGACCCAAAACTAGGGGAAGAGTCAATACACTGAAGGGCAGGGCATTGGAGAGGGATGAAAACTGGCAGGGGAAACGGGTTGGCAGAAACTTCATGGAGTTCAGCAACGGCAAATCCAAAGTCCTGCACCCGGTAAGGAATAAAGTCCTGCAGCAGCCACAGGCTGAGTTCCAGCTTGCTGGAAAGCAGCTTCCAAGGAGAGACCCGGGGCTCCCAGTAGACAACAAGCTGACGGTGGTGAGGCACCAGCACAGGTTGCCCAGAGCAGTCATGGATGCCCTATCCTTGGAAGTGTTCAAAGCGAGGTTGGATGAGGCTTTGAGCAGCCTGGTCTAATGGAAGATGTCCCTGCCTATGGTGGGGGACTGGAATGATGTGATCTTTAAGGTCCCTTCCGACTCAAACCGTTGTATGATTCTATACCGGGGCAAGTTCAGCAAAAACCACCAGGATGCTCAGGGAGCTGGAGCATATGGTGTACAAGGACAGGTTGAGAAAGCTTGTTGTTCATCCTGGAGAGGAGATGGCTCAGAGGGTGTCTTATTGCTCTCTGTAACCTCCTAGTAAATGGTTATAGGCGAGATGGAGCCAGACTCTTCCTGGGGGTGCACAGCAAAAGGCAAGGGGCAGTGAATCCCAACTGCAGCAGGATGAATCCCAATCAGATATAAGGAGAAAAACTTCATAGTGAAGATGATCAAGCACTAGAACACGTGCTCAGAGAGGCTGTAAGCTCTCCATTCTTGGATATATCCAAGAATATATTCAAAACCTACCTGGATAAGGCCTTGAGTACCCCCACCTCACTTCAAAGCTGACCCTGTTTTGAGCAGGAGTATGGACCAGGGACATGAAAGCTCCCTTCCAGCTTATTTTATGGAAAGTTTATGGTGAACACTTCTAGTGGATTTTGCACTTGGAAAACTACTCCTTTTATCTGTATTTTGGATATCTTTCATGTCACAGTAAATTTCACCAGAAAGGCATCCAAAGAATGGGAGTTTTGCCAAAGAAAATGAGTGCTGAGACTAATTTGTATCATGACAGTCTGGCTATGAATTTATAATTGTATCACTCTAAACCCTGACTGGTTCCATACCTGCAGTTCTCTGTAGCTGAGCATTAATCACCAGCTTCCAGGRATGGAAACCTTCCGGTGCTTTCATCCCCAAGTTGTGGGGGATGCAAGCTCTGCCCTTCAGTGGGCAGCAGCCCTAGTCTCTGGCTCTGTGTTTCCAGCCTGCCTGACTGCACTGAGCAGCCTGTGCAACCCCATGTGGGTCTGGAGACCTGAGACTGCTCTCCAGAGCAGGTGTCAAGGAGACAAACATGCAGCCTGAGTGTCTCCCACATCACTTGCATGGGGAGAAGTATGAAGAGAACTTCCCAGCTGCCCTGAGTGTTAGTCAGTGGGAATTGTGCTGTACACTGAGATTTCACAGTTCCCCTCCCTTAAGCAAGTGCATACGAATCCTAAAGGCAATGTCTAATGCAAAAATAAGGTAAATAAGCGGATTTACACGAGACCACTGTTTCTTTTGGTGCTTTTCTTTTTGAAATGTGAATGGGACCATTGCTCACAAACTGAATTTAATAGTTCAGTCCCGATGATGAACCAGAAACAGCCACCTTGATGTGAGTTTGTATCTGGAGGAGCGTGCTTTGCGCTCTGCTCGGGCATTTCAGTGGCAGGGCACCTATTCTTCTAATTCTCTGGCTGATGTGCTCAATGAAGCATACACAGAAAAGTCCTCCAAATTGTTTAAGAAGCTTTCTTAAGCCCACAAAGAGTATTTTAATTTCTGTTTGTATAGCAAACAAATATGTAAGAGGAATTAAACTAGTTGGTAGCTACATGTTACAAGATTTTTTAGCATTGCTCTACTAATGTGACTGATTAAGTACAAGATGTGTTGCTTGCCATTTCCTGGAATAAAAAAATGAGCTGTTGAGTCTTAATATGCTATTCCAATTATGGTTATAAAATACTGAATCAAGTCTTTCTTTAAAAAAAAGAGAACCATTTGGAATTAAACAGTTCAACAGAATTAATAATGATTCCAGATGGGCCTGTATTTGGCACTAAGAAGTGTGTGAAAGGAAACATTTTCAACCAGAAGCTTGAATGATTTATAAGAGTTCTTGAGAGATTTTTCACTAGTAAAGATGCCCTTTCAGCCTCTGCACATTTGGAGCTAACAAAGGAAGTGACACTCAGTGAGTGAAAATCTTGGCATTGGTGAAAAACACACATATGTTCACAAGCAGAAGTGCCTGAAATAGCACAATTAGCAAAGCCAGGTTCTTGACACACTCTCGGCTCCTTGTTTCCCTATAAGTAAAAGAGGAAGAGTAGCAGTTCCTCACCTTGAAAAGGTACTGAAAATAGGAAATGCTTTGTGACTGTGGGGTAAATAGATACCGTGGTACTGATACCTGCAGCAATATGGTGAGAATAAAAGCAGCTTCTGCTTGCAAGTTAAACCTTTATGTAGGTCTGGGAGAGATAAGACACTGGGCCAAAAGGAGAGAGGTCTATGTTTGACAACAATTATTTTAGTATCTAATGTTGGGCAGATTTGGGACTACTGGAAATAGCACAAGGCAGAATTACAAGCTCTTATTGAAAAATGAACACTATGTAATGAACTGACTAATTGTCTCCCTTTTCCATAGCATGCTTGTTATAACCACAAAGTATTTAGTAGACATTTAGCTTTCTTAAATGCAAGTCAGTAGCTGGAATTAGCAAAAAAAGTTAGCATTGTGTGGTCAATCAACCTCTTTACTGGTCACTGTGATTCATGGATTATATTTAACAGAGGAACAAGGAAACAGATTACTCACACTTCATGTGTTACATTAAATCAATTATTAATAGACAGCTGGGTATCTGACTGCCTTGTACTCTGTTATGAACTTGTGGGAATGATGAACAGCAAAGCAGAAGTTAATAGACTGCCCCAAACCACTTTTTTACCAATTATAGTGTTAGCCTTGTGTCAGTTAATGGAAATTACTGAATTTCGCATCCTGCCTCCTCTGTGATTTACAACCCATTCCTTGATCAAGACTTTAGGGAGGATGTCTTTTGCAGGGGCAGTGGAAATGACAACATATGGCTTCTGTCTCATATTACATCCATTTGTAACCTGCAGATTTAACTTCCTTTTTTGCTAAAAAGCCTGAGAGACACCCCCCCACCTTGGTGCAACTGAGTCCCAATGCCACAGAATCTCTCCTTGCCAAATTCCTGCTTTTTATTCCAAAGTCCCTTTGCTATATTTCACCACTTTAACACTTTCTGTCTGCTAATGCCAGTCTTTCTTTGCACATAGGACTGCCCAATTATTCATAATTTCTGGGCCCACTGTCAACAAGTCTGTTTGGAGATGATAGTTGCTCTGCACACACGACTTCCTTTCCTACTGGTGGTCCCGAGGCTTGTATCAGGCTCCTGAGAACTCATCCTTTTTAATGGATAAATGGCATTCTTATTTACCTGGTTTAAAATGTTAAAAAATTATTCCACACGCAAGTGATTGGATTCCCTTTCTTCCTAGAGCCATCATGTGCTGACAGTCACTTGGCTTGTTAGAATTTAAAGGCAGATGTAGTGTGATCAGGAATTTCGTTCACTAATTCTAATTATTGAAAATAACAAACAATTAGCCTTTAATGTTTCATTTTTAATTGCATCTTAGTGGTTAAGCAATAAATCTCTTCCTTCTATTAATTCTAAACTTAAGAAACATCGAAACTGGTCCTTTCACTTCCTGAACTTTCCAGGCCTTCAGTTCTTTCCCCTTTACAGCCACATAACCTTGGGAAAAAATAAACAACCCCAAACCTTGCAGCCTGCTTGTTGGATGTAGGAGAGTTCCCATGTTGTCCATGTACCCTGCAGGTTGTGCTCCCTGCTCTCTCCTGCTTCGGGTGCCGTGGGCACAGACACCGCTTCTCCTTCGCCCTCACCATGAATTTACCCCTTCTAAAGGGGTTCACAAGGCTGCTCATTTCCTTCTTGTTCTTGCTTGTGTTGTGCTCTTTTGCTAAGAAGATTGGTAGAGAATCTGATGATATGATTTTTCTTCTCTCTGCCTTACTCAGCAGCCTCCGTGGAGTGAAATGTATTGTGTTGTCCACAGCTCTGTAACTTTTCCATTCATTCAGTATGTTCAGATGGATCTGACTTTCTGGTGTTTAAACCCAAAACTCATCCAAGCAGATGGAAAAATTTCTAATTCCCTCAGTTTCTGGGCCTCATAAACTTGGCTTGTCTCTGCAAGTCCTTGCACCTTTTGTATAATTATTTATAACTTTGCGAAGTCGTTAAGAAGTTTTTTAAATGTTGCCCAAATGGAGTATCAGGGCTTCACATCCCCTCTGTGGAGCTGTAAATGAGCTAGAAAACTCAGAAAATTTGGTCTGCTGAATAAAATAATACTAAAGATTTGGAGTTCATGTTGGGTTTAGACAGGCAGAGCAAAGCACCAGCAACTCTGCCTAGGAAATGTAGGGAGAAAAGCCAAACCTCATAAACATTTCCTTTCAAGGAAAATAGGTTTTGAAACAATGTAAATAAAGACATTACCAAAACCATGTTTTTCTTCTAGGACAGCCCCATCCAGAATGAATGGGTTTTTTCCATTTAGGAAATAAAGAAGTCTGTGAAAAACTATCAGAATCTATCAGAAGCAAAGCAATCTGGACAAGAATAGGAACAATCAAATTAAAATTAACTTTATTTTTTTAGGATTGTAGCAGCTGTCTGTGTTTTTTTGTTTTGTTGGTTTTGGTGGGGTTTATTTTTTTTTTTTGCTTTGAAGGTCTTATTTTCTGACGAAAGATCAGCTTCGACAGAATTTTCAAGCTATGCTTTTGTACATGTTTCTATAAAATAGCAGATGCTAACRCTAACATTTATTCACAAAAACAACGCCAGATTTGAATGAGCCACTAGGAAAAAATACAACCTTGCCGCTGCTCCTCGCTAGGAGACAGCCTTCCTGCCTTCTTCCTGACCCAGCCCACGACAAAGGTATGAGTTGGGACTTGAATCCTGTAAGACCCTGTGGCAGGCTGGATTATTCGCTTACTGAGAACTCTGTTGCAGTAGCAGAAAACAAGCTTCGGGTCTGCGCATGCACGGCCTTACTTCATTTTGGGGATATATCCTCCTACCCCTCACAACCCTTCCCTAGTGATTGGGAAAGGAGAGAGCAGTTCCCAGCCCRTTCCTTGGTCTCTGACAAATCCTTGCTGCCCCAATGGTGGGATCCCAGGAAGGAGAAATTAATATGAGGAGAAAGGTTCTTCTTTTAGTGCAGAACCTGGGTCATTAAATAACTACCTGGGCTTGCAGGCACACAACACCTGTGTTAAAGGAAAAGCTACAGACCCAAAGTGCCTGTTTACTGGCGTGATTTTTCTTCTTAAAAATGCAAATTTGCAGCAGAACCACACATATTTCTGATGTGCCGGAAAAAGGCGTTTGAATGAACTGGCAGATTCTAAAGCCCACTAGAAAGTGAAGCTCACTTCTGCTTTCCCAGTTGCCTAGGTGATTAACATGAGACAAACACAGTTCTTCCTATGGTTAGTTCTTAAATCCTTAAGACAAAGAGTTTTTCGGCTTTGTGTTGCAAGATGTGAAGGTGTTTCGACAGCCGGATTTCACAAGAGCTGTGCCCTCCTCCTGTCCCTTTGCTTTATGGCATTTCTGCTGTGAAGGTCACCTCAGAGTCACCAGCTGAGTGCTCTCCAAGCTGTTTTAGGGCCAGGAGGGGATGGCTGTCCCTGGGGGCAACCAAGTTCAGCGAGTGTGTGCCTGTATGTAAAGCTCCCAGTAGTTAAAAATACCAAGCCATACGCAATTATCTTCATTGCCTTTAACACCCTGTAAGCACCAGAGCAGCACAAGGTGGTTGTCCGTGAGAAAGAGCAGATTGCAGGGCCGGGAATCAGAACTCCAGGCTTCTGCCTCTGGCGTCCCCAACMACCTGTGCAACCCTGAGCTCGTCCACTGATTTCTAATCCTCCTGCTATTCTTCCTCCGTCGTCTCTGTTTGGAGAGCAYGTCCTTTGTGACAGGGTTGTCTCTCCCTGGGTGTTTGTACAGTGCACGGCACAATAGGCCCGGGTCCCTGTGGATGGCTCCCAAACACGGCTCCCAAACTCAAGGCTTCTGGTACAGAAACCATCCTGGGTGATGGTTCAGAAAACCCGGTTCTGAGCCGCGTGTTTCTCCTTCTCCTTTCTAAGGATCTTAGGCTGCTCCGCAAACCAGCATCGACGCGAGACGTGGAAATGCTGCTGCCCTTCCGTGACGGATCAGGAAAGAGAGCTACAAAAATATGGAATGAGTTTCTCCAGCTTATACAGCAAACAGGCATTTCCCCCCCCCCCCCAATTCAATCTTACAAAGAGACAAAACCTTTTTCAAAACGAAAAATTCCCTGCATGTCTTCAAGGTTTTGCCTTCCGCTTCCTCTCCCTCTTCCTGGGCTGGCAGAAGCTGTCACATCTGCAAATATGTGCTTCCTTTAATGTCTTCACTTTCTTCCGTGATTCTCTGTTGACCCCTGGAAACTCTCCAGGGATTACTGGAGCAAATTTTAGCTGAGAAAAACGGTCTCTGCTTTACAGAGGCAGCCACTGAACATGTGTGTTATGCCTAATCCATGCTGAGGTTGTAAACACCTGCATCCACCTAGCCCTATTTACCCATAAATTAGTATTTTTTTGTGAGACTTAAACATCTACACATTGCTAGTAATCTGATTTTTAAAAATATTATTAATTTGTTTTAAATTTTTTTAGCTGGGAAGCAAAAGAGTCATCATCACCCTTCATTTAACCTCGCAGCTCCATAGTGGAAGAGACAAAATGGAACAGGATCTGTTTTAAACATGGGCAAATAGAGGTGAGGGATTACAGTACAATTTGTCTGGCTCCTACAGAATCCAGAGGTGAGATTGGAGGGATTGAGCTGGTGGTGCTTGGGCTAAAGCAGCCCATCACCTGTTTGCTATCCATGAGGGGAAACCATTCTCCTTTGGGTCAAAAATGTTCCATTACCCTGCAGGGCAAAATGGAGAGCTGCCTTTTCCATCCTGTGCACTGTGCATGAATTTGAAGCTGTTTCAAAAAAGAAGGTTTTGTTAAAAAAAAAAAAGGAGAAGAAGTTATTTCAGACATGTTTCCTGGGTTGTTGTTTGTGTTTGGTGTTTTCAGCTGAAGCCAAATGGAACGAAGCAAAGGCAGCCCTGGCTGCGGCGCTCTGTTTCCCTGGCTGGCAGGGACACCTAGTGGGTAGGACAACGTGTGCTGGTGAAGGCAGGGAAAAACACGCGGTCTTGACTTCCCACCAAGGGCAATATTTCGTTTTCTGAGTCATGGTAGTGCCTAATGGATGCTCATGTTACCCTTCGGAATTAGCATGGAGTCGGGAGGAGTTTACAGCCAAAGCTCCTTCAAGGAACAGCGAGTGTAACGTGAGGAGGTGATCTGAGCAGTGTTACCCGAACTACTGCTAACAGGAGCCACTGCCAGCCTGGCTTTCGTGCAATTGATTCTTTTGAAGCCTGTCACAGTCATAATAACACCTACACGGGCTCTGTGTGAGAGCTGACTCGGTGGTGGCGTGATTCATCTCTGTCTGCAGTTACGCACTTCATGGGGTGTTGCACTGGGGCCACTTTTATTCTGTTGCAGACACCTACAAAGTGACATTTGCTGCTGCTCTCAGTGGGACAGCTTCGGCAGGAGAAAGCAGCAGGAAGCTTAAAAAGAAGAGGAAGGCAGTGTGACCATCTGCCTCTCTCAAAGCAGCAGGGCTGTTCAGAGTCAGGGCCGGTCCCAAATCCTTCCTGCGTCCTCATTGCTCACAACACAGGTCGGGCTTTGCTGGCCCTGTCCCTCAAGCTGTTTACCAGCCTGGGTCCTTGACTGCATTCCCTTAAGCACAGCTTTTTATGGGAAGAGGTTGTTGMGTAATTCCTTTGTTTCCATCGTGGGGCTGTGGACAACTTTTTTCCTGGCGTTTTCCCAAGCACCTGTCTGAGAGGGCTGGCATGCAGATGCAACATTCCAGATCGGTGGCATCCCTAGAATCCTCCAGYGCGTGCCAGAAAAACATTACATATGAGAGATTTCATGCAGGGAAAAAACAAACCCTTTTATAAACACGGTCATTTTTTTTTTCTTTAAGATACTTTTCCTCTGCAAACTACAAAATGCAGAAGTTGGGAAGAAGCAGTCTCCTGCTACCACTCTGGGGATGTAGGCCCCAAAGAGGTTCTTACACTTCAAAATATAAGATGAATGCAGCTTCTGAATCAGAAACAGATCATCTAAATAGCAAGAAGCAGTTACGCTCTGGACATTTTGAAATCGTCTGCTTCTGATCTAATTATCTGCCAGCAGTAAAACTGACACAGTTATGGTTATTAAGCCCCTTTCCTTTTTTCCACCTTTTACCGTGAATTCTATCTTAGGATTAATAGGCACTTGCATCATTTCTGTCCTATGCGCTATATTAAGGAGGATCTACATCATCAGCAAATATTTTTATTGTGCTGACACTGCACACAAAGTCAAATGCGAAGGTACAGAGCTTTTTTTTTTTCCTCTGGACTCTCAACATAATTTGAATAGCTTATGCCTCATAAGTTCCTTCATTAAAGAAGAAGACTTAATTCTCATTTAATGAAATTAATATATTTGAAGGAGGGGCTAAAAATTGCTCCTTTCTGACATAGCTGCACCATTTTGTAGCAGGACCTGAATATCTGTATTCTAAGTACGGATGATGGGAAGAAACAGTAGGCAATATATTTAATAAGACTTTTGGCACTAATAACCTGAATTCATACATATAAGCTAGCAAAATGCAGTTTATGCAAAATTATGATTATCAGTGTGTATACAAATAGATGAAAAAACTCTCTAAGTATTATTGCAAATAACTCAATGTCAAACTGGAAGGAAATTTCAAGAGCGCATTCCGAGCAGATGTGCAGAGATCTTCAGAACTGATTTTAGTCAATATTTTTATTAGTGATTTTCAGGATAAATATAGAGTACACTTATAAAATTTGCTCAGTCTGGCAGGCAGGATCAGAATGCAAAATGCTAAATTGAAGAGATGGTCTCAGATCAACAAGATGAAGTTCACTAATGACAAGTGTGAAGCGCTACACTGCAGAGGGAGATATCAAATGCATAAATATGAATTGGGAAATAATCAGCTCAGCGTCGATATGAGAAAATGATACTGTGTGTATAGTGGTTCATAAATTAAATATGACTCAACAATGTGATTATGCTGCAGAAATTGCTAATCCCACCTGGAATTCTGTTATTAGAAGTGTTGTATGTGGAAGAGGAGAGATTGTGCAGGCATCCTGCAGCTCCTTAATGACAATCTGGACACTCAAGGTAGACCACGMTGCCCATTACCTCCCAAACCTGCCCTCTGCTCCCTCTCCAGGCCCTTTCCCCAGCCACAGACATTCTTTGCTGACTTCCTCTGTGGAGGATCCTTGTCCTCTTCCTCCCTTTGGAACACACTACCCATGCTCCTGCTGCCTCATTTTTTTCTTCTTAGGAAAATAAGCAACTGGTGATGCCAGGGGTGGTCTCCATAGGGATSCTGTAGGGATATACGATCCCAGATGGGCAACGTGAGCTGCTCAGGGGAAGCTCACGGGGACTCTGGCAGGAGGGCACGTGCTGCTCTCGCAGAGGTGCTGGCTCCTGGCAGCTCTGTTCTGACGCACGGGAGAATCACAGAAAACAGGGCAAGTGCGTCTCTTGCGGGTGCAGCTCCTTTCAAAGGGGAAATAAAATACTGAACAGAAACAAAGAAGGAGACAGTCCCCTGAGAACTATCGCTCTCCGAGGCGAGAGAAGAACATGGAGGGCATTGATTGCATTTCATTGCAGCGTTTTTTAACCCCAGTGAAATTTTTGAAGCTGTTTGGTTGTGGGGKTTTTTTTTAAACCACCCCCAGGATTTAATGTTACCCGGAACCATCCCCATTGCACCGTGTGACGACCGAGGGAGCTGCCCAGGGCTGTGACGCTGACGGCGGATTCAGAGCTCCTTCCATCGCTCCTGCTGCAAGGCTCCGGCAGCGCTAGCAAAGAAACAATATCTATGTCGGGAATCATGAACACATCACCCAAAAAACCGGGAGGGGGGTGCTCGGCTGCTCCCGAAAGCCCGAGGCCGCCGCTAGATGGCAAACTTTAATTTTTAAACCTTGGAGCTGCCGGGGCTCGTGCTTGGGGCCACGTGCGGCCAGGGCCGGGGATGGGAGCCCCAGGAGCCAGCCCCGCCACTCGCCCGGGTGGCCGCCAGCATTCCGCCTGCCCCGCTCCTTCTGGCACCCGGCCCAGAGCTTCCCCTGGGAGCTTGGGCACAGCGCAGAGCCTCGAGATGCTTTGCCGGGTGTGTCTCCCCTCGAAGCGGGGAGCCGGGGCTCTCCTGCGGTTTTCCCCTGCGCGGAGACTCCTGGTGATGTCCCAAGGCCCCGGGGGACAGAGGTCCGGGCGGTCACTCCGTCAGGCTCGGGGCTCTGCAGGGCGGGTCTCGCCAGCAGCTGGACACTCTCCAGAGACCCATTGCCCCTTCTCCTCCAGCCCTGGCTTTTCTCCCTCTCTCGGCCCCAGGCTGGCGCTGGGTGTCCTGGAGAACAGAGGTGTTTTTCAAGGCTCGGACACTGTAGAGGATGGGAAAAAGCCTTTTCTGCCCTTCTCTCCCTGATGGTTATCTCGGAAAGCATTACGAGGTAAGCTAAGGAASCAACTCTACCGAACCTGGTCTTCTCCAGATTTTTATCAATCCCTGAGGAAATGGGCACAAATTGAAAATCAGAGTGGTGCCAGCATTGCAGCAACCTCAGGTCTTGCCATATGGTGTGAAGTACATAAAGCACATAAAGTTTTACATATATTTTAGGAAACTCTAAATATTGTCTAAATCAATCTTAATCTTCTTATGAACTTAGTGAAAATATCCATCTTCCCCATCAGCCATGTGTGTTGCCTTATTTTAATCAATTAATTTAACTTGRTGTGAAGAGATGCCTCGACTGATACTGGGAAATTCAAACCAAAGTCTGAGATATGACATCCCCTACATAGAAATGAACTGTTTGATCGTGTTTCTCATAGCCCAGGTTTTAGACCAAGAGCTGACCTTATGAACAATATCACTTCTAACACAGCAACTGCAAGATCCTTCAATGGGATAAATCACATTTTCTCCACAAATATAGTTCACTATTCTGTGTCACACTGCCAGGAAAAGCAGATAATGTTTTTGTGGCAAAGCACAGTGGTTAGCCCAGCAACTTCTGTGAACCTTAGGGCTCCATAGAGTTCCATATGATTTTCTTTGCATCTCTCGGTTGTGGCAGTCTGCTTACACCTTTTAAAATCTTACTTACTAAGTCATTCAATACCCAGCAGTTGTCCTCTACATCCTAAAACTCTTGCAGAATTTTGCAATGTGTTATGTAAAATAGGGCTTGCTTTTACTGACTTGTTATCTTTTAAACTGTGTGGCAGGAGTGCCGTGTGAGCTGGCATCTTCTGTATTTTAATTCTTTTTCAGTTGTCTGGTCCTACATCCAGTGCAATTAGCTGAAAGCAAAATCAGARACATTCCTTCCAGCTGACAAAGAGCTGGCTCCTCCCCATGGTATTCAGAATCTCCATTTTGAAGCCCAAATTGTCCCGAAGTGGGCAAGGATCTCCCCTGACTCCACACAGCAGGGTTAATCACTTCATTTCAAGAGTCATGTCCTGAAACAACCACAGGGGTTTTTACCAACAAAAGCAAGATTTCCTGTCTAGAATTTAGATGTTGCAGCAAGGTGAGGAGTTCAAAATATGCTTGGGCTGGATAAAGGACTTCTGCCTCTTGGTGAATCCCTTCCCCTGAGGCATGGACTGGTACAGCATATTCAGAAGAAAGCTTCTGCCTCCTATTTGGTTTCTGTGGGATTGGGAGATGTGGTGCCTTTGACTTTTTCTGCAAATGGCTGCCCAAACTCATGTTTTCCAGATCACCAATGACAGGGTTAAACTGAGACCAGGTACCTTCTCCTCTTTTTCCTTCTCCCTCCTCTCATCTTGGGAACTGTAAGCTTCTTCCTGGTTTTTTCCCCTCTTCTTCTGACATCTTGTCAGGTCTGGGCAGAGATATGTGATACCAGTGATACTTCTCATTAATGTGGACATTCAGTTTTAGCCAACACAGAGCTAAGGCAAATAATGAAGCATTTTTCAAAGCCTTGTTTCCCTGATGGATTCTTGCATAGGTACCTTTCAGTAACAAGAGTCACAGGCAGGTGAAAAGATCAATTTAGGGTCAAACAACAAATAAGCAATGTATTGTTAGTTACTATTTCCTACAGGCATAAGCTGAAAACTATAAAGAAAGATTTGGTATCAAAATGTACATTCATTTTTAACAGAGAAAGCCCAGGTTTGGGCAGGGTGAGGCTGTACATCCTTTGCTTTCAGCAGAAAGCATCAGGTAGTTACACAAGGGCAGGGATTTGGTTTGTTTTACTCTATTAAGGTGTCATTCGATGCACTTGCCCGTAGTCAGAATGGACACGAAGGAGTCACACCATCTACCTGCAGCAGCCAGCACATGTAGAAAACTGGAACACAATGCCCACAAGCTTTAACTGGGGGAAAAAATTTATTGGGATGGTGTTAACATGGTGCTAACATCAAAAAAGCATTCTCTTTGTGAGTTTTTCCGTGTCAGGGATGAGCATTCCCACCCCCTCAGTCAGGATCTCACCAACATGAGGGACACACCCTGTGGCTCTGAGCAGCCGAAAATGTCAAAGAGAGAGAAGCATTTCAGATTGTCTTCTTACATGTGAGGAAGGAAAAAAAGATCACAAGCCAGTTTTCAAAACAACCTTCCTTTTCAAAGTTAACTACGCTCCCCTTCTGTGTGAGGAGAGGACAGCTGAGATGTTATCTGTCCAGCAGAAGCTGCAACCTTGAGGAGCCTAGCCTGAACAACGAAAAAGTAACCAGGGAAGGACTGCATCATGTCGCATAAGCAGCTGGGTATGTGACAGCTCATCCATTACTGCTGGAAGGTGCTGCCTGTGGGGGACAGGGAGGCTCACGGGGCCGGCTCTGCTGCCCAGACCAGCGGCTGGGGAGAGTCACTGAAGTTTCTCAGTCATTTCAGAGCTTTTGTGAAAGGCACTGGTTACAAACTACTTCCCGCTGGATGAATGTCTGGGAGGCAAAATCTGCCACCAACGGCACCAAGAGATGTGTTACCCAAAGGCAGGCGCGGCCTGATGGTTTTTCTGTTTTTCCCGGTAATTCTTGTTCCACCACCTTATGGCTGAGGCTCTCTGGAAAACACATTCAGCTGTGGGGGGAGTGCCCAGACCGCCTCGTGGGGCAGTGGATCCCTGGAGGCTCTCCTTGCCTGTGGACGTGCCGCCACAGTGACAGTCCCGTTCGCTTCCCTCTGCTTGGCTGTAGGGCTTGGGGTAGGGCTTTGCCTTCCACGTTTTATTTCTGAAACCACCGCGGGCATTTAGCAGTGCTCAATTGAACATTGGCATTTGCAGCTTGACGGAGTTTTTGAGTTCAAAGTTATATTGTTTATTTTTTTTTTTCCCCTCAAGTTGCTAAATAAGAATTGTTTTCTTTCATGCTGTGGTACAGCCGGGTTGCCTGTTGCCCTACATATTATGCAGACAAATACCCAGGGTAATRTAAACCCAGACATTGAAAAAATATTAATGAGTACTGGATGGAGAAAAAGGGAATAAATCTTGGAATTTTTCAAATTTTTATTTCCCTTACTTAGAACAAAGCAATATTTAAAGCCTGCAAAATTTTTAATGAAAGGCGTTTAATTTTTCCATGCATTTTTTTCTTGACACATCCTAGAGGTGTTTTGATTTTCATTAACTATTTGATATCAGATTCCTGAGGTGGTGGGGGAAAAAACCAACCAAACAAAATAGTAATATTGGTAGTTGTTTTTCGAAGGACCGTGTTAGCACTCCAACCATTCCCTTTATGCAGCAGGGTAGTAAATAAAATGAATGAATGAAGAACAGGTTTTATGAAAAACATTAATTGCTGATGCAAAAGGTGCATGGGATTTAGTCTTAGCTGGGAGGGCAATAAAAATCCTTTATTATTAATTTTTAATTTTTAACTTTGTATTTCCTCATCGTGAGTCTGTAAAAATGTAACATCCTAAATTTTTTTTCGTGTCCTGTGTCAAGTCCAATGGATTACATTTAAGAAAACACAAAAGCTTTCTCTTTTTTCAATAATGCTGTTTAATTCTCCCTCTTCCCCGAGGTAATAATTATATGTAGAGCACAGAAGAGGGAAGGTCTGTTTTTAATCTCAGACTGGTATGAACTGGGAGCTAATCCATGGACTGGGTTGTCTGGCAATGTGAGAAAATGGTTGGGAGATCAGAGTTAAGGCTCCTGTTTCTAGGAAGACTCATTGAAGAGCATATAGCTCTTTTCCTGGAGAGATGCTTCGGAGCCTTTCACATGCTTATTTTAATCATTTATTAAAAATACACTGAAGAGGGGAAAAAAAAAGTTGAAAAAAAAGATGTTTCTAATTCTAGTAGTTCCAAGCGGTATCTCAAGGTTGAGCACAAAACAAACCATACATAAATAGTAGAAAACAGTCCGCATCTTGTTGCCATGACAATGCCCTACTTATAGCACATTAAGCTGATTCATGTCTTTTCTCACCTCACTGTTAATAAATTATGGTGGCTGATGAGAATTAAGCCAGCTGGAAGAGCCAGTGAATGTAAGCAGCAAATTAATTTGCCRCTTAAATGTGGTGTCCTTCAGGGGAATTATCCTCTACATAGCAAATAATACCTTGCTGTATATGTAAAGGAGTAGGAATAAGTTGAAATAGCTGATCTCTGTTTTCTTTGTGATAYTGATGTATCACAGCTTATTGCTGTACCAGCAAGAGCTGCTGCAGCCCCACTCCTGCTGTAGGCAGCAGCACCAACTTCATTTGGTGGCAGACGAGTGTTGCAGAGGCTCCTGCACTCCTTCAGTGAAGCTTACAGGAACAGATCTTTAAAACACTGATTCCTCAAGCTTGAGTCATGTGTTCTCAGTGRCAGTGTGGGACATTTGGCCAGCAGCTGCTGGAGGATGTCACCTGCAGTCCAGCACCTTTATGCTAAACTGGTGCACCCTGCCTACATGAGCAGGGTTCCGATGGGGACAGTCATCTCCCAGCTGATGTGTCAATGGGGTTTAGGCAGGTCACAGTGCAAGAATTCAGCTGAGAGCAGGCATTCATCAACGGTRAGCAGAATTTAGGCTCCTTGATTAATGTATATTCGTGGTGGGAAAGATTTTCTCCTTTTTCTGTAGGGAGAGATTCAACAATGGTTGTGGTAGAACTGAATAAACACTGTATAGCTCATAATAGCAGCCTTTAACAGAAACCAGCCACACTTTGTTCAAACCTTTGTCTCTACACTCACTTGAAGTCAATAAACTCTAGYAGCTGGAGCTGGAGGTCTCTATTGGAGGACCTTCCAAGTCACAAGTATAAACCCCTTGAAAAATATCAAATGCTTGCTCTTGGGGAAATCTGTGAAATGCTTACTGAATTCTACTTATAAATATTCTGTGATCTTCAAGTATTTGCTCAAGTGCAGGAGTTTTATTGCTTTCTCCGTATTTTTTCTTCACTGACTTTCTTCTTGAATGGTTTCACTTCTCTCTCGGCTGTAAATCAAATGCAAATTTTCTTTGGCATTGCACTTCAGTTTGAGTTAACTAAAGAAACATTACCTGATCAGAACCACCTGAAGAAGCCAAATCAAACAGTTGGTCTGTATAGCTTGGCTAAGCTGAGCCCTCCTCCTTTGGATTCCTGATTTCATCTTTTTCTTTCAATGACAYGAAAAATCACTGGAGGCTGGCACCTGCTCAGTTATCAAAAATGCCACTGCTGTGTTTTCCACTTTTGCTGCTCCTTGTCAGCCCCTTCTGGTTCTGCAGTCTTCCATGGCAAGGCTCAGCTAAGAGGATGCCAAACACACCTACTCCTGTTCCTCCACCACTGCCTTAGTTCAGACTGGGAGACAGGAAAGAGAGGTACCCCAGCCCTAGCTCTTCCCAGCAAAATGATGCTKGGGGTCCACGTTGTTTCCTTCCCCCACAGTTCTCAGAAGCAGAATCTCCCCTGCCTCATGTGCACCCACACACGGAACTGGGACACAATTGAAGGTTACTTGATTTGTTGTTTTCCACACATTTCTGAATATAATCTCCGAGAGGCTTTTGCAGAAGATCTGCTGCGTTACGCTGGGGAACCGAAGAGATGATTCCCCTCAAAAGTTGAGTTCTCATCACTGTAAAAGCTGTGCTTTGTTTTGGGCGGGAGCTTTGTCAGCCTGCCCCGGCACAGCACAGCTGGGAAGCTGGAGCCTGCAGCTGCAGAGCTCCATAGAGCCGGCGGCTCCATGGGGATGGATCCCGCCGGCATCAATAGGCTCGGCCTCTGAGTGTCTAGACATTCCTGCCCATCCTTTCACAGCAGGAAAACAGCCTAAATGATTATATGGGCTTTGCAATTCAAAAGCATGTCTGTGCACCTCATCCAATGGCTTTTGAGCCGTCGGGAAGATGCAGATGGGGAATTCTTGCTTTATTCTGTATGCAATCCTAAACTCTTATCTTCTTCCATTTCTGCAGTGCTCCCGTGCCCATCAGTTCCACAGCAGAGTTAAGGTTTCTTTCTTTTTATTTCATACCAGCAGATTTGGATCTTGGTTAAGAGGATGGACTGTTCTAAAATGCCTTTTTTTTTTTTTTTTCTSTCTTTATAGGACAAGATGGGACTGCTGAGAGATTTTGGCTAATGAATTCAGAAGTACCAGCAGCTTTAAGTCCACAAAGCTAAGATTCCTAGACTTCTTGCAATTTCAAGCCACAACACAAAATTTTATTTTACCCAAGGTGAATTTATTACCAATTAATTTCAATCCCTAGTCTGAATTTTGGAAAAATTAGCACTTGTGAGTGCTGCAGGAATATTGCATTGWAATCTGCTAAAGACTTTCTGAAAATTGCAGGAACTGATGTGCAGCTGATTTCCAGCCTCTCAAACAATGAGCTTTTKGGAAACCACGAGTTAATCTGTACCCTACTTTCACTCTTCCCTCTCCCGTTTTGCCTTACAACAAAAGTATTAATGATCTGAAGTGGCATCACACRTGAAACCAACCCCCAAATCCCACAGAAGATGAATGAATGGCACCTCCTCTCCTCTGGTGCCATCATCCACCCTGCCCTGCCAGAGCATCAGCTGCTGCAGAATGGCTTAAAATCTCTCTCCTCCACTGCTGCTGAGCAGATTTATGTCAGCTGACTGACCCTCCTTTGTAACTTGGTGTGTGTGGAGGCCTATGGATTTCAGGGGCTGGAGCTAAAGAGAGGTGACAAGCCATTTCCAGGTTTCCTTTTGATTGTTTTCCCTACTCGAAAATGTCAGTGAGAAGAGATGTGGTTACTTTCAAAGCAGGTACTGAGCAGCCACAGAGAAAGAGGATGTGCTTAGCAAATGTCCGTGCAGCCTTGTAATGGTGAGGTGGGAAAAGCAATGGTGGAGAGGTCTGCGTAATGTGGACAGTTGTGTTTMTTTCTGCATATACTGGAAATACCAAAACCTCAAATCCACCCAAGCATGTAAAGGACCACAGCTTCYAAAATCTGCCATTACCTTCCTGCCCTCACCAGGAATGTCGTTGATTTGAATTAAGATATGCCCAACTTAATGCACCTTGGATGTCTGGGAAGTTTTTCCTATTCTGCAAGCTCTTGTCTGCGTGTGCCTCTGAAAAGGAGGGAGGCATGGGATGGAGTGTCTTTATAGATCAGCTTGCAATCTTTTCCATCTGTTTCAGTAAATAGTAGATAGAAATCATGAAAGGCAAAGCAAAAAACCAATAATGCATTCAGTTGCATGACGCTTAGCACAAGGATTTCTGACTTAAAAAGCCTCATTCTAAAAGCCATTTTATAGATGAAAGATTTTTTTTCTTCTCCCTGAGTTATTCTAGTTCATCTTCCTCATAATGATTCTCTCCTTCAGTTTCCATTGTGTGGCACATGATGTGATTCTTGGGGCTGCCCTGTGCAGGGCCAGGAGTTGGACTATGATTCTATGATATTATGTATTGCTATTTTAAATTAAAGTGAAACAACTCTGTACTGTAAGATCACAGAATCGGATTTACAGCTGCTATATTTTGCCTTTTCCTCATTTCCTCCAGCACAGTTATATACACTGATATCAGCTTAGGGTCTGACTTCTTGTGTGGTTTTCTTAAAGGACATTACATTAAAAAATCCACAAAGCTGTAGGTCTAAACCCAGCAGCAAATTGTTCATCAGTGGCTTTGTAGGCAGGTAGCCTTCAACAACCTATGCTGTTAATATGACCTAGAATTACCTCTGAGTAGTTGTGTTGTCAATAAAATGCGGAAGGAAAACCAGTTTCCAGTCAACTCTTCATATGCAGAAACAACTGAGCTCAAAATTATCAAACCGAGTGATTTTTTATGTATAAATACTGGTGATTTAATGTGAGAGTGCCARTATTGCACACTAATGTCAGGATATAAATTAATGATAATCTTACTTGCTGATTTTAAAAGTATTAATGCTCCTGATGACTTTTGTTTCCCTGAGATACAGAATTGACTCTTTTTCAGACACAAGCACTCTGGTTGATTACTTCAGCACTTAGAACAAAGGGTCTTAACATTGCCCTAATTTTGTGTGCACCTTGTGTTAGAGGAAGATGTTGCTGATGAGCAACTGATAATGCAGCCACCATATCAACCTGTTTCATCTTGCTTCCCCAGAAAATAAGTGGACATTTTTCCTCTTCAGGGGTTAGAAGCAAACCCAAATCTCCTGCTTTCCCACACTTCATTATCTTGTTCTGCTTGTGTGGTGGAGAACCTCTTAACCAGTGTGACTTATGGTCTCCTTAGAGTTTCTCAGCAYTCAGTTTTTCTTATTTACAGTCACATCTTGTACGTGTGGCAATTACAGCCATGRCTTATTTTGTAGAAAGTATGCCGGGGAAGTGTGTAATTTCTGACACTATAAATATGGGGAGAACCATTACCAGATGATGATCAGCTCCTCCAGGACTGTGAGCCACTGCAGAGTTTAACAATTTTGGATCCACGGTGCCTTGCAATGCTTTTGCCTGGAGACTGTATCAAAGTATTTTTTCACCTTTAAAGATTTTTGCACAGAAGTTAGTTGCATTAAGATAGTGAATGGCAAAAGCTGTGCAGAGCGAACTATAACTTCACTTACTCTCTTCCTTTTTTTGGAGGGGTGGTGGTGCCCTTCACTCTGCAGAGCAGGGGAAATTTAAGACGAGGCAGAGCCCAGGGAGAAAGGCACAGCCAGGATAACTGTAACTAAYACCAAGCTTAGCATTTGGCCTCTGCTGAATAACCCCATTCCTCKAGCCTCCTAAGCCAGACCCTGCCTGTTGGCGAGCCAGCAGCAGGACTTGGACCCCAAAGAGGGGGTGAAGGTGAGCAGTACTTCAGGTGGCAGCAGCGTGTACCAGCGTCTTCTCTCCTCTGTTCACTTCGGCTCCCCTGGCCAGTTCCCAAACGGGTCAGCCCCGGCGCCGGGGTGAATTTCAATAGCACTGTTACCTAGAAACTAAGTCTGTCTCTTCCTTCCCCTGCTCACTGACTACAGGCTTAAGGGTGAAGGTTTTGCATGTGTTGAAAACAAAAGAAAACAGAGAGAGAGAGAGAGAGAGAGGAAGTGATCCAGCTTGGTTAGCATTTCTAGACCACTGATAGTGCTGTCAACTGGTCTGCAACCTACAAGGGGCCCCAAAATCTCCGCTCCAGCAAACATAGGCACTGCAAGACACAGACAGCTAGTATTTTAAACTCAGCATTTCCCAGCGTGTCCTGCTTGTCCTCTCTTCCAAAGAAAGGCATCCYGAAATACGAGACCTAAATCTGAAGCGGTGGCAGAATACTGCCATTGACTCGCTCCTGTGACAAAATCTGCACAGTGGCCCACGGCCACRAAACCAAACGCTGTTTGTCAGCAGCATTAACTCTTAACGAGCACAAAAAAAGCCTGTTCTCTTTCAGCACACACATGCCCCTGTCTCAGTGCYGTGGGGTGAGCCACGGCACCTCCTGCTATGAGCAACCCTGGGYGCGCCTCAGCGGTTTTGCTGTTGCAGGTCAGCAGCAGAACCTTTACCAGGATGTTTTCTTTCAGACTTAAGGTGTTTGCTGCACTTCTTTCATCTTAAAGGCAGATCAGTAACAGTAGTGCTTGTGGTTACTTTAAACAATGCCATTTATAGGTCAGGTCTGGGGAAGGAGGGATAGTTTTGTCACAGTCTGTCTTTTGACAGCAATCTGATTTGGTAAGGTGGGATGGGGTCACACGAATATTTTAAAATGGCTGTTTACTACATCCTGTGATCCAAGGTGTGTGTGTGTGTGGAAGCACTTGATTTCTAATAACCATGTTAGTWTATCTGTGCCTTCTGAACAGCCTGGTATGCTGGGCACAGTTTAACATGGCTTAAATCAGCCTACAGCTGACCTGTTGTTCGGTTTTTCCTTATACTAGAAAAACTAAAGAAATTATTTTCCTCTCTATGCCAACGCATGCCCTAAATTATCCAGAAATCATCTGAGAAGTCTGAACTCAGAGAAACACAGTTTGATATCTGTGTGCTTGAAGTACTGGGGCTTCTGCAGAGACACTTAGCATTTATGGAAAATCCATTATGGTCAATACATATTCTTCTAATTATACGATCAGGAGCCTGTGCAATGTAAAAGTTCCCCATCTGGTTCAGCCAGAGATGCTTTTTCTATTTTTTAATTGTTTTTTACCTTGCTGCTATTCAATTTTCTGTTTCTTTTCTCCCAACTGGACTCCTGTTTCCCTCTGCTGTTCCTTTCCATGCTGGCTTGCTTCCCATCTTTTATTCCTTCCACAGTTTCAAGAGGCCCTGTCCTGGAAGCCTTACACTGGGTTCTGCCGTGTGCTCAGCCCGCACCAATGTCTCTGCTCTGGGAGTTCTTCCTTTCCTGAGCTGCTCCTGTGCTCATGCCCTCAGCTGGCCTGGAGCACTGACCTACCTTAAAAATTGTATATTATTTTCCTGGGTTCATTTTTCCTTTTTTTTTAGTTGACTCAGTCGTGGTGGAGTCATGAGCAAAGTTACAGGATGCAGCTCCAGAAGATGTTACTTGATTTCTTAATTTTTGGGKTTTTTTTTAAATTATTTTTTTCCTGTGCTTTGGATTTTATGCCTGACAACGGAATTGAAACAAGTGAAGTGTTATAAATTTTGCTAAACCCCCACAGCATTTTGAGAGTAGCTCAGGAATCATGAGACTGTTTTTAAGAGATTAGAGCTCTTTTTATTTTGTCTGGGTTTTTAAGAAGTCCTTTGGCTATACTTGGGTCACATTTTCAAGCTTTGTTCTGGAACCGTGAAAGCTAAAACATTATATTTTATAATAAAATTGGAATTTAAGGGGACATCGCTTCAAACAACCAAATACTGTGAGACATATAATTGTGAGAGATGCCAGTTCTTCTGGTGTTCTCCCAAAATGTGTTTTTACAGAGACCCCTTCGCTATGCTGGAGGTTTCTGGGGTTTTATTTATTCAAGCCACTGTTTTTTTATTTGTTTTCATCCGTTGCTTTTGAACACAGCACATATGTGCAACCTGGGACAACTGTAAATTTCACGATGAATTGGGAATAAATATTTCCATGCTTAGCAAGAACTGTTTGTTGCATCAACACTCCACCTCCCTTCCCTGGGGCTATAGGATCTCTCCCAAATCCTCGCTGCRTGCAGCTGATCCAAATGCTATGTAATCCTTTTGATGCAGTTTGGTTCACTTTGAATCAGCAAAGCATTTTGTGTGCTTTTAACCTCCGTGCTGCAGCCACACCTGTAGGGGGGCTGCTAATCTAATTTTGATTCACAGTGGTGGCAACAAACAGGTCACTTAGGGAGTTAATGTCAGCTGCTCCGCTAATTACTGCAGGAAAGCGATCCCATCATCCCGGATGAAAATGTCTAACTCCAGCCTACAAAGCACTTTCAGTCCACTAATTCTGTTAATGCTCCATTACTGCTTCATTTGAGCTGCCTAGTCCATCTCCCAGAGTGAGGCAGTAAATCCCCAACCGGTTCCAGAGCTGGGAAAATGTACAGACTGAAACATTATTGACTGCATTATTGGGCATTGTTTTCTGTTGGGCTTGCTTTGTTTCTTGAAGTTTATTTAGACAGATCTTCCTTGGTAACTCAGCTTATAGTAGCCTTAATCCTCCATTTTACCTTGAAGGGAATCAGATGCCAAAAAATACTCTGTGGACGTGGATCTGTTCTCTCTGCTCCTTAGATACCGAAATATAAAATGAGAATAGAAAGCTACACTATTGGCAATACCTTAAAGATTATCAGGATCTCAGAAAACCTGACAGTGGCAGCCTATACCAACACCCTCAAACACAGGAGTAAAGAATGCCTTGAAACATCTGGGTAGGTGTCCTCAGGCTTGAGATCTTGCAGCCTTGGCATGAAAAGCTCCACAACAGCCTCAGTCCATGAGAAATAACCTGGGCACTGTACAGCAGTAAACGTTATGAGAATAACAGAGACAGAATTCTCTGCTGCCCTCCACCCAAGGTCCCCACTAAAGACATAGGTATGTACAAAGTTTCKTATCTTCCTAAGTTTGGCAGGCTTTCATTTTCTTCTTTTTGAAGTAAGTGGGGATCCTCACGCTGGCATCTTTAGAGACTCCTCAGGCTTCTTCCAATCCTCCTCACTGTCATTTCTYCTGAAGCCTGCTTGTATGTCTCCTTTGAGATATACAAACTGTTATGGAATTTGTTGTCAAGCAGAGTGCTTGTGAAGAGCAGAAGAAAATGTGTAGTGCTGGGAGCTGCTGGCTGGCTTGGTTTTGAAAGGAGCTCTAAATGAGGTGTGCTCACAGTGGCAGATCAATAAATACGCTGAGATGCCTGAGCTGCCTCTAGGCATTCCCTCACTCCTCCGCTGAACCACAAAGGCTCCTGAAAACTTTCATGGAGGTTAAGTAGAARGCAGTGTGGAAGCTGTTGAGCTCCTTGTAGCTTGTGGGACAGCAAGGGCTGGGTGATGGTGGCTCTTGCAGGAGCCTCAGGGACTGTTACCCCACGAACTACTTGTCTGATACTCCTTCCCTGAAGATCAGGGATCCCATCCCTGGGATCTCTGTTAGTCACAATTCCCTTGCACTGAGTCTTATGTAGTTCACGCCTAACTAGTAACTCCAGACTGCTTTTATATTTCTCTTCCTTGTGTTTTAAATACATGAACAGTATAAAACTATAATAAATTGTGATATTGTGGCTTCACCCTATTGCATATCCTGCAGTGAGCAGAACCTATTGATTAGAGCTCGCTAATTTCATATATATGGGGAAATGTTTCTTCAGCCTTTTTTAAGTTAAAAAAACCCTCATGGTTCTAAATAGAAGTTGAATATAAAAAATTGCTGTGTGAGAGGAACTTTTTTGTCAATGCTTAGGAACCAGTGAAGTGAATGAGGTTGGAATGTAGCCCTAAGGAAAGGACACGCTGCCAGTGTACATCGTCATGCTATGAAATGGGGTTATTTATACAGATARAGTTAAAGAGTCTCATGTGAGAAGATGGGTGAGTGTCAGAAAAAATACYGATTTGTTCTGAAGGTGTGACTACGTCTTGTTCTGCAATGCTCGATTATGTACAACACGAGGTGTTCACTGTCTCCCGGAACTTAGACAGCSATTGACTCACACTTGGAAAACTGCATCCCYGCTTCCCGTAGGGAAAGACCACCCTGACAGATACACCAGCACGAGCCCAGCAGGCGACACCCCTTCAAAGGGACGCGGCTGACGCGCAGAGCACGGCACGGAGCTGTGCCCGCTCCTGCCGGACAAGGGCTTCGTGCCTTCGCTTCCCGCTGCTTCCCGAGGCTGCTTCCCGAGGCTGCCGCGGCTCTGCCGGGCTGCCTGGGGCAGATGGCTGATTACCATAACGAGGAGCCGGGCTGTTGCGGCCGCGATGTGCACGCACCCCGCAGCCAGGCACGGCGCAGATGCAGCTAAGCACGGGAGAGCCGCATTCGTCTTCCCACTGACGCCGGCGCTGACCTTTCGTGGGGAAAACTGGTGGTGTCACTCGGAGCAGATGGTGAACAGGAGCTTGGCGAAACGTCTGCGGTGTCATTTTTAAAAAGCCCTGTCGGGCCGTTCGAGGGCTGGGGCTGTGGAACCGGGATATCGCCGCTTCTCCTCGTTCCAGAGGTGAGCTGCCGCGAAGGGCAGCGCGCACCCGATACGGGATGGAAAATGTGACTGTGCTCCCATGCAAGAAATTGTCAGCGTTCCTTTGTGATGTCCTGAGCTAGGTGAAATATAGACTGTCATCTTCCATAACACTTTGACGTTGGGTGTGGCCAAATTATCCGGCAAAAAACTTTCAAAGCACAGTGGGCATGGGGGCACTGCCATTGGACACACTCAGGCAAGAGGCTGCACGTGTGGATTGCTCACTGACCGTGGGACAACTGCGAATGGAAGTCTGACAAACTCACACTTGTCAGCACTTCAGTCATTCTCATTAGCCTTTCCATCGCATTTAACTCAATATTTAGCACATTCAACCTGATTGAAGAATCAGTGTTGGTTCTTCTATTTCATCTCCCAGAGGAGATGAAGGTGTTTAAAGAGGAAATGGTCACCACTCTGGGATGAGCTGGGGAATCTAGGAATCATACCTGGCGAGGTATGAACCATTGCCGTGAAAACTGCTGTACCACCCACTGTGTCACCCATACCTATCCATGGACATTTCTGGGCACATCTGAGGTGGGTCCTGGCTGTGTCAAGGCTCACAAAAGTAAGTGGTGGCAAGGGCTGATTTAAACAGGTAATGGGACTTTCTCTGCTCTGATGGGAAGGGGCTGGGAGAGACCATGGAAACAGGTTGCCCAGAGAAGTTGATGATGCCCTATCTCTGGAAGCGTTCAAGGCCAGGCTGAATGAAGCTCTGAGCAATCTGGTCTAGTGGAAGATGTCCCTGCCCATGGCAGGGGAGTTGAAACTAGATGATCTTTAAGATTCCTTTCAATCCAAACCACTCTGTGATTCTATGAAACTTTGAGCAATAGAAGTGACCGAGAGGAGTGTTTAGATGGGTTATGGGGGAAGGCTGAAACCTTCCAATGGGAAGTTTTCATCAGTGCAGGGAGTGTCTTGTGTTGCTGGGGGAACTAAGCCAGATGAGAGAAAAAAGTCTGTGTGCCCAGCATCGCTAGACACTGTGAATTACCCGGGCCAACATGACTTTATGTTTAGGATGTTTGTGCTGCTGATAGTGCTCTCTGAGCTTGCGCCAATTTTCCAGCTCTGTGATTTGGTTTGTGTGTTGTTTGCACCTGACATACAGTTCCTGATGTGTCAAGACTCTTTCAGATGGCTCAGATTATCACTTCTACCAATAATCTTATATCCTCCAATTTTTCCTGGTAATCTGACAGATTCCTGGAAGTCTTGGCTCCTAAAACAAGAGTCCTCTTCATTTTGTATGCGGTGAACCTGGCATGCTCGGGGTGCCCATGAGATGGGCAATGCCCTGTAGATGTATCAGGCTTTCTGTGTACACGTAGTGGGTGCTGCTTCTCTGTGTGCAAATTCTAAGAGTTATGCCATAGGTGGGTGTCTGGAAGAGACCCCATTTCAGCTTCAGAGAATACTTTGGTACTGAACTATCTCTAGCTGAGGAAAGTGGTGACAGCAATTGTCACCAGCAATTTAAACACCAGCAATTGTCCTGATGGGGACAGTGTTGGCAAGAGCAGGTATTCCTCCCAGCAAACCATGTCAGAGGCTGAGGGGGAGCCAACAAACAGCATGAGGTAGCTGTTGTTATCCCTAACTGTCAGCTGGTTGTTTTATTTCTCCATGTAACAAGCCCCTGTTTATTTGTGATATCTACACATGTGTTTCATTGTGGCAACCTGAAGTGACACAGGGATGTGCCCCTTTCTCCCTTCCCTTGGGCATACAGAGACAACAAAGCTGAAATACGAGTCCCAGTTGCCTAAGAGATATTCCTGCCCTTCTGTGGTTCCCTGGCACTGGCCCAGGTCAAATGTGCACATGGCTGTAAAAATGTGAATGAAAAGAAATGTGACAGCACAGGGTGACAGTAACTCAAACGCTGAATTGTGTCTGTGCAGAGTAGCATAAAGGATGGCTGACTGTTTTGGGTACAGTACCAGTCATCTGCAGCAGTGGGAATGGGATTGCTGTGGAGTTAGTTCACTGAGTGAATCACACCTCCCCAGAGACCATAGATGGAGCCACCCTGAGGGATGGCATGAGCATCCATGGCAGTTTATTCTCTTCGGAGTCTCTGAGCATTGCTCTCATAGCGAAAGCACCTTCCTCACTCACTGATGGTGCATCTGCTGCCTTCTGTGGGGCCTAGTTCGGGTACCCCAAGAAACAGCAAGGTGTGCCAGGCACTTTGCCTTCCCCCTAGCTTACACATCCCCTGGCCTGCACCCACACTGCCCTGTTCCCTTTGCAGTGTCTGTCTGCCCTGTATCTGCTGCTCTCTCCTTCGTCCGGTGCCACTTGGCTCCTCCACAGTCGTGGGATGTCTGGCCCTTAAAACATGGAGCATTAAAAACCTGCTGGAACAGTTAAAATACAGCATTGGAACACCATGCTCAGCAGATTACCTGCTTTTGCCTGTTTTGTTCTTCATCCCCAGTTCTATTGCGTGCCTTTAGGAAGGAGCTGTTTGTGTCTTCAGCGTTACTTGGGGCTGTTAAACACCATCCTTATGTTACTCAATTAGCTTGACAAATTCTTGTCCATAAAATGAGTTGGCCGTAGCAGGGTCTGCCAGGGCACAAACCCACCAGCAACAGGCACCACTGGGAGCTGCTGCTGCTCCAGGTGACGTAGGTGCTSGACTCTACAGGCAATACTCGGAAGCGATCATTTTTGTTATCGAATATAAGGCATTCAGGCCGATTGTTAGGTTTCATCTGATCACAAGGCAGGCTTTTATTAATCCCTTATCAATGTGGTGCTTTTGATTGAAATCTGTCTCTCTCTTTCTGTCTCCTCCCCCCTTTTCCTTGCTGGACATAAAAGACAATGGAAGGGACAGGGCCAAACTGCTCTTCTGTGGACAAGAAGCCAATTGTCTAAAAACAACACGTCATTCAAGACCACGGGAGACTGAGGACAGTGGCAGGAGCATGAATATACAAAAGTGCCTACTGTTAAGGCCACAGCTTTAAGTGTTTAAATTCAAATCACATTTCCATTTGAGGTTCAAATTTATAGCAAGAACATACCACACAAGGGTTTCAGTGTTCTAAATAAATTTCATCTGACTTCTCAGGGTATTCCTCATGGCAGCACATCAGAGCTGAGTGCAAGGGAGACTCGCTTTCCTTGCTCTGTGAAGCAAAAATATTGAAGTATGTTATTTTGGTTTGGTTTGGTTTTGTGTGCTCTGTGTTAGTAAATAGGGCAGTCTGTCATATCTAGGCTCTGGTTTTCCGATTGTGAGGTTAGTCCTTGGCTTGAAACGCTATTGTTCTTGGACCTTTGCCTTGAGCTGGAGGGCTCGTATGTGGGGAGGAAGAGGAGGAACCAAGCTAAAAATAAAGTGGAACAAAMCACTGTTTATTGCCATGGAGTAGACAATGTTTTCCTAGATGTCTCGGCAGCCCCGTCCTTGCAGGCGGTGGGGACTGGCACAGTTTACTTTCATCACAAGCGAGGTGTGACTATCTGTGTCCCCTATCACCTTCCTAAGATTTTGCTCTGTGCTCTATCTAATATTTTGCTCATGCTGGTCACAGCAACAGCAAGAGAAACAGGCTCCACTTTCCATTACGTGTCAAGCAAAGAGCATTTGCACTGCAGCTGTAAGAGGTGGGTCGAATTCCTTTAGTCCTTCGTGTCCCTCAGTGTGACCCTGGCGCTGTCTGCTCCTGCCACGGCCCTGAACTGATGGAAGATGCTGAGAGCCACAGGGACTGCAGCACAAAATACCTGTGTGTTCACGTGCATGCTCCGCCCAGGACAGAAGCTGGACCGAAAGCACTCTCTGTTTATGGAGACAGGGCATCCCACTAAGCTCTGAAGGGTGCAGATGTAAGGCAGTGAAGGAGGGACTTCTGCACCAAGGGYCACAGCACTTACTCTGACAAGATTTGGTACACACAGGAGCTGAGCAGATGTCGGATTGCTTATGGGAACAATGAGAATATCCCCAACTACATCAGATGGGCTGCAAACTAGGTGTGAGGCAACCGCCATTAGTCAGGATCTAGAAGAAAGCTTCTGTTGGACAGGACATTCCCTTCTTTCCCAGTTTCAGTCTTTGAGTACTTGACTCTAAACCCTCAGCCATGAAACCCTGTCTGTGCTGGGTACTTGGATAAAGCACAGGATTGGCTCGGTACACAAATCSCCCTGTTCAGCATAGATGCCACAGAGGCAGGTAAAATATTCAGATGTTCAAATATTTTCCATGAAAATCCCTCAGCTGAGGTTATCTTGGACCAGTATATCAACATCCACCATCACACAGATAAAGAGTGACCAAGGAAAGATCACAGAGGCTGCATCCTCTGCCTGTCCAGCCACGCTCCTCTGGCACTGATAAAACATTCCTGCAGCTCTGCAAGTTCAAAGAAACAGATAAAGACTTTCTATCAGCAATGTGGTTTTAGTCAGACTGGTGTAAATAGTTTATGCACAGTATCATGAGGTGCTCAGTTTCTGAAATATTGGTACAAGCAGAATATCAGAACCATTTAAAGTTGGGGTTTAGTGTCTCAGTAATGAGGCACGGTGCATTTTTAGACATTTTAGAGACCTATCAATAATAATATTTCTCTGAGTAAAACATAGAACACTGATGATGCCTCTGGTGCCCCTTCCCAACATGTTCTGCCAACCCTCAGTGGCTATCTCCTGAGCATCAAACCAGGGTATCTGCACGGAAAATTCCCAGGTCTGGCGTTTGAGCTTGGTTATATTATTAGCACATCCTGTTTCTTCTTTTAGGGCGGCTAATTGAGAAGCTGCAGCAGAGCTGTCTTTTCCTGAATTCCTAAAACCATGGAGRTCCCTTTTCCTTTGCAGCAGTAATTGAGAACATGTAGTCAGATTGCCTCTGGGAGTGGTGAGTTATTAAAAAGCAGGCACTTGAGCACTGGTTTTGTGARCTGGAGCGACAGTACAGGGCAGACAGGCAAGTCCCTTGTGCAGAAACCTCAGGCTGGGCATGACCTGTTGCCAAAAGCAGCTGTTTTGTGCTCATGGATGTGCTTCAAGCGTCTTATTCTAAAGTCCTCTGCATGACTAGGAAAGCGGCTGTGCACCCAAAGGGATGGATAATTTTCTTCCTGTGTGGGCAGTTGCTTTAATAAAAGATGTAATCTCTTCTTACAAACTTTGTCTCACTTAGTGGAGAAAATGCAACAGTAATCTTACTGTCATGYGGGTTGTAAAGTGCAGGAATTGTCCATCTGCATCCCTGTCCTGGGTCTGTGCTTTACTTCTCTAGGAAATGGGTGGTGGAAAAAAGACCCCGAAGCAACCCCTACCACCACTTTTTTCAACAATTCAGGCATTCTGTTTTTCTCTTCCTGGTGCATCTGGTGCCTCACTGATTACTAAACCTTAAGCCACTTCCCTCCCCTTGGCTATTGTGCATTTCATCAATACTGGTTGCAGTAAAGAGCTGGTGGTCAGGTGGSGTTCCCATTTCAGCTCCGTCCCTGCAGACACTGGGAATGCAGGTTGTGTAGACAGTGCCGTCATAGAATTATAGGATATCCTGGGTTGGAAGGGACCCACAGGGATCATCGAGTCCAACTCTGGCCCTGCACAGGACAGCCCCAACAGTCACACCGTGTACCTGAGACTGTTCAAATGCTTCTTGATCTCTGTCAGGCTTGGTGCTGTGACCACTGCCCTGGGGAGCCTGTTCCAGTGCCCAACCACCCTCTGCGTGAAGAACCTTTTCCTAATGTCCAACCTAAACCTCCCCTGGCAGAGCTTCAGGCCATTCTCTAGYGTCCTGTCACTGGTCACCAGAGAGAAGAGATCAGTGTCTTCCCCTCTGCTTCCCCTCATGAGGAAGCTGTGTTGTTTGCACATGGCCTGGGACAACTCTCCAGAGACTCACCTGGATGCAGGAGGAGGATGTGGCTTGTGCACCAGCCTTGCTGCCCACTGCAGTCAGCTTCAAGTGACTCACTCTTCCAACCCACCACTACAAGACTGGTGGGTTTTGCCTAGTCCTCACCTTGTCATTTGAGGGTTTTGGAAAAAAAAAAAGGAAAACAGCAGCAAGGCAGCCTGGAAGTGCCACCTGTGTGGAAGGCTTGCCACCCCTCACCAGCTGGGATCTGCGCTACAATCTGCAGTCACTGTCTGCTGGGGCAGCTCGTGAGCTCCAGCTTCAGTATGAAGGGGAGCAAATTATCATTGGAAGGAAAAATCCTGTATCAAAGCAACTTCAAAACCTAAACAGGAAGTGGGGTGTCACCTGGAAGCACTTGCTGAGCCTGAGTGGGCTGGACGTGAGACACCCAAGGATGGAAGTTGGCAATGGTGCCTTTTTTGTGCCAGCTGAAGGTCTTGCCTTATGTTCTGAAAATGCAAGTACAGATCCTTCTAGCTTGAAGTCTGCAAGTTGTGACTCTCGAAAAATAAAGGCAGCAGGCTTTGTTCATTCCATGAGGTAGCTCAGTGTCTTCATTGCACCTCTGGAGGTACAGCATGGGTGAAGCTGGCTCCTTTATTTAAAGTCTTCGCCTTACCATTAAGACTGTTATAAATCTCAGTGCTAAATTAAGTGTTGTGACATTCTTATTCTGATTCTTTCTCCTCCAAGTGGCTGTTCATTTTAAAGAAAGAAATTTGTTATAATTCTCCTTACTCGCCATCCTCACGTGGATTCAAATCCAACTCTTTCCTCTGGTTGTATTCCTGAGCACCACTACAGGAGATGGTTTAGGGTTTTTTTAGCTGGCAACTACAGAAGTATCACTTTGATTGCACAAAATGTGTGATGGATATTGAGAACACTTCCAACCAGTTGTTTGCCTTGTTTGATTTGTGTGGCACAACTAATGTAATACCATCTCTACAAATTACGTTATTTGTGACTTTCCCTGTGTTATGGAAACAGAATGGACAGCTTTTGCAGAATATAACAACCASACTTTCTCATGTCCTGTACTTTGCAGTGTTCTAACCAATTATCACATCAGTAAAAACTTGAGAAACAGTTTCACTGTTACAGTCATTATTGAGAATACATGGCTGTACTTGTTGAAAATGTGCTATCTACATCTACATAYGTCTTGGTGAGTGCCAAAAGAATTTACTTAAAGGAATCTTGTATTTTTCAAGCAACTGCAGTGTTACAAATAACCACAGTGGTGATAAACAAGTGCACTTGCTTCTGTGGTCATGCCTTAAATTGTGCTTTCAAGATGAATGTCTGAATATTATCAGAATGATACAGATTTTAAATCTGTATTGTCATAAATGTGAGTAGGGTTTGCCTTAGCAGCTGGGAGAACATAYTTAAAGCTGGGAATAAATTAATATGAATAAGAGGGTATGTGGGGAGCTGTTTAATACCACCAGGAGCAGAAAAATCTTGKTTTTTTCAGTTAATACAAACAGTACATTTGCATCTACATCTTAAGATATGGACCCAGGAGTGACTGAAGGCTGCTGTCTAGATATYTGTGTTGGTAGGACTTCATCAGCAGAGATTGCAGTAGAGAGAGCGCCTATAATGATAAAACTTGTCGTCTTCTAGAGAGCTAAAAATCCCTTAATCAATGTAATTAATACAGTAAAAAGACTCTGCTGCTGCTGTTGGTTCTGCATGTGCTGGTGGCTATTTTGCCACTGTTGCTTCATCAGTGGGAGAGCATTTTTCTTGTCCTTGTGGCTCCACATTTGGTTTCAAAGTGTGGCTTTGACCATGGGTGGGAGCCTTCACCTGAGCAGCCTGGAGGTGTCTGGGCGGAGTGGCTGTATGGTCAGGTAACTGGGAGGAAACTTTCACTGCCCTAAGTCTGCAACATTATTTCRGATGTGATAAAGCATTAAGCCATGTTTTAGTTATAAAACTTAATGAAACACTGCTGCAGAGGTGTTTCAGGAGTCCTGCTGGCTTCCCTTGTTCTTCATAAAGTTGCTAAACAATCCTCTGCTCTGTTTTGGTTTGATTCTCATGGGAAAAGTTTAACCTTTTGGGGTTTTGTAGTGTGCTAAATGCTGACAGCCAGCACAACATTGTACAAGACACAGGAAAAGGGAAAAGAGAGCAGGAAAACTCAGAAGAAACATAATGGAGGATGTACCCACCATGGTAACCAGAAAGCAGCTCTAAGTRGTAAAACCATGGGACTCCCATCAGCCTGGTGTTTCCTGGATAAATAAAATGAAGCTAATTTATGCTGCACTTAACTGCATTTCTGCCGACTCCAACTGCAAAGTTCCCATTTGCCATCAAGTTCAGYGTCTTGGATTTGTGCATGTGACATCCCCTGAAGACAGAGACCCGGATCACTTGCAGCAAGGTCAGCCTTATTTTCCTTAGCGAGCCAGCCTGTTGCTTCCCAGTCCCACTGGCAGTGGTGCTGGCGCTGGCGAGGCTGCGGGGGCTCGGGGATGCTGTGGCTGGACGCAGGCCCGACGCACGTCGATAGTGTTGGCGTCACGCCTGATTTGTCACAAGCAACTCTGCCCTGCCCGTCCCTGCACCAAAACAGTCTCTCAGAGCGACATTTCGGGGCTCTCTTTTGGGCTCCTTCACCCATGGAAGCAGTGAGCAAGGAAAGCTGGGAGACAGATGTGCGGCCGATGCAAACGCGAATCCTCCTAATGGGCTCAGTGGAGCCGAACCAGTCACATCAGCAGAAAAAATTTCCCTTTCCTCCCAGGTCAAAAGTGGTGACCTGCAGCCTGGCTCGCCCATACCCAGCCTGAGTGCTATCGTTTGCTCCCAGAAACACGTTTCCTGTGTTTTCAGAAAGGGGTGGTGAAGGCCCAAGGGAAGAGCTGAGGGCACAGAGCTAGAGCACCAAAGAGAGCGTGGTTGATTAACCACCTTGCTGGCTGCTGGGTTTCTTCCTGGGTGGCTCAGTGTGGCAGAGTGTGAGGCACTGACCTGGTGTCCTTCTGGCTGGCAAGAATGCATGGTATCAGCCAGCAAAAGCCTGGATATCCTGGAAAATCCTTTGCAGCTCATCCACCCTCCTCTTAGCAGACATTTTGCTTTTTTATTATAGGGASTAATAAACAAATGAATTTAAATTTTTATATGATCAGCAACAACAAAGATTTAGGGACTTCCTGAGAATCTGAAAATCTGATTGCAAAACCAAGCAAAACGACATCTCCAGTGGTTAAAACTCAGGGTTGTTCTTTGAACTTTCACCATATTTTTTAAACCAAAGTCATCAGCTGTGATTGCATYGAATTTGAGATCATTGCCGTAATTAATTTTAATTAAAGTATACTTAATTTAAACTTTGTAAAGGTTTCTTTCACGTCCWTGTATAGCACTGACATTCACATGTGACAGGACATCACTCACATGTAATTTTGCAGCTCGATGTTGACTCACACAGCACCTGCCAGCTTAGCCAGGCTTTGAAAATTCAAAATATGCTCCTGGAAGTAGGTTGCAGCGATTGCCAATACAATGATTACATAAGCAGAGGAATCCACTGCCATGTGTACATGCAGTTTTGTGAAACACCACACCACACGTGTCCTCACACGCGCCGGGAGGGCTTTATGGCACACAGGGGATTGATTCTGCTGTGCCCTTATCAATCTATTCCATGGTGATCCCAGTTTGAGGTGGTGATGCTGCGTGGACAGGGATTTGATCCACGCTTCCGAAATCTCTGTAACTCTGGATGTTTGACTGACAGATTTATCTCCTGCTCCCCCAAACGGGASCCAGCCTCAGCTGCTGTGTCATTCACTTTGAGAAACTGTGCAAAACAATGAATACCKCTACAAATGACTTGAGAGTCAGAAAGGTTTGGTATGGTCATAAAAGTGTTCCTGGCAGAACAGGAGAGGCCATCTTAATAGCTGATTGGCTTTATTCTCACTTTACATTTCTTTGGCAACTGGCTGCAGGGTTGAAGCAAGTGATATTATTTGCTTCAAGCCTCATATAAAGAGATTCTGACACAGGAATCAGGAAACCAGCAACTGTATAAAGGTGTGATACTATCGATTAGCTTATGAAAATACCATTTGGATTTAGTAGAAAATTAAACAGAAGTATTTCTGTTATATATTTGAAAAAAACTTATGGACAAAGCAAATTATTTACCATACAAGTCTCCATATAAACAGGTCCCTGTGTCTAGGTAAGGCTGGAAATAATATTGATCGAAAAAATGTTGACTGAAAATTGCTTCTCTTCCCGAAATTTACTGCCACCTTGAATTAGTATTCCTCAYGGTAAGTGCTTGTCAGGCGCATGGCCGATAAATAATGCGGGTGGTGTAAACACGGCTATGTGATCAGGAAGTTAAAAAAGGTTTGCTAATGCCTTTTGGGGGGTCTTCCTGTTTCTCAGATGAAGAGTTTTCCTGCCCAGAACACTCTAAGTTATCTGTACGAGYCGGTGCTGGCTCAGCCAACAGTTCACCTCTGTTCTGCAGATTTTAGCCACAGGAATCGTTTCCAGTTCCGCTTTCCCCTCGCCTCCCGTTCTCAAAAGGGAGCGGGCRCGACCAGGAATACCCAGCGTTACTATTGTTGTTGCCAAACCAAATGAGAATAAAGTTGAAAAAGCTCTTGAATGGCCTCCTGGAAGCCAGTGTTTAACTCCTGGTGTTGGGATGAGAAATACAGGTTTTTCTACACCCTGGGAAGCCTCCAACACTAGTCTGCATCAGAATTGCTGAACAGACCGGACTTTGAGATTGSGCCAGAAGATTAATTCCTACTTTCCTGTCACAGCCTCCTTCCTCTTGAAGCTGGAAAACGAGCCAAAAACCCCTAAGCAGTGTGTCTRGCCTTTGCTGTTGGCTGCCAAGGCCTTGAGTGCACCCGTTGCCTGGCTCCTGGGATCCTCACACACCCCATTCCCATCCCTGGCTGCTCCTCACGTGCTTGCTGGATGCCCCCATCTGGTCATGGACCCAATAGTGGGTCACCTCACCCATCAGCAAGCTGCTCCCTGGCATGGCCACCTGCCTCCATCTCTTGGGCCATCCATCCATCCTGGCTTCCCTTTGCGAAAAAGCAGAAGTTTGTTCTGGATCATTCAGAGTGCTTTACTGTCTGTATGCTTGGGAAGCTGGCCAGCCTTTGTCACACAGAGATGGTCTTTACAAATGAAAATGTTGGGATTTTGTACAGGGAACAGGGTGACCTTTACTCGACTGCTACCAAATTATATGGAAGTAAACGGGTAAATCAGAGTCAGGACAAAAGGGGGTGGCACTCCATGAAAGAAATTATGGACCTCAGGACGTTAGGAAGTCTTTTCCAAAGGGTGGTGTTTGGGTGTTTCGTGAGTTCCAAGGGCCTCTGCCTGGATTACTGAAAGACAAAGTGCGTCAGGCTCTGGAGACCCCRAGCTGAACATAAGGAGAGTTTGGGAGAATATTAGAGACAGAAGGATCATCTACACTTGTGCTACTCCTGCCCTCCCCTCACTGACCACCTGTGGCCACAGCTGAGCACAGAATGATGGGCCAGGAGGGTCCTTGCTCGGAGTGACCKTGTCCGCCTTGTCACCTCATCAGTGGCTTTCAGGAACAAAACATAACCTATGAATGGTGGCTCACAGAAATCACCCCTTGCTGAAGTCCTGCCTCTGAGAGGACAAATTATTGCATTTCCATGCTTAATGATTTAGTCTTTAGAATAGTAGGGTTTGGGGCAACACTGCTGCTTTCTCCTGTGGATCCTTGGCGACATGAAGTGCTTTATCGGTGATTGATTTGGATGGATTGCCTTATTGGTGGCTCAAACCTTTGAGTGAATAATAGCAAAAGTAAGTTTTAACTTTATTTGACTGACTTTTTTCCTTAAACATTAAGTAAATCCAYCATCTTAATTAATTAGAAGTGATCTTTTGAAGTAAACAGAGCGAAATTGCTTATTGCTGGTAGGTGTACTTATAGATCTACAAATAAAGTTCTGTGTGAAAGCCTAACCCTACTTTCATTGTAATTTTACTCATGTGCAATGTTTCTCTAGGCTAGAAGTTACACGATATAAACTTGGTTTGTCTAACTTACCTTCCATGAGTTCCTAGAATAATCGAATGAACCCTTAAGTAGGGAGTGGCAGTTTCTATGCTTCGTCCTGATCCACTGAAGCACCAAAATCCAAGTTGCAGTAAAGGGGAAAAAGAACAGCATGGTTTCATACCACCTCGGAGATGCCAGTGGAATAACCTTAATTTGGTCCTCTTGATGATCTTGTTCCGTGTTTCCATGTCAAATCTGATTTGAGCAAGAYGTCAGTTCAGAGAGAATTAAATGCA
This sequence comes from Amblyornis subalaris, assembly GCA_018881555.1. Classification (NCBI taxonomy): domain Eukaryota; kingdom Metazoa; phylum Chordata; class Aves; order Passeriformes; family Ptilonorhynchidae; genus Amblyornis; species Amblyornis subalaris. Next base: position 417,899 of record JACAXG010000108.1, read on the forward strand.
GTTTTTGTTCCTTGTGGTAATTACTTAAAAGTTGTTTTTCTCTCAGTCACCTGAGTTTGTCTGAGGTTTTTCTCTCAGACAAAGGGGTCGGTGCCAGAACGGATGTCAAAGTATAACAACATAACTTGAAACGTTAACGATGATTTGCATTTTATTTTGTTTTTCATCGCGTTTCTCATCCGGTTCCCATCTCCCCGCTGACTCTCTCAGGATGAGTGTGTGCTTTCCACGTGGGTTGGAGGCTTTCCTCCACCCCCAGGTTTTGGCCAAGGCACCTGCAATGTCTGGAGGCGCTGGGCTCTCTGAAGAAAAGCAAACAATGCAATTTTGTTAATGCAGCATCCTTTATGTGTGGATTAGACAGAAATAGATGGATCCTCAGCTATGGCAGAGGCTATCCCCATGCAGATGCCAGAATGTATGAGTCCGCTGGACAGCTGTAATCAGGTCCAGGCAGTAATCCCTGCCAGCTGTTGCACAGATGTGCCCGTCAGAAACATTTATAGTTCAGGAAGCTTAACCGGCACCCRTCTAAGAAAGTCCTCCTCTCTTTGCCCACAGCACAGCCCCTCCACTGGTCTGCAGTACCAAAGTCTGTGGATTTCTAAATAACTCTCCAAATCATATGAATCTGAAAGATTTGTGGTGATAAAGTGTAATGGTCTAYGGAAGTGAATAGCTGGTGCATGCCTCAGAGCCCGGTTTTGACCTCAGTTACGCTGTCCAAGTTACGCTGCTGTAAATCCGGAATGGCTTTCAAAAGAGCCAGGATACAACAGAGAAAGGACACAGGAAACAATGCACCGAACAGGCAGAGCTTGCAGGTTTGCCGGCAGGATTGCCAGGAAAGTGCAGGTGCTCTGCAGGGTGGGGTCACAGTGGTGGTTGCATCTCTGCAGATGAGTTAAAATGGGTTTTATAGCAACTGCTCCTGTCCCATGGGGGGAAAGACCTCTAAAAGGTTCTCCAGTAACCATCCTGGGACCCCAAGCCTAGGCTGAYTGGGAGAAAAGGTGCTGGAGGCTGAACTCTGGTCCCTTCTGCCTCCTTGGAAGGGGCAGGGAAAGCCCCTCGTGTTGTGCTGGCAGAGGCAGTCCCTATCAAATATGGGAAACAGGTGTGCAGAAGGTGCTTTTGACTTTGTGCACCCAGCTGGAGAGGTTCTCACAGGCTCCAGAAAGGAAAGAGACTGCTCTGAGGCAGATTCCCTCATCCTAAACCAAGCAAGATGCCCAGGAAAATCCCAGAAAGTTTCCTCAAATGAGGATTACTGTGCTTGAGCCCAGCCATTTCTCACTGCTCTTCTTGACCTTCTTGTACTCCCTGATACTCTGACCTGAACATTCTTCTGCTGGATTCCATGCACACCTATAGCAAAGTAGGTTTATACTGAATATTTAGTATAATCTTACATTTAAATTACACATATATACAGTTAAATTGTATATATACAAAATACATGTATTCACATATTGTATATATATACACACACATATATACAATAATCTAAACTTCAAGAGATGAAAAAAAAATTAGAGGTGGAATGGAATCAGTAACTCCTAGTGTTTCTGAAAGCCTCACATGAGGATAACCCTGAACATGTCAGACAGTCCAGTTCAGGAACATCAGCTTGGATATTTTCAGTGGCATATGGAGAAAATATCTTGCAATGATTACAGAGCTGTAAACTGCTGCTGAGTGGTAACCAATGCTACATGCAAATGCGGAAATTGCTTGTTAAGTGTAATGTTCGGTGATAAGTGTTTTGATTGCAGTCGTTTTAGGGAAGTCTGATATATGGCAGCAGCAAGATTGAAGGAATATTAATTCTGCCTTGGATCATCTCAAGCCTTGGGGCTGGCGGAAGATAGAGAAAACCTTTCTGTCCTGGATAGCTTTAAGTTTTAGAGTATTCTGAATTTTGGGGGTTTTACAGGTGAAAGAAAGATCAGGACATCAAGGCTGTTAAAGCCTGTCAAAGTCAGAGTGCAGAACCACCCCACYGGCAGCTGCAGGCCCGGAGGACACATCACCAGCTCTCCAAAACTCATCAGGCAGCTTCCCTGGCCAAAATCTAAACCTGCACTGGAAAAAGCAAAGGAAATCCTGGTCCAAACCCCCAACTTTTCCCCAACAATGTAGAAGCAATATTTGTCGTGAAACTATTATTTCTGAAAACATGGAAGATAAGATGTGGAGAAATGCATTCTGATGAGGGGCTCCACAGCTCAGAGAGCAAGTTTGCTGGGACCTGGTACTGAGTCTTCCTCCTCAGCACCAACTCTGTGCAAAGGGGCCTCTTAAAAGTGGCTTTGCTTACAGATTATGCACTGGATGACAGTCGATGTCTCCTCCCACCCTGTCCYCTATCCCAGCCTGGATTTGGGCTTGGGAGCCCTTCACCAGGCCTRTCTGAGCTGGCAGATGCATTTGCATCTGATCTCTAATTTTTTATTTATGTTTGGTCTCTAACTCAAACTTCTTTTTTTCCTGCCATGGATTCATACAAGGACAAAACACTTCATTTTTTAAAGTACAAATAAAAAGTAAGTAACAGAATGTGGGGAATATACATTGCTAATTCCTGACATTTTAATGAACCCTGTGATCTCATTCCTGCTCTGACCAGCTCCGGTCAAAGCAGCCCCCTTAAGGCAATGACAGGCTCATAAGTGAATCTCAAACAACATTTTTGTGGATTTTCTCCATTGCATGTTCAACACAGACARTGCCTCATGAAAAAAACAAAAGGTTTAAGGATTATCTTTAACTGGCCACCAAAATTTTGTCTGCCCCAAAGGGAGCCAACAATAATAACCTGGGGAAGGAGAGGGAGGATTCCTATTCTCTGGTTCCTGACTAAAACCAGCCTCAGATGGGGATCAGGACATTTTCTAGACGTGCATGTGCAGACATGTGATTTTGCACGGAATTGCTTTCTGTCCTTCCAACGTTCAGCCCATCCTCTATTTTATCTGCTTTTTAGCAGTTTGTAGATTCCCATTCACAAACAGAAACCTCCCCGGGGAGCTTCCATCGGCCGTGGTTGCAGCTGGATGCCATGGCGATACGAGTCTGAGGGGTGCTGTGCTGCACGTTCCTGTGCTGAGAGGGACCAGCCCTGCTTGAGCTGAGGCAGCTGCCAAAGCCACCCAGCTGAAGGGCTGGGGATGCCACTCGAGCCTCTCAAGGGCCATTCATTCCCCAGCAGGATGCGTTATCCTGTGYGCAGTTCTACACCAGCAGTCATTATTGGCACGGCTACCTCAGATACCCAGCGGGTCCATGATCTACAGGCTTAATTTTGGCAATCCAGCCGTTGGTGCTTTGACAGTGAAGTGGATTAAAACCTTGATGATCCGTGAGTGATGGGTATTGTGAGTGTGCCTAAAGRACTGGCTGCCAGAGAAAAGGCTTCCTGCACTCAGCCAGGACTGTTAGTGCCATACGGTTTGCTGGCTGCAATAAGTACATGGATATATCMACCCAAAAAATGCTGCATGATCATTATGCTGCCCTTCATCAGCTGGAAGGTACCTTCCTGAATGCCACAGAGAAATGCACCAGCTGGTGTTGAAGAGGCTTTCTTCTCTCCAAATAAGACGGTAACCAACAGGACATCTGAGTCCAGGTTGTTTTGCAAGACCTTACCCATCTCCTCCTGCTCTGACTCTTGAGATTATACACAGCATCAGTGCACTGAAGAGGACAAATTTTATTCCACAGCCAGGAGTTTCAACACAGTTGATCCTTCTGCCCAGCACATCCTGCCCAGGCAATGAAAGAATGAAATAGTATTTTTTGTCTGCAGGATAAAGTAGCCATTTCAATCACCGTTCTTTCCTGTGCCTTTTATACTCTGAGCGATGGCAATGTCACAGGTCAATGTCTTTATCCACTTGATATGTCTTCATTTCATTTCTCCATGTCAGCCCCTCMGAAACAGCCAGCAGGAGCCACGCCAGCCCCAGCACACAGGGATAAGGATTTCAGTGTTCGTTACCTGAAAAAGAAAGTTTAACAAAAATGTGGTTTTGACTGTCAGAGACTGTGCAGTAACCAGACACAGGGTCCTTGACCATTATCTTTSTAATATTTCTGGACAGGGAGCCTGTCTGAAATCAGTGACTGGAACAGGCTGTGACTTTTCACTTGATGAAAGTGGAATATCATCCACGTGAGAGTGACTTTTCCTAGCTTGCTTGAAAGATTCACTGTAAATTGGTTTGCAGGTACCAAACCAACCATTGGTGTTTGCCTCATACAAAGACCACGTGACTTGAGTTTCTCTTGTATGGAGAGATAATCAAGCAACWTCAGGAATGCAGGGAGATTCAGACAAAGGGTGAATTCCCTGCCGAACCAGGCTGCAAGCCCACAATTTTCAATGTGCCTGGAGTCTCAAACCATGTGGGCCCTAGACAGRGAGGATCAGAACTCCACACTACTCTCCTTATGAGCTCTTACCATWTCATGGAGTCACTGGAACTGGTAACTTGTACTGCCTGGGTCAACGCTCCAATATCAGTGATGGCATAACTCTATGGCAATGCCTTGACAAAAAAGCTTTGGTTGTGGATTAAGCCCAGCTGGAAATTAAGCCACTCTCACACAGCTGCTCTCTCAAGCCCCTTCTCTCCCACCTCCCCASCTTGGTGGAATGGGGAGGAGAATAAAAGTGAACCTTGTAGGTTGAGATAAGAACAGTTTAATAACTGAAAATAAAGCAAAATTCAGCATKAATGGCAACTGATAGTAATAATAATGATAATAAAAAGGGAAAACCAATTGATGCACAATACAATTGCTTCCCAYCCACTGACTGATGCCAGACCCCCTTCCCAAATCCAGATCATCCCCCCTTCGAGGTAACTCCCCCCAGTTTATAAACCATTCCTCAGTTTAAAAGGCATGATGTTCTAGGGTGTGGAATATTCCTCTGGCCAGTTCATGTCACCTGTCCCAGCTATGCTCCCCCCCCCACGGTGTTTTTGGGTACCTCCTCACTGGCATAACGCTAGACAAGGAAAAAGTCGTTGATTTAGGGTAAACACGACTTAGCAAAACCCAGAACATCAGTGTGTTATCAACACCATTCTCATTCCAAATCCAAAACACAGCACTGCAACAGCTACCGGAMAGAAATTAACTCTGTCCCGGCTGAAACCAGGGCAGCATTGCACAAAGTACCCAGGAGGACTATAGGAGTCGGTGGGCTGATCATTGTCTTCCTCTGTCTCGTGTCAGGTACTCCTCGTGCCAGGTGCTCCTTGATTTGTGTTATGTGCAAAGGGGTCTTTCAGAGAGCATGTCCCAAAGCTGTCCTCCCAGCTCTGGAAAGCTTGTGCATTCCTCTTGTTGCTGGGCTGAACATGAGGATGGCATCCTCTGTAACACAGGTCCAAAAACATCCGATAGCAGAGCCACAGCTCTTCTGTGCTGTTCCTAATTCAGCCAAAATGCATCCTGATGGCAGGATGAAAGCAAATCTCTTTGGGGATTATTTCAGAGATGCTGAACCCCAGCCCACCACTGTACAATGCTATTGCCTTCCCCATCCCCCCCTGTAGCAACCCATCTATCTATTAGTGGAGATTATAATAACCAGCTGCCTCAGTTGGTGTTTTGAAGCTAAGCACTTGTAAATGCTTGAAGATATTTGTATTAAAGATAGGCTAAGCAACAGCTGATATGAGAAGTAAAGCTTATAACGTGCAGGAAGATTGGGGGCTAGCTTTCAGGTTTTTCATTGGGCTTTAAATCATACCTTTTATTTTGAATAATAATGTAAAACCATAAAAATTTGTTACTGAGAGGCACTATAATGAGTATTTTGCATTGAATTCAAAATAGTTTCTTTTAAAAGTACTCAAACTCTCTTCAAGCTGCCAAGTCCTTAATCAGATGTTTAACCTCAGATCAGAACTTGAACTATTGCCATTTGTCTTAAAATTCTAGGCATCAGCATAAAAATGAATCAGAAGTCAATTCATTTCAAGTACTGCCGAATACAACTTGAAAGCCAATTGTTAAACAAGCAAGTACTCTCCTAATCACAACAAAAAGAGAGTGCCACAACACAAGGTGAAAATAAGCAGAAAGCAAACAGAACACACCATTGATTGAGTCCTTCATTATCTAGGATAGCTTTTAATGGAGGAACCTGCCTGTGTGTCACYGCTCTTATCTCTCCAAAGGCAGTATGCATACACTGTAAAAATCAGTCTCTTCATTTTCTGCTTGAAAAGATCATTGTGGAAAAAAAGTGTCAGGGAGTGGAGGTCATGCTGATTTATTGGCAATTAAACCTGCAGGATTTCTGCACTCCTTTCAAAACAAAGTATCTCTGGGTAATTCAGCCTGGCACATTACATAGTGGGCTAGATACTAAAAGGCATGAATCTCTTTGTGCACAACAAAAACAATTGCCTTGGTCTTATTTAGGAAAATGCTACTATTTTCCGTAAGGTGTTTGTATTACCCATAAAGAGAAAGAGGTAAGTTACCTCTTAACAATGCAAGATTCTTTCCAATAGTAAGGATGCTGATTTTATTCCTCATCTATTGTTGCTCAAAGTGTTTTCTACAGTAGCGATATTCTCAAACTCTTTCTAATGAACATAACTTCTTAGCTCTCCAAATATTTTTGGACATACGATATTGAAAAGTCTTAATGTTTGGTGGTAAGTCTATACATTTAATTCAATTCTTGGACGTGTGACACGTGGTGTGGGAGGCATGCTGCAACCAACGCTGCACATTTTTCCAACCAGTGGTTGTATGGTTGAGAAATCATCTAATTATTAATTTGGCCAGGTAACATTACCCCTACGACTTCCTTCATAGTTACCTGCTTGTCTGAGATCTGGATCTATATTGTAGAGATGTTCATAGAAGAGTGGGTCYCAGTACATGTTAACAGATCCTCAATCTTAGGAGGAGCTGTTAAGGGGAARACAAAAAAGCTGAGGGCATATTCARTCCTTAAAATGAGTGACTTTGGACCTGTCTGTATACAGCTACAACAAGAACRAGAACTTCAGCACCGACTCCCATTCAGGACGTAGCAAGAGTTGAGAGAGAGTAAACGTGGCAGGCAGCAGGATGGCAGGAGAAGAAATGCTACGAACCACACACTGCACACTGCCCCTCCTGGCTTTGCCTAGGGAGAGGGAAGAGATCAAATGCTAAACTAGGCTGGTGGTAGGAGACAGCAAAGGGGGAGGCATTGCCAGAGAGAAACCGCAAGCAGAAAGTTACGGTGTGGGAGCTGAGTAGGCAGACACACCAACCTGGAGAAATAGGAAGTCCCTTTGAAGTTATTACTTCAAACGGGCTGTCAATGTAAATCTGAGATGCTGCTTGCAACAAGAGCTCCTAGAAGAAGCAGGTGTCCAACCAGTGCTGGGCCTGCATTTCTCTCACAGCATCCCTGGGCAGAAAGAAGAATTAGCCAGAGCTGTGAACGGCAGCCTGGTTTGCTCCTGTGGAAGAGACAATGCTATTCCTGGATGGATTAACCTGATAAACTCTTATGCCAGGTTTTCACAGGGTTATACACCAGRTGTAGGTCACCAGGATGAAAGGGCTTGTGGTGTCACGATGAGAAGTGCTGAGGCACTACGAAGCCTGGCTGAGCTTTCACACGTGTGGCAGAAATTCCGGCACAGTAACTGGGGCTCGCTGGCTCTCATATCTCACGCCCATGGCATTGCACCTCCAGCASACCCCCCTCTGCTTTGTGGCAGTTCCCTTCTTGCCCTTCCCTGCTCTCCACGCTCCTGGGTGTAACCTAAGAGCACTAAGCATGCACTGAGCTTTAGATGACAGCTTGGGTGAGGAGGTGCTTTCATGGCACTGGGTGGCGCGGGTCGGCTGACACGGCCCTTGGAGTGTCCCCAATGTGCCCTCTCCTCTCAGAAGAGGCAAGCTGCAACTGCCAGGAGGCTGGTGTCATCTTCCCGGTGGGCTTGTCTTCCACGTAACGGGTTTGGGTGACYATCCTCTGTGCCCAGGGAGTCTTCTTCCAGGATGCACCTATAAACGCCCTTTGTCATCCACACCTCGTATTGAAATAAGAGAGGAGGTCTGAGGATATTGACCCTGACATGGGAGAGGTGCAAAGGCTGATTTTCCTCACAGAGCAGAAGAAAAACCCCAGCAAAAACATTTCATGTTTTCCTGTTTGTTTTCTTGCACTCAACCACCTGTGGTGATGGCAAATCACCCAGAGCCACGGCTGTGCCCTGAAGCGGAGAGGACAGCCAGCCTCTGGTGGAAACCACGCAGGAGGCAGGAAGGAGGGCTGCAGCGATGACAGCTGCCTTGGCAAAGCAGGCACGGGTGTCCTTCGGTGGGCAGGACATTCAAGGACAGCCTGGAGCCAGGCCAGGAGGCACCAGCAGCCTCTGTGAGTCTGTCTTGGCTCAAAGCAGGAGGCGGCAAGGGTAGGGTGGAGGGCACCTCCTGCCACCTCCTCAGCACCCGCCTCTGCCTCTGCAGCCCATCTTCCTCACACCTCCTGCTGGGGCGGGGGCTGCTGGAGGTGTTGGATGCACAGCCCGGGGAACCGTGCAGAAACCCATAGGGAGTACCATGACTAATATCTGTCCCACGTATTTTAAAGGTCTGTGTTGGAAAATAGCAGCATGTCCTTATCATATTTGTTGGATGAGTTCTGCTTCGCCTGGTTGCTGTTTGGCTGTAGGTTTCCCTCGGTAGCTCTGGTGCTCTGAGTACAAAACTGAGATGGAGGAAGAGGGAGACCAAGGCGGCGCGTGGGCTCGGACTGCTGGCAGCCACAGGCGTCCATTGTGGGATATTGCAGGAAAAAAATGATTTAATGCAAATTCAGTCTGAAATTTGGGAGTAAGCAGCTTTTGGGGATTCAGCACAAAGCAGTTTGGCAGGGCATCCTCCACGCTGTGKCTCTCCAGCTTCTTGGGGGTGATCAAATGCACAGCAGGATGACACTGGTGGCCTTGGCTCCATCCGATGTCATTGCTCCCAGCCCTCCACCGCCTRCTCCCTCTCGCTCTCACAAATCGCATGCAGAATTAAACAGAGAAACTGGATCACGGTAAGGAAGCAGGGATCAAACTCGGGGTGGACACTGAGCAGAGACAAACACAGTTCCCTTGACCATCCAGTAGGTGCCTGGGCTCTAAGTGAGGCATCCCGATGCAGGCTGAGGCTGCTAGTCAGGAATCCGTAAGGGCAGGGACAGGGAAACGTCAGGAGAGGTGTGAGTGTACTCCTGATGACCCAAAAATGCTCTGCACCCCACCGAGCCGGGTCAGCTACAGATCCTCTAAGACTGCACGGACAAGCTGTTGCAGAACTGCAACTATGCGTGCACTGCTGGGAGATTTAACTCTGCCTACTGAGCTTTATGGGGATGAGTACAACCTGAGGCAGAAAGTTTAAGCCTCTCTAAGGATTGTGCTGGACTTTCTTTTGTCCCCTGTCTCAGATGCACTGCTGCAGCCACCGGTGACTTCACAGGCTGCTGAAGAGTGAAGGTGRCTGTGGTTGGACTTGGAGATAAGGGAGCGATGCAGAAGGCACTCCAGAAAACCTCACGTCTTGGTTACTTTCTTTATTGATACAAAGTTGGTGGATTTTGATCAATGTAGTGCGGTTTAAAGCCAAAAAGACCTAACATGGATATGTTGAGGAGCAGAGAGGGCTGAGGAAGATAAAGGTGACAATGTGTTTTCAGGAGGTGTATATTTTATTTTATTTGAAGTGTTGTGCTACAACTTGGTTTAAATAAAATACCAGTTTTATTTTTGTTTSTTTGAGGGGGTGTCGATTTCAGTGCACTTACAGATTTATCTTTTTTAATTCTTGTTTGGTTTTGTGGTGGTTTTTTCCGCTAAACTATAAAGGGGGAGAGAGCATGCGTTCCTACCGAACTCAGATCGCATTTTTAAAGGGTGAGTGGAAAAAACCTGTGAGCAGACACACTTTAAAGGCCAGGGTGCAAATGCAATCRAGGGTTGAGAACAGATACCACCTTTGGTGGCCCAAACTGAACCTTCCACATAATAAATTGAAGCTGAAGGGATCCTGGATTCAAATGTCTCTCTTTCAGGTTGCCACCTCTCTGGGCAAAAGTCAAAGCAACACACCCTGAACTCGAYGGGCAAACAGTGCTCTGCTCCGGCTCCTCCCTCTGCCGAGGCAGCTGTGGTGTGGAAGTACACATGGCATGCTGATGTGCACTTTCAGAGGCWTAGGAATTTAGGCAAAAGAGCTTCTTAAGGGCAAAGCGTTGCTGGTACCAGCAGTGCTAGGTCTATTTTTAATGATTTGGGAATGGAGGGTGCTTTCAGCATTAGATGGCTTTAGCAATACATAATTAATATAAGTGCACTTCTGTTGTCCASCGAGAGGGTAGGAAGGCCCTGGCTAACTTCTGAGGCTGTAAAAGGAGAAAGGAAAGGTTGAATGAATCATAGCGCTCTCAATCAGTGGAAATTAGGTAAGAGCTAAATGAAAGTTGCTGAGAATAATTTATTCTGATCAGAAGTCTGTAGTTGGGCTCTGTTTCTGAAGCTGGTCATGCTTCATCGTGCAGCGGAGGGAGCCTCCCTGCCACTGGATTTGATCCGCTGCCCTTGGGAGAATATTCTGCCTGCCATAATCCTGAGCCTGATACATCCTCTCTCTTAAGAAACTCAAGAGGTTGTTCTCTGAAATTTTTTCAAATTAAAAAAAAAACCCCAACAAATAGTTCCTCCTAACGTGGAGTGGGGGAATTTCCTTGAAATACATTCYCATCGTTCCTTATAAATAAAATTACCACAAGCCATCATGAGGCAGATGTAAGCCATACGCTTCAGAAGATGAGGAAACCTTGGAAAAGTGAATAAACTTTTTTTTTTTTTTTGGAGTGGAAGATCAGCTCCAGAACAAAATTTCTCCCTGCAAGCCACTCCCCGAGGTCCTCTTTATGATGCTGTAAAACTGCAAGTGCACGCAGGGCTGTCCAACCCCGCTGAGCACACAGCCGAGTCCTTGCCCTGGAAAGCTGGAAGCCGAAAGCACGAGCGGGGGACAACGCGCTACGAGGCACGGCAGACACGGCGGCGGCGGCCGCTTCAYTTTTAAGACGACACACAAAAAAAAAAATTAAAAAAAAAAATGTATAAAGAAGATGGGGAAATGGAAGCGAAACTAAAAGGAGGGTTTGCGCATTTCCTTTTTAAAATTTAAAATGTTTAAGATTTTGCACTTCTGGGAGGCGAAGGGGAACTTTCAGCAGGCGGTGCGGATGCTCGGGGCGGGATGCAGAGCGCGGGAGCCGCCGGCAGCCCGCACGGCCCCGGCGGGCCCGGCACGGCAGCGCTGCCAGAGGCGGTCCCGGCGCCCGGGGAGGGAGRGAGGGAGGGAGGCGGGCGCGGGGGGGCCGTGCTTGCCGCGGTTGCCATGGGGAGCGGAGGGCGGTGCCGCCGCCGCTGCGCAGGGAGCAGCTGCTCCCTGACACATCCCCCCGCTGCCATATTGTGTCCGCCGCCGGCCGCACGGCTTCATGACCGCGGTGAGTGCCGCCCGCGCCCCGCGCCCGGCCCCGCCGCTCCCCCCGCTTCTTTTTGTTTAGTTTTCGGCTTTCCCGCGGGTTTGGCGGGCGGGCTTTTCTTGTTCCTGGCGCTCCGCGAGGGTTTCGTGGGGGCAGGGGGAAGCGCGGGGAGCGGGCGGCGGGTCCCGCCGGTGCCGGGGGGCGGGGGGGGGTGGTGGTGGCCGGCGTTCCCCGTTCCCCGCGTGGGGACGACGCGCGGGGGCGGCGCTGCCTCCTCGGCCGCTGCCGGGGGCGATGCCGGGGGAAGGGGGGGGGGGGGGGGGGGCGGGGGGGGGGGTCCCCGCGCACCCGCTCCCCGCG